>CM060836.1:71957500-72557500 GCA_030762175.1 Metallyticus violacea
TTCCATTATCTAATGGAATCACCAGATGCCACTACGTCACCTGCTAGAGTTAGTCAGTCCCCAGCTGAAGATGAGAGGGAACGCTCTTGAAACATGTTCTGAAGAATTAACCAGTTAGTGAAGTTTTAGTGTCACTTAATACTGACTCATTTATATATGTAACAACTTCACTGTTCCTAGCTTCTTTTAAGATTACAAAGCAACAATAGTGTGAGAAAGTAGCAGAGAATGAATGCAAGTGTCAGATTTAAAAATGTTGAAGTTTCCATTTCAAAATTACAACCAAATTTGTAATTTAAAATAACCTCACTGTTAAAAATCTTCCCAAATCAGCAAACTCAAAAAGTGAAAAGTGAAGAGATCAAAAAGTGCTGGCAAAAAGATGATCTGTTGTATCTTTTGATCAGCTATGCTTGAGGCACAAAATAGTCACTGCCAGATGGTACTCTACAAAATATCTGCTCAGTCTTTGATACACTAAGACTGAAGCATCCGAAGACAGGCCTGCTTGGAATCCTGCTGCACCACGACAATGCCTCTGTCACACTACACAGGAAGCTACTAAATATCTGCCGGAATCAAATGTTTGTTTCATCTCCCCATGTGATTTTTTTTGTTCCCTAAAGTAAAACAGAACTTCTTGGTCATCCATTTGCATTACAAAAGCTGCAATCATTGCATAATAAGAGTAGATTTGTAATATTACCAAAGAAAAATGGTTTGAGCAAATGGGATGTAATAACATACACCTTTATTAAGGGAAACACAGTTCACCCAAAAAGATCTAAGTGCATTGGCAAGTAAGAAGAAAAAGTCACATTTGTTTATCATAACAGAGCTTACAGCGCTGGAGAACTATTTACTCTTCTGATTTATTTATTTCAGTTTTGGGCAGTTTACTCTCTCAAATGAATAAAATAATACATTTATGTCACCTTTTTATTTATCAGGTTTTCAGCAAAAACCAAAACTTTGCATTATACAGTCTAAAGTGGCTAAGTTTATACCATTACAACTAAATTTATGATTTCAAATATTTCTAAAGGAATATTCACAAGTTAACATAACTAAAAAGTACTAAATTTACTTTAAATAAACATTCCATATAGAAAATATGCTATGGTTTATTTTTTTTTAGCCTCCACTAGAAACATTATTTACAAGATCGTCTGATGTCTCAATGACCTTCTGTGTGTAAATTTCTTCAAACGTTTTACGATCAGGCTTATATGCTCGACTATCATATTCATACAGCTTAGGATCTTTGTCGCATATTACACGATAGGCTTCACACAAGCGCCCAAACTCCTCTACTGTCAAGTGGAATGGCTGTGTTGTTTCATTGATTTCAGCACGAGCATACATCTCCTTTGCTAATGTTTCTCGTATAGACTCTGGAAATAGTCTCCTGCAAAATACACAAACATTTGAAAGTTTTTCTTAGAAGCATCTCATAAAATTACATGTAAACAGGATGAGTTTACACAAGTGGGGCTTGTAGAGCAAATAAGAAAGAATGCTATGAAAAATCAATAAAACTTCTGCCTTAAAAGAAAGCAAAGGTTTTAATGGCAGAACTATTAGGGATATTATTGCAATCTAATGTACAGTATTATATAAAAAATTATGTAACACAATAAATATATTAATTTCAACATTTTCTTTTATCCAGTGGTGCTCATTAATTGCAAGAGCAAAGATAGATGTTAATATTGCCAGTACTATTTTCCATAAAGATTTGTGCAACATTTATATAAATATTTTAAGTTTTTCTAACATTTTCTAGTTTACTTTTTTTTAAGGAATTCCTAACTTTTAAATTAAATTATCTCCCAACTAACTTCTTTGCAGTTAGGTAGTTGTTCCAAGCAGGCTCATGAAATATGACTTGTTTTACTTCTACTTGAAATAATTTTATGTAATTTATGATTTCTTAGTTATACATAATTTCATTACAAACAGAGGGTTTTAATGAAAAGTAGCTTAATTTATTTAGAACATTTGTTAAAGGTATATTTTGCAAATATTTTCATTACTACAAAAATACATACTCTGCTCCTCTTATACTATACTTCTGACGAAAAGCAAAGATGTTTCTCACAACTTTTTCCACCATTTTAAATGGAAGAGTTATGACAGGCTGTCTCAGAGGAACAAAGTGAACAACACCCACATCCACATCAGGTTTTGGGATAAAAGCGGTACCTGAAATTTAAATAAATAAATATCATTTTTAGAAGCCAATATAATAATAATAATAATAATAATATTTACAACTAATTTTTGAGAAAAAAATAATGGTTAATGTTTGGCAGTTTTATTTAGATGTATATTTTATTTTGAAATATTCTATGGAAACTCTGATGTAAAAACCTGAATTGAGCAAATAAATTTGATAGAAATTACATCTAGAAACATCATTGATACATTGTATAAGGACAATAATGGAAACAATCTGGTAATTTTTTTCCCCTTGGTTGCATTTTCAGCATTAAATCTAATTATAATGCAATAAAAATCCCTGTGACCTGGAATAGTGAATTTGTGGTCTACTTTACACCAGTTCTGGCACATGATAGAGAGGCGACATCGTTGTCTGTTTGATACTGGAGCTACTATTCTTTCAGCAACTTCCTTCTGAAATGTCAGGGTCATCTTTGTCCGACCATACTTCCAAGCATTGTCCCTGAAAACGGAAACAACGTAACATATTTACTAAAGCTCTTTACAATTTTCAGAATTTTAATCATATTTGTATGCTTTGCTGTTTCAATTTTCATCTGTAATCTTGTCAATGTGATCATATTAACCCACAAGTGGTTACCAGGCAAAAAGTTCTGTGGTTGATTGTGAGCAGTTTGTCCACTGTACAATTTGTTTATATTTCTGGATGTTGTTTTAATTTTATTACTTGCTATTACCATGTTATATAACAGAAGGAGTCTGTAAAAAAATTGTAGAGCTTTCCTTCATTTTGTGTAGTAGTAATTTCAACTAGTCTTCTCCCTCTGTTCATTTTCACACAAGAAAATCATTTGACATCTAGTTTTTGGACATCAAAGAAAAAACAACACAAACAAAAGCACATAAATATTTTCTTTAAATGGAAAATATTCTTGAGAGGATGGTGGTAGCAACGTTTTGGTAATGGTATACATGGTTATTAATAAGAAAATGGAATTTTGTGGATAAAAGACAGTGAACTTTAAAATAAAACAAGTTTCAGTATATGTATTCAGTATAGTAATTCTCCAATATCTCCAGAAAAACTCCTTTGTGGTTGGCTGCATGATGAGAAATGCTCATAATAGAATGGCATCTTAAGGATACTAATTTTGGGCAGATTGCGATGTGTGAACTTCAAATCATACCAGCTTATACTGGTAGAATAAAAAGTCCGCTAGAAAAATATACAAGCTTATAACATAAATAACCTAAAAATGTTTACGCTTTAAAATAATCTGTCAGCAAGATACTTATGTAGTGACCACTTGTGGGTTAAACCATCCTTTGACAGATTATTTTGGGGGGGGGGGAGAATAGTGTTTAATGCCAGTTTTAACTACTGAGGCTTTGGAGGTGGTGAATGAAAGAGTTTTTTTTTCTTTTTTTTTTTCCCCCCTCCCATCTCAGGTCATCAGCATCCCATTCAACTCAGGGCGTGAAACGGCCGACAAATTTTGCTCAGAGGGCTCTACTTTCATGCTTGAGGTTCTTTATCGTGCCGTAAATGTACGACATGGGACCCACAGCTTTACTTCCCTTCCGAAGGAAGCCATACTTAGGATTTTTACGCCAGAAAAAGTCCATCGGTCCTGGCTGGGTTCGAACCCGCGTTCTTGGGTGTAGGAGGCAAGTATGGTAACCACTACACCACCAGGACCGACTAATGAAACATGAAATGATAAACTGGGAAAGGATTATTTTAATATTTTTTTAAGGAAGGAAGTGTTTCAGGCATAAATTTAGGGTATCTCTCTGACATAGCACTGACTGAGGAAAACCTGGAAAAAAGAAAACTTCAGTCAGGAAGGATGGTTTAGGTGGAAATTGAACCCCAGACCTCCTGCTCATGAGTCTGTGCCTTAACAACCTCGACCATCCTTGGGGGTTTTAACAGATATGAATTTGACTAGAAGAATGCAGAGAAATTCATTCTTTTTTCCTTCATGTATAATTCAATGTCCCTCAGCAACCCCATGGCTTGAATATCAGACCTTGTCTTTCACCTGAATGATAGGTAACTTGTGGCAAATTTCTTCTGCGTGAATAGTAAACAGACTATGCAACTGCCCTTTGCTGTACAATCCTAATGACATACTTTCTTTTTTATTCAATGTAAATATTAAATTATAACTAAAATAAACAGTTATTTACACATACTCCATGTTTCATTTATGTTAATGGAAGTACACAAACCTTTTAACCTGCTTGCTGACAGATTTTTTATGCAGTTACACCTGCAGCAAAATAGAATCCAACAGCTCTTATTTGATAGCACACAAAGAGGATGTTTTCTCCTGTATGGATATAAGGATTTTTACTTATGATTAGTTTTAAAGGAAAAAACTTGAACAAAATACTTGAAAACTAATGGGAAGGTATAGGCGCTTTGATTTCATTAAATGAAGCAGTCTATCAAAAGGTGATATCTTCATAAGCAGCAAAAATAGAAGATAATGTTAGTGTGCAAGTGCTACTAACATAGAATGAATGCATATGTAGCACTCCGAATGCTCTAAAACCTGAATATCTGCATCAGGTGTGAAAGGCATTTTTACTGACAACTTTATATCTACAGTATGAACCAGAAGAATTCTTATCATTGGTATGGAAGGAAGTGATTAAGCTTGTTTTATTGCAATAATATATTTTAAGATTATTCTTTATTGTTCAAAAATCATACTAAAAACTCTAACATGACTTTTTCCCCACAAGTATCACATTGATGTTGCATTTCTATTAATCCAATCTGTGGCCTGTTCTCAGGCATAATTCTAATTTTAACTTTTACATTTTTTAGATTTTATATTTTATTTTCTTCTATGCAACATGCAATTTTATTAATTAATAATTTTTTTGCTGAGTAGCTGCATTGTATTTCGTTGCCTAGCTGAATGAAGAACTGTAATCTCTGTAGATCACTTTGTAATCAGAGGTGTCCAGATGTGGTGGGACAAGGAGGTGGATCTACTTTGCAATAAAAGCAATGTAAAAATGCAGTTATTCTGCCTGACTCCAAAGTATTTAATACTTCTCTAACAATCCGAGCTCCTGAGTGCAATTTCTCTACACAATGCATACAGGAAAATAGTTTTACAGTGGATACCAGAACATTGCCGAGTGCACTAACAACATTACTGTTAATGGATTCCTTGTCACTTTACATGATGTAACTGGTAGTTAGATATTGCCGCTCAGATTCGGATTCTTCCCTAGAAACATAGAATCAGTCATTATTTAGGTACATACCTAAAAATACGCTGAAGAAAGAAAAATATATGTATTATACCTCTCGGAAATTGCCTTCATCCAGCGTATGATGAGTGGTGTTGCAACATTGAAGGGCAGGTTACCAATCAAATGAATTTGTGGTGGGTGTTCTTCCCAAGCTTGTTTTTTGTCTTCAGAAAATATCTTGCTCATATCGAAACTTAGAACATCATCCCAAATAATTTCTAGTTTATTGTTAGAAGCCTCTGCCAGCAGCTGCATCAACAAATAATTATTCCTTTACATATTCTTTCACTTATTTTTATTCTAAAATAATTAATAACAAAAAGATGTAAAGTAAAATCGTAATATTACTCTAATACTTTTATTATAGCATTTTAGTTATTAAACAGAACAATCTCATTAAATAGCACTGATATATGTTACTTAAAGCAACACCATGTTTTCAATTTAAATTTAAAAAATATTCAAGCAGTTTTTAGAACTTCAATGAAACCAGTAAATATATACAATATAGCATGTTCTAAATATTTAAAGTTTTATTTTATTTTCATTATTGTAGTAGTAGCAAAATACTTTCCATTCCTGGGAGAAATACATGGCACAATAACAGCTGCAAACACTAAATATTTTGATATTATGGTATGATTTAGTTGAACTATACTCTCTTAATGCTTCACTTGTTATAATATATAGAACCAGTTTCAAGAACATTTTGTTTTCATCATCAGCTAGGCTAAAATTCAACTGTTGGATAATTCGTTAAGCTGTGGGAATGTGTATTCTGCTCTGGTGGTGGTGTGATAAACATGTAGTTTATGTTTTCATCTCCGGCAGTGTCGAAGCTCATTAGACTGTCTTTGTATTTGTAGATGTAGATTCTCTCCCAAGTTGCTAGTTCTGTAGGTGCTTGTACTGATTTTAATAATTTTGCTATATTCACTGTCATGATTTTCTGTCCAAAAATGATATGCTACTGCTGATTTCTCAATTTTCTTGTACTTATGTTCCTGAAATGTTCCTTTAATCGTGTATCCATGTTTCTCTTTGTTTTTCCAATGGAGAATTTTCACATTGTGCACAATTTATTTTGTAAATATCTGCTTTTTTTCTCTTGTGGAATACTGTCATTAACATGGTCTATCAGTAGGTTTTTAACATTAAATCTGTTAACTGGTGCCAACCTGAAAATAAAATCTTTAAGAATATTCTGAAATTTTTTTTTGTAGCCCATGGATATGTGAATTTTTTAAAAATTAATTATCTTTTCTTGCTGAAAGTGTTGTGGTTTCTTTGATACGTTTTTGTCTCTTGAATTTCTGTACCTTTTGTGTACTAGTTCTTTTTTAAAACCATTTTAACCACTATTTGTTCTATTTGTTTTTATTCATTAAAATATTCTTCTTTGCTAATTTGTAGGTTAATTAGCAGGTGTGTTGAGCTGTTGATAACTGCATGTTTGTGCACTGTGGGGTTAAAACTGTCAGCTACAAATCTACAAATACAGACAGTCTAATGAACTTCGACACTGTCGGGGATGAAAACATAAACCACAAGTTTATTACACTGCCACCAGAGCGGAATACAATTCTCACAGCTTAACAAATTATCTGACAGTTGAATTTTAGCCTAGCTGATGATGAGAACGAAATGTTCTCAAAACCGGTTCTATATATTATCACAAGTAATTGAAGCATCAAGGGTGTGTAGTTCAACTAAATCATACAATAATATCAATTATATGATTGGCTTCACTGTGTAAGTTCCAATTTACATTTTAATTTTAATTACTAAATATTTTATTCCTACTGCCAATTAAAATTTCCAAATAATGGACAAAATGAAAGAAAGTTCTTACAATTTCTGGAATTCTAAGCAATTATAGAATTTCTAATGCACTGTAGCATGTTGGTAACCTGTATACTGTCAGATATCTCTTTTCAAAATGAAGGAAGCTGAGATTAGCATACCTGTGAGAGAGAGACTGACTTAATGCTCAAGAAATGAGCATGCAGTTTAATGCTAGAAGAATACAGATCGATGACATTTTAAAGGGAGAAAGAGAGAGAAAAACATTGTTCGCTAGAAATGAAAATCTTATTGGTAAATGCTTGTTTCTCAACACACATGATTGGCAAATTAACTTTTGAATGGTTTTGTCATGCTTATAGCAGCACAAATTGCAAAAGAATTAAGATTTTAGTCCTCTTGCTCTTATGTACTGATCTGATCAGCTTCCTGTGATCTGGAAGTGGCCAGAGGCCTGCCTGACTTGCACACCAGTAAAATGCTGCACCTTTTTAAGTGAAAATGCACCATTTTGAAAATGTTCTAATATAAATTCAAGAATAACAAATAGACCCACAAAACTTTCTGGATGCAGAGTACATATTGTGCAGAACTGATTTTGTCCATTACATTCTTTCATAATGTTCTGCCCGAGAGCATCATCATGTCATGTTTGCAGCTTGTTCTCGGGATCTGTGGCAGCTTTCCCTTTCTTTCTGCAGTGATGAAGACAAAATGATGATGGATCAATGACGTAATGAATTGCAGGGGAAACTAGAGTACCTGAAAGAAAACTGCCCAGGTATTGCTTTGTCTGCCACAAATCCCACTTATGGCTGCTAGCATTGAACTCGTCACCTCAGCGGAAGGTGAATAGTCTAACCATGTGGCTAAATCTCATCTAGGCTGTGATATTTTGGTTAAATATTATTATGCTGCACAAGAACATAAGAGCAGAAGTCTTAAACTTACTTAAAAATAACAGGAAAGCCAGATGAAGTGAAGGCATCAACTTTTAGAACTGAAAACCAACCAAGGACTAAGATGATATAGCATGCACAAGCATAGTGAATAATGAGTTAAAAATGACATATGATCAATTGTATGGAAATATCAAAAGGAAATGGAAGATGAATACACAGTACGAGCAAATAAATACAACAGGGCAACAATGGAGTTCCTAATCAATTCATATGCAGACACAATGACCTCGGGCAAACTCTAGAAACTACAACAGTTTACTCCTATTCGTGAGTATAAATTGGTCAAACATGGTGATAATGCTAAAATTATAACAATTGGAAACTCTGAAACTGTATTTCTGTCAGATTGACAGAATCCAACAAATCTATGCAGTCAGTTAATACAAATATGACTCCTAGGTGTCAAATACTTATTTTGTTGGTTTGTGAACATTTAGGACCTGTTTTTGATGTGTAAGTTTTATATTTGATCCCTAGAACAGTTTTTTCTGTGATTATTATTTTAATTTACTACTAGCATTAAATATCCACAAGTATGATATTACTTACCTCTAGAGGTGGTAGAAATCTCTTATCTTTCTCAATGATAATCAATCGACTGGCTCCTCTGTTAAGTATTGAGCGAGTTATACCACCAGGGCCTGGACCAACCTCACATACTTCACAATTGCTAATATTCCCTGCAGCTTTAACTATTTTATCTGTTAGTCTTTCATTTAACAAAAAGTTCTGTGACAGTTGGCGAAGAGCTCGTAAACGATACAGCTGCAGTATTTCCTTTATTGTTGGTAATGGTGGTAATCTTAGAGTTTTCCTTGCAGTCTGTGCTGCCATATTGTTTTTTTTATAAGTAGGGGTTATTACTTCTAGGTTCAAATTCTATTATATTAATTATTAAAAATGCAAAACATACAACAAAATGTTATTTAATTTTTTCCAACTATTTCAGGAGGTTCAAAATCATCCAAGAACTTCTCCTGTTTTATAGAAAATATTGTATACAGGTAAATTCCAAGCACACCACCACCAAGAAGCAAGCCAGTCAAATTGTTTCTCTTTTTCAACTGTTTTAGTTTCCCCACACGCTCTAGGTTTTCTTTTTCCATCAATTTCATGTAATTAACTACTACTCGAGAAAGGTTTGGTTTGTCTTTGACTAGATCAACTTTTTGCATCTGCTCTTTGTCCATCCTGTTGATCCTGTCTGGAAAAATAAGATTTCACTATGTTATTTGCATTATAATTTAAGAATTAATAACTTAAGATATTTTGTGATAACAAAGCATATTATTCATACAATAGAAAGAATCTTGACCAGATATCTTTTTGCCTAAAGCCAATAATTTTCAGCAATGTTGAAATCGCCCCAAGTGACATAGCTAAAAATATTGCAGACCTCATAGAAGGAAATGTTGCAGAGATCACCAACCTATATAAAATATGCATTAACCAAGGAGGAGGATTTACGGATGACCCAGTTCCTGCTATCGTATATCAGAGCACTGCACTTTTGAGCTACAGCGAGCAAGAAAGAAAGCATATCTGCCTGAATTCTACAGCACGAAGCTGTAATATCCAGCATTTGGATAATTACGATATACAAATAACACAAATAGCATGTACAGTTTTCATCATAAAATCAATAGTGCTGCATGTTTTCATTCCTCACATGGAAATGGTGTGCCTTTAATGCAACAGATACTACATCGTTAATGCACTAAAAGAACACAAAAGGATATAAAGAATTGTTACAAGAGATACTACAAAGAGAGTTGAGATCTAGAGTGAATCCTACAATGTGGATGCTATAACTTATTGAGCACAGGGCAATTAATGTGTTACCCTACATATCACCAATTGGGCCAGACTGTGGGTGTAAACGATTGAAGAAGTGTATGAGAAGTATTTTTGTATGTGAACAAAGACTATGACTCAATTCTGCACAAAGTGTCAATATAAATTATGCCAATTGTGCCCATTTACTATTCATTCAAAAGTAAGTTATTACTATATTGCTGGATAACTATCAAGCACCTGTAATAATTCACTATTACGAAATATTAGACACTGGAAATGCACGCATTATACTTGTTTTATGTAATATATGCACTTAACTGCTGTAAAGTTATATTTGCCTAGCAGTCAATTATGATTCTGTGAAAAGCGTGGGCAAATAAGTTCAAAAATCCCAAATCCACAGCTTTTAAACTGCTGTTTCCTTGTACCTAACCTAATGTAAAATATCTGTACACCTATTACATTATTAGAAAATATAACACTCGTACCTAAAAGATAAAAAGATTAAAAAATCCATTTATAAACGTGAAACGATAACAGATTTTTGTTCTGAACGTAAAAATGAAACGAATCACAAATGAAACAAATCACGTTTTACAGATATTACGCACCTCCTCACTGCAGTGACCACAGATTACTAGTGACTTAATGGTTCACCGGCTGACACGGGGAAATTTTCGCCAAATATATCTCCTAATACCTTTCAGCAAATGTTATTTACACTTTATATTATATTTACATATGTTTTTAAATAAGGTAGGCACGCATTTAATGTAGAACTGAAAGAAATTAATTTTTCAGAGGATTATTTCAACATTTGAATATTTTTATTATGTTGGAGGCCTGATGAAGCACCTAGCGACAGAAACACAATTTAAGTACCAATGTTCTGAGAGTTCTTCTGTTGACCTGAAGATAGAGCGGTAGTATCAAATCAAAAAGGATTCTTTGTTGAGATGGTTGGCAACACGAACATATGATTCTGTCAGCTGATTGGAAGACGTCAAAGCAGACAACAAAGCCATGCGCTTTAATGTTTTGCACAACCAGTTTTGCGTTTGATGTGCATCAAGCAAGTGCGTTGTGTTAATGGTGAAGTGCTAGTCCGATAAAAGAAAGACTATGCCTTTCATATCAAAGGATTGGCGTTCACCAGGGGAAGAATGGGTGAAAACAGAAGAAGGATGGGAAAAGAAGAAAATACTGGAATGTGGTCGCCCAGTAAACCAACAGGAAAACATGGACACTTCAAGGTTTGTTTACCTACACAGCTGATCATTTAATTGCAATCATTAGGATTTAGTTTCCAGTAAATAAAAAATGTGTTTTAATGTAGGTGAATAGCATTTATGCTCGTTCGTTGGAACTACAAAATATTCATTCGTGATTTGTTATTGCTGTAATACGACTTTGGGACCACATAATACTATTTGGTTTGATCTACAGTCTGTGTTTGTAATTATTTTATGCAATGAATTTGGGTATGTGAATATCTTCCCCTTGGTTTTTGGTTCTTATGTCATTGCTGAGATTGTGAAAAAAAAAAAAAAAAAAGTTTTAGAAGTATTTTACATTCTATATTGACACTACAATTTTTGAAACCAATAAGTTCTTATTTATTTGAAATGTTTGACCTCGGCGGAGAATCGACAACGACCTTCAACCGTTGTTGTCTATAAATAACAACAACAACAACAAAAATAGTGGTAGTTACCACCGAGAGAATGACGTGTGTGACATGAAACCAGTTCAATGAGTTTTCCGCTGTATCTCTTTGTTCAGCCGAGATTGTTTACACTCAATGACATTTAGCAGATCTATCATTGTAGTACACCCTTTTTTTCTCATATGTAGTGGCCCATCATTTTAGCCGAATCTCAAGTAAAATATAATTTTAATAACTGGAGAGTAAAACATATGCTGTAATGCATTTCTCTTGTGTTACTGGAACTTAATAGCGGAATCGTGCCGATACTTTGTGTTTACATTTTGACTGTGTTATCGTTCGTAGCTCAACAACGTTAATGTGTTACAGCATATGAAAGACATTCCTACATTTCTACGTCTTTTGTTTGCATTCAGTCATAATGCATGTTAAAGAGGGAGTGCAACTTTGTAGGAAAATTATTGGAATGTAATAAGAATTTGTTTATTTTTTGTTAAGTATGTTGATAATATAAAGAATAATTATATATTATGATGCATAATGAGTGTAAAATTGAAATGTTTGGTTGAAGCAACGGGCAGATATACATTTAAAGCCAGTATGCTTATTAGTGACATGTTTGATATTCATATAAAATTGTTTCAATTATATTGCATAATATAATATTAATTTTTAGGCAGCTCTTGCTAAAAGGATATTAAATTACATTTCATACAATTACTGTAAGACTCTCAATTTTAGAATTTGTCAAGAACTTAGATTACAAAATATTGAAGATATTTGTAAAAACTTTCAACTGTTTAAACAACATATGAAACAGTCTGTATTTGGTTAAGGAAAGCAGAAGATAAAATTAATTACTGTAGTAGGTATATAATCTTTTTATAAATTCCAAACAACTGTCTAAACAAATAGGCATATAACAAAATAGAATGCCACTTCTGAAACTTTTCTGTTAAAATAATTTAGGATTTGATGTTTATTTTACAGTAATTTTTTAACATGGAAACTTGTGCCAACTGAGTGCAATAATGCCCTTGAGAGTAATAAATGTGCCTTTCCTATGAGCTTTTAGAAATGAGTATTAAATGTTAAGTTATCTGCATAACATAACATATAATTGCGTTTCAAGGGTACAGAAGTACTGATGTTAAAAGAAGATATTTTTCTCACATTATTGATAATTGCAATAACAAATATAAACAACATGGAAAAATAATACAAACTGAAACAGATAAGAGCTAATGTACATAATATTTCTCCTACAGCTTTTGATTACAAAGATGATTGATGCATTTAATCCATATTTCTTAGCTGTAGCTAAGGATAAGGCACTTATACCTATGTTGAATGTAATAGCACTGAAATATGACATCCTTATACTGTAGGAGGCATAACAAAAAAGCAATTTAAATAAATGAGACAACAGCACTAGAAATTGAACAACTTATTTTGTCCTTTAAGCGTGAAGTATTGCGCACATGAATTAAGTATGCACTTTGGTAATATTTGTAATCAATCATTCTTAACAGAGATATTTCCAGAAGCCTTTACTTAAAGTTGACAAATATGAACCCCCCAGTTAAAGACCTGTTACATTCTTATCCACATCTTCAAATGTTATTGAGAATGCTATGTATAATCATATTGTGAATTACCTTAACTCAAACAACATCCTATCAGTATCCTAGTTTTGTTTTGGAAGGAGATTTCAACTAGCAATGTCACTTTTAAGCTCACTACCTACCGAAATTTTATCAGCTCTAAATAGAAAGAACTTTCCTTTCAGGATGTTTTGCGACTAGGCTAAGGCATTTAATAGCATAAATCATATACTGCTGTTCAAGAAGTTGAATGTTTAAGGTGTTGAGAAGCCGGCTTTAAAGAAGTTCAATTTATATTAACCAATAGAACCCAAAAACTGCCATCAGTAATTGTGAGTCAAATACTGGGATCATTAAACTTGAAGTACCACTTGGTACTACTCGGGTCCTATTATTTTTGTACTTTTTACCTATAATTTACTTTGCAGCCTAATTAAAGAATCTAAGACTCTGCTCTTTGCAGATAATGTCAGAGTGTATTTTCTGGGAATTCATATGCCCATCCTTCAAACTTAACCACAAAGGCATTTGAAGAGATAAATATTGTTTTAAAGAAAGTAAGCTTACACTAAAACTTGAGAAAACCACTTTTATTCATTTTGGAACTAAAATTATCTGTTATCAGAGCTTACTGTTAAAAACAGCGATTTCAGTATTAGGAAAGTTTCTCATACAAAGTTCTTGGGGTGGAAATTGATGAAGAGCTAAATTGAAATGGACATTTAGAGCTCACAGTTCCAAAGCTCAGCTCTGTATGCTTTGCTTTCAGGAGTTTGCTTAATCATAAACCAAAATGCATTAAGATCCGTGTATTATGAAAATTTTCACTCCATTATGAGATACAGAATAGTTTTTTTTACAGTAATTCTGTCAATAGTAAGAGAGTATTCGACCTGCAAAAAAGAACAATACAAATCCCCTGTGTGTTGAAATTGAATGATCTTATAGAGTGGATATTCTTAATCTGACTGGAGAATACATGAGCTTCATGGCAGGCAACTTAGATAACTTTCAAATGAATTTATCTGCACATAATCACAACATTAAATGTGCTGTGGGCTTGAATGCACCAATAAATTCATGAACATTGTTTCAGAAGAGCAACTTTTCTCTGTAGTACATATATAAGTCTTACAGTTTCACTGAAATTTTTGTCATTCACAGAAAAGCAAAATTAAAAATAAATAAATAAAGGAATTTTTAAATACTCACACCTTCTACAATCTGAACATTTAGTGTTAAATAGTGTTGATTGTTTAAAATCAGACATATTGCATAGTATAATTAATACCTATTGTAGTACGTGAAATATTTATCATATTTTAAGTGGGAAATATTTTATAAAGTGCTCATTTGTAGAACAATTCTAGTTATATATATATTAAATATTTATTATATGCCCTATCTCATCAAAGTTTATGAAATATACTTTGTGAAACATGCTATCAATAACTAAAGTTGTCAATTGGAACATTGCATAGTGAAGCTAAAAGTGACAATGCGAACGAAGGGTTTGTGAAACGGTACTACATATTTAAACAAGTGGAGCAAAAAAAATGTTAGTTCCACTCAATCCCACAATGATTTTAATATATGTTATTACAGTGTTACCAAGAAGAAAAAAAGAGCTGTTCATTTATGAATACTTTTACAGAGTAATGAACCTTGTTATATTGGTCCTATTCTGTAAAGAGCGGGTTTATATTTTTGTTCATCACAAAATAATAATGATTTGAAATTTTTGGGAGAGCATAAAATATTCTTATGCATTCATTTCGGATTCCCTTTTGATAGCAAATTACAACAGCAATGGGTCTGTGAAGATTAATTTTTTTTACAGAATTGATATTATATATTTGATATTTTTTATAAAATGATAAAAACTTGCACGCATAATCACAAGTAAATGTGAATATGTAGTTTTTTTAAGGGCTCTTTCATGAAGTTCTGTTGCTTAGCATAACAAACTATTCAAATTACTAACTTTTTGCAATATAAAACTCGCTTACCTCAAAATATTATATAATTAAATAAAAATAAGCACAATAAAAAGTTTTTGTATAAGTCTATAGTTGAAATGAGACAGTGGTCTTGAGTTTGCCTAATTTTTGTAATGGTATTTAACGCCCCTTTTCATTACTGAGGCACCTCAGACGTTGGGCACTGATGATACATTAAATGATATATTGCAAAAATATTTTTTTAAGGAAGGAAACATTCCAGGCCTAAGTTTAGGGTACCTCCCCGACATTTGCCATTTATGAGGACTGAGGAAAACCTGGAAAAAATCTCAGTGAGGGAGGACGGTTCTAGCGGGATTCGAACCCCAGACCTCCAGCTAACGAGTCCGCGCATTAACGACCTCGGCCGTCCGTGGCGGTTAGAGCTTGTCTTCATTATGACAAAGGAAATGGAAGGCTGATTGCTTCCTCCTTCATGAGACACCTGCATTGAGGGCCAGTACATGTAGTTATAGTGACCAGGAATAAAAAGTTTTCTGGGCAAATTCTGAGTCAACAATCAATGACCAAAAGTTAAAACCAAAGTTTTGCTTTGGCTACAGATGCTAAACGCTATTTCGAGTACAAACAGAAGTTCCTTAAAGAAGTCCTGTTTGTCTTAATAGTTCCAGTGATGTGGGGCATAGAGAGTAGATCTCAGTTTTGGGATAATACGAGGGTAAGTCCATAAGTTTCGGGTCTTGTCGATAAGGATTATCGCCTTCACAAAATTCTGGTGTCATACCTTATCTGTTAAGTTGGGTGCCACGACTGTCAACTCCCGAACAAAAGGCTCTGCGAGTGGAGTAATGCCCGCAGGTAAAGGAGGGATGCTTTTCTGCAGTCATTTAACACCGGTGATGACTCGTGGCTGCATCATTATGATCCTAAAGGAAAACAAGCCAGCACAGCGTGCAAATCACCATGTTCTCCAACTCCAAAACAAGCGAAAGCTGTTCCATCTGCAGTTAAGGTCACGTTTTTTTTATTGAAAAATAAAGTTAAAAAAAAAGCATGAAACGCTCCCTCAAGTACTGTTACAGGAGCAAGTATTGGCTACACTGAGGAAGCATTGCAAAGAAATGACCACAATTTCGTCGGAATGGGTGGAGACCTCATCATGACATTGCACGACCTCATGCCACGAATCAAGGGCATGCAATTTTTGACAAAATTTAACATTACCTGTGTACCACATCCATCTTACAGCCACGATCTCATTCCCCTCACTAAAAGGTAAAACTCTGGGGTATTTGATCTAAGAACTCGGAAGCAGTGCTCAAGGTCCTCAAGGACCGGACAAAGAATGACGTGCATGATGTGTGTGAGGAATGGCAGAAACTCTGATTCAAATAGAAGGGAACTACGAGGGTTGGTCCATAAGTTTCCGGCCTAACCATTTTCTAGTTATAATAAAGACGAAAACTATATTTCACTTTTCAATATAGCTACCCTTTATTGCATTACACCTTTCACATCTTTGAATTAACATTTCAACCCCCCCCCCAAAAAAAAAAAATTAGTCAGAAGTCTTATCTGCAAAATGGGCATAAACAGCACCCATCACTTCTTCGTGACACTTAAATTTTCTTCTTCGAAGGTTTTTCTTGAGTTTTGACAAGAGGAAATAGTCACTGGGAGCTAAATCTGGGCTGTAGGGTTGATTTGATCTCCTTGAAGCCACATTTCTTCACAGCTTCCTTTGCAACAAGAGCTGTGTGCACAGACACGTTATCGTGAAGAAGGCGTACACCATCACTCAGCTTTCCTCGCCTTTTCTCTTTGATGGAAACACGTAGTCTGTGCAGTAGGCCAGCATAGTACTCCCCATTTACTGTGGTGTACCTCTTCTTAAAGTCAATGAAGAATTGCCACGATCTTCTTCTTCTTGAAGAATTGCCAGGAGATTGTGACCATGATCTTCTCGGTTGACTATGTGACCTTGGCCTTTAGAGGCGGTGCTTCATCAGGTTTATGCCACTCCATCGATTCTCTTTTGGACAAGGGTCATAGTAGAGGGATCATAGTTTCATCTCCTGTAACAATGTTTTGCAGAACTTCTCTCTCGTTACCATGGCAGAGCTCCAAAAATACCTGACAACAATGATTCGTTGCTGCTTTTGGACTGAGGAAAGAAGTCTAGGCACTAACCTTATTCATGTTTAAATGTTCATGAATAATTCGAAGAACTGTTGTTTTAGAAAGGCCCAACCTTGCTGATATTTCTATAACTTTGAGCTGCCGGTGTTCCATAATTTTTCCTGTAAGAAGAGCGATATTCTCAGGAATGAGCACCTTCAAGAGTCGACCTGCACACTGTTCGTCTTCAATGCTTTCTCGACCCATTCGAAAAAGTTTGTCCCATTCTTTTACGGTAGAATATGAGAGAGATGCTTCCCCATATACACCGTCTAATCGCAAATGATAGAGCATAACATTCGTGAAAAGTAAAGATTTATTCCAACATTCCGCAAAGCGACCAGGGGAAATTACGACAAAAAAAAAAAAAAAAAAAAAAAAACAACAACAACAACAACAAAAACCCAAGATCAGGATGAGCGGCCCCGAGGGTTTGAATGTGGGATTTCACGAATGCGAATCCCATGCGTTACTGCCATAGCCTACCTGCTCTGTTCCTGGCATATAATAAGTACTTCACATCAAGTCTTAGTATTCGATGTTAATTTTTAATATTTCCGGTACATCAAGAAATTATTTTATTTTGGGGTATAGAGATTCCTGTGGTATAATTGTAAGATAAAACGATGAAAATTTGGGGATTCGTCCGAGAAATGGAACTGTGTTAGAGTAATTCCGAATGTATTATTTGATTGATAAGCAGATGCTATTCATCCAGAAGATATAAACTGTTAACCGTCCAGCACTTTTTCTTATTTCTCAAACTGCCGATACAAATTTTGGTGCGCCGGCGCAGCAGAAATATACCTTTGTCCTGCACAAGGTGAGCAGCTTGCTTAGTCATAATTTTACCGCAGTTCACAGCAGTCCCGCTCTCAACGAGGAAGTCTGCTGCCCGGCAAGGTTGCCATATGTTGCGCCACTTAGTCTAAGCTGCAATTGTTATTCCGCATTTTGGCATCGTTTAGTTCTGTAAAATCTTGCCAGACAAATTCCACATAAAAGCATGAACATATTATTTAACATTGGCTTTGTTTTGGGCATCGTTCAAGGAAATACTACACCTGTTTTCAGACCTGTTGATTTCAGTTCTTCTCTTGAGAAGAGTCAAGTTTCCCTTTATCTGCCAATACTATATTTAGAAAATTCATTATCCATTATTCCAGAGACTATTAAAGAATGTTTGCTGTTTTTGCATGGTCTGCTTATGAATACTTTTTCATGTGAGTGATGAAAAAATTAAAAAAGTAATGAAAAAATTAAGAAATATATACCTTTTTAACTGTGATAATACATTTTTACTTAAAATTCCGTTTTTATTTTAAAAGATAACTGTTCATAGTATTTTAAAGTTTTTTTTCATTAAATTATTTTGCTGTTCTGTTAAAAATTGATGGTAAAATTTAACGTTTTTTATTCTTACAGTTTCTGACATAATTAGGTATTTTTGAAAAATTGCATTTAAACACAAAAATTAAAAGAAAATTCACATTTTGTAGAAGAAATATAGCTCCAAAAACCTCCATCTTTATTGTCCTCTAACTCTTTGTTCTGATATAGATTTATTCAACAGACAATTAGGAGAAATATTTCCTCTTATATATTTATAAAATTTATATTTAATATATTTATAAAATTTATAAAATTATTTAACTTAGTGAACAATTCAGAACATTTTAAAAACTGTGATTATTATTTTCAACAATATTTTAAAATAATTAGTATTGTCGTACTCTTTAAAAATGCCTCAAAATAATAAACAAGACAAAAAATATTCAAATTGTATCAAAATTTGAAATTGTAAAAAACAGAAATTAATTTTACTTTCCTTAAACCCAACTGTTTTGTTTCTGAAAAGGCAGCACAAATTTGTATAAAAGGTTGTATAAAAGGATATACGGATAATATTTGAAGTCTACGTCTTTTATAGGCATGTCATTCTTTGTATAAGGTTACCTTTTTTTAATGCTTTATTTATTGTCGTTTTGACTTCAATGGTCTTCTAGCGATATCTGTAGACTGTGAACCTGAATATTGTAGGTGTAGATCTATGGTGATGAATGAAATGACGGTGCACATGAGCTCGGAGTCTTTGACACCTTAAAGCTATCTGGCATTCACCTTCTCAGGGTAAAGAAAAACTCCGAATAAACCCTTACTAGTTAGATCTAACCAAGAATCGAGCCCAGGACCTCCGGGTTAGTGTAGCCAACTCTATACCTCCACTATATAATTCTTGAACACGCATCACTGCCAGAGGCAGTGGGGAGCTAGCAACAAAAGCATGGACAATCGACAATCATGACGCAAAATGGAGGGTCAGAATACAGAGGAAAATAGAGACACTGTATGTTACCTTCCCCCTCCCCCTCAGTTGATATTAGAAGATCGAACGGTAGCGATTGTAATAGTAGACTTTTATCCGTTTCAATGTCACGGTTTCTGATATAGAATAGATATTCGTAAATATAAGATTGTATACAAGTGTTCATATTCTGTGCGCCAATTTCAAACACGCACACACATACACACACACACACACACACACACACACAGTTCTTTTATGCGTAAGAGAGAGATAGAGACTAGCGATTGTAACTCTGTGACTTTTTCTTAGTGTTTCATCCTTTTCTATATTACTAATTATTGTTAATTTTAGTTTCATTGTGAATAGTGTTACATTACTTTTCTATATATATACACACACACAAGAACTCTGGCAGTTAGACATATTGTGATTACAAATCTGTGATTTTATGTGTGTGTGTTTAAGACTCTTAAATCCATATTTGGCTCTTCTCTTTTGGCATTACTGACACAATCGACGTTCTTCTGTCGCAACATTGCTTGAAAAGGTTAAGTACAAATGCACAATTATTACACTTTTATAAGCCAAGTTTAGACGAATTATATTTAAATTCTTATTTTATTCGTGAAATAGTCCTAATAAATATTTCTGGAGGCTCTGAGCTATCCCGTAATGTGAGACCCTCTCGTGTTATTATAATGTTTTCATTTTATTGTTCATCTGTGGAGTGTTATACATGGCAATAAGAACTAAATTGCTACTTCTCTTGACAATTACATCAAATCTCAGCCATCGGTTATTAATTTGGATGTGATTAAAGAACGAGGTTATAACGTTAGCTATACTTCAACACAGGATGAAGATGCAATTTAGTGAAACATGAAATAAAGGCAAAAAGCTGGAAGTGGCACAGGAAGTTTATAGCTTATGTAACAATAGTGGCGGTCGCGCTGGCTTCAAACGCGTGGAGTTAAACAGTTATTTTTATTTTCAAGAGATATGCAGGCAGTTCTATGGCGCTGTAGGCGCTTATATTAATCGCAGATGGATTCTACTGAAAATGAGCGTTATTGAATATGTTTCCTATGATTGTTGTATGGGATGAGGGCATGACAGCCTTGCAGGATGTGATTGTACCGCTGCTTCGGCTGTTGGGATAGTTGATGAATATTTCAACTTTGCTTTATTTATTGTTGCGTTTATCTTCACATCTATATGCAAACAGATGCTATACCTCCCGGCGCTGTTCTTTCCCCATGTCATCCTGACGGCTATCGGCTGTAGTTTGTTTTTAAATCCATTACTCTTGGAAATAATACAATATATTGCGTCGAGAGAAGACCGAAAGGATATTGATCCTTGTTTTATCGTAATGGTTGTTCTCAAATAAATGTTACCTAAAGGATGAAATTATATCTGTTTGAACGTATTTATTGGCCTTATATGACTGAACCAGGAAATGTTTGTCCGAATTGTCTAGAAGCTTATATGAGTAACGTACTTTAGCCATTGGTGAGCGGAGTACATGTGATGAATGAAACTTGCTGCTGAAGTTAACCTAATATTAATGTTCATAATATATATATATATATATATATATATATATATATATATATATATATATATATATTAATGAAAAATAAAAATAAAGAAACACTATTAACAGTGTAACAAATTAACACTAATAATAAAAGTAGATAAAGATAAAACACAGAGAAAGAGTCACACTTGAAATTGCTATATTTCGAACTACTGCGAGTTCTTCAATGGCAAGAAGTACTTTTCAAACTACTTACTTCTTCATTTAATTGGTAATTACAGAAATTGTCTCGTTCAACCATTCATACAAGCCTTCAATTAAAAGACTAATGATTAGACTTCTTGCCATTGAAGAACTCGCAGTAGTTCGAAATATAGCAATTTCAAGTGTGACTCTTTCTCAGTGTTTTATCTTTATCTACTTTTATTATTAGTGTTTATATATATATATATATATATATTGTTACAAGGGTAAAAGCCGTGCGTGATCAGAACATATCTCAACTGCCGTGCTGTACAGTTACAATCCCTGGTTATAACTGTTCGTTGTTTGCTGCAATTTGAGGGAAAAAAATCCCAGATCTTTTATAGACATCATTAGGCTGTTTAAACCTTGGGTTAGGCATTAAGTATTCACCGTTACAGTCTTCTCTTCAAGGCTCGAGATCAAATAGTTATGTGATCGAACCTCATAAAAGGAAGAGCGAAATAGGTTCCATAATACCGCTAGTGGCATAACCTTAAATTATCGCATGAAGATATTAACCCAACTATAAGAATTCACGACTGAATGCTAGGCCGCCGATTACCGTGCCTTCATTCCACTAAGCAATCGGAATTTATATTCAAGAGGAAAAAAAACCAGTAAGAATGGAGTTAAAGTTCCGCTGACGCTATCAGTTGATCTTGTTCACTCCAACTGTTACAGCTGCATTTCTGTAGAAAGTGTGTGTTAGATTTTATATTGTGTATTTGTGTATTGTGGAATATGTTGAGAGTGAAATATACGCTAGATGACTATTTATTGGTGATTGCTATGTGAAAAAGAACTGGTGCAAATACTGCTAACTTTCCACGAGCAAATCTCCATCCAGGCAGGATGACAATTGCAGCATCTTCTGTAGCACAAGATTATAAACAACCTTTATAGGAATTTGACAGGAACAACTGACCCTGCGACACTCTCAGAAAGTACAACGCCATGTGAGCAGGCAACGTTAATAACTAATTTAATTTCGTAGTTAAAGATAAATGAATTATTAAGCTGCAATACAGTTCGTGCATATAATACAGTGAAATACAGCATTTACCCGCATCGAATACCCACCTTTTTGTCCAAATTGTGATCTGCATGCATTATATTCGAGTGCAAAACCGTTATGTAGTTCGCCGGAAACTTCATTCAAATTTATCGTTTATTACGTCATAATGCATTGCTGCAATTCTCGACTTCGTTACATTTATTGTTGGCCTATTATTGCATATAGCGTTTGAATAGTAGTCGTCACAAATGGCGGCAAACAGAGAAGGTACTTTCACGTGTAAAGTAATTCTTTACGCTGAAAAAAATGGTATCAGAAAGGCAGGAAGAGTTCAATGTAGCTGAGAGCAGCGTTTGCTTGTGGCGGCAACAGAAATTGACATTATTTGCAACTAGGAGAAATTCACTAGTCCTCGCAAAGGAAGATATCCTGAGATTGAAGAAAAAGTTTTGGAATACGTACATGAAAGGAGGAAAAAAACGGGCAACCCGTGACTAGTGACACCATAAGAAATAACTTTTTCTTCTTTGACCTACGTCAACTATCCTGGCAAAGCACGAGTGATGGATTTTGTCCAAGTGCTCCAAAATGTAACAATAGTTTACTTATATATTGAATGTTCTGATAGTTTTATGAAGCGGACCGGCTTATCTCTAAGGCGGCGTTAAGCATGCCATTTTTTTTTTCTTTTATGATTTTCAGTTTCAAATTTGGGGGCACATTACATTCGATGGCGCATTATATTCTCATAAACAAGGTTTATTTTTTAGCATACTAGTATGTTAATTAAAGAAAAGTCGCAATAATCATTTTATAATCACCATTAAAGTTTGGAATAAATTTCTTAGTCATATTTTTCAGTTTTAAAGACATAATCTTAAGAAAACATTTTCTAGTTGATTTGGTTTATTTACGGACGCTCTTTAACATCTCAGGTCATCAGTGTCCCATTTTCAACTCAGGACGTGAAACGGCCGACAAATTTTGTTCAGAGGCTTCTTCTTTCAGGCTTGAAGCTATTTATCGTGCTGTAAATGTACGACACGGGACCCACAGCTTTACTTCCCATTCGAAGGAAGCTATACTTAGGATTTTTACGTCCGAAAAAATCCATCGGTCCTGGCCGGGCTTGAACCCGCGATCTTGGGTGTAGAAGGGAAGTATGGTTACCATTGCACCATCAGGACCGACACACATATGATCTCTAGTGGCATTTTACACGTAGATAATGCTTTGTTATTTGTTTATTTTAAGAGTACACGTTGTACAAAGAATATTACGAAAATCAGTAAATATTTTATAATATCTAAGAGAATTATTTGTGTATGTAATAGTTTGTCATTATTTCTAAAATGTATTTTTATAGTAAGGGATATAGCAAAACGTTTATTGTAAATATGAATTTTAAGTTTGTATTCAGAAGCACTTTAAGATGTGATGCATAGTAACATTTTAAATTATTTTAATTGCAATTTGTTAGTTTTGAGATCATCTATATCGGTATATGGCATTTCGGCTGCATTTCTAGCAAAATTTTAACGTTGTATCATATATAAAAACTTCACATTTTTCTGAACGAATCATAAATTTACTGCAAACGATACAGTTGAAGTTATTGCCAATTGGGTTTTAGGCCAAATGTGGCAACAGTGTTGCTATTAGCTATCTGTTTTACCAATGTAAAGTGTGATTTGGTTTGCCCTTGAACACAGGGAAGTGGTTATTAAATCTAAGCCAAAGACTATTATTTTGTTGCCATCTCTCTCTCTCTCGCTCTCTCTGTCTCTCTCTCTCTCTCTCTCTCTGGCCTCAGTGTGCGAATAGCCGAAAGAGAAAGTGGCGTGTGAAGGTATTCTGAATGAATCCTTTGGCGAGCTGTGTTCACGCTTCTGTGAAAGCAGACACCTCTGTTGCAATATTTCCTGCCAGGAGTTATAATGGCCTCATGCGCCTTCCTGCACTGTGCACTGAAGCTTGTCAGAAACGAGAAAGCATGTGCCATTTTCTGTTTCTAAACGGTATAGACTTCATATTGTTCAGGTGATAATAGAACATAAAAGTCCTAGGTAATTCCGTTCGAATTTATGCATTTTGGTTATTCGATTTTTGTCTCCTTCTGTTCTTTATTCATAATTACTTTGCCTTCTTTTTAGGTAGGAGAGAAAGAAGGTAGGAAGTCACCAGAGCTTTACTATTTGTCTTTTTCTTACTTTCTTCTGTACAAGAGAGGGTGAGAAATGCCTTCTTTTGAGCTGCCTTTCCTTTCTATTTCACTCCTTTGAAAAGAGGAAGGAAAGGATAATTATTTCACGTGTATTGAGCTCCCAACTAGACATAATGCTATAAGTACTTAAGACCCCAGGCTTCTTGTTTAGCCACTATCTAAATAGGGTAAGTGTAAAAGAACAATTTCCATGTATAATTGTTCTATAATTTTATTAAATCTTTTTGCTGTATATTTTATAACCTAAGTTCAGCTGATTTATTCCTCGATAATTAACATATTCTTGTCGGTGATCCCTTTTATTGGAATTTAATGTCCTGCTGGTATTTCTCTGGTATATATCTTGCTTCCAATATACAGAGTCTTCATTTGGACGCATGGCCCGGCATCGCACGGTTATGCTTGCTCTGTTTCTAACCGGTTCTGTTCCCCTTCCACTTTCCCGCTTTACCTGTGTCGGCTAATGATTTGACGCGAAGTCTTGTGCTGTACATTGTTGAACGTTGTGAGTCCACGTGTTTCAGTGTGTTGGTGCTGTTATAATGCCAAAAATATAATTTAATGCACAGAATCTTCATGTATAATTCCAATATAACAATACACTGTTACAGAAAAGTGAGGCGGCGATTTATAGACAGATTCCCTGCTGTTCGTGCGCCTCACAGAGAAACGGTTCGTAATCTTGTAAATAGATTCAGGGAAACGGGATCTGTTCTTGATAGGAAACCGAGGTAAAACGCCGTGTTCCTACAGAGGAAAAACTGGATGACAATGGGGGAAAATTAGAATAGTCCAAAGAAATCTATGATCCAGCTTGCACAGGAGTCAGGAATTTCACAAACCTGGCAACTGTAGTTCACGGATTGTAACCACGCGATAATGTGAGTAAAGCTAATTTCTGTAATTTACCTATGGTTTTTGAAGATATAGTGAATGGGCAAAGATACCGAGATAACATAACCACACCTTTTCTTTTCTTTCTTTTACCCAAAGCTTCATAACTTATTTGAATTATTACAAATTTTAGTATTTTTTCATTTGTGATTTATCTTATTGGTTACGGGGATATGAGTAACTAATATCTTTCTGTAAATTCATTGTTTTATTTGGTTTGTTTACAGACGTTTTTTAACATCACAGATCATCAGCGTCCCATTCAATTCAAGGCTTGAAACGGCCTATAAATTTTGCTCAGAGACTTCTTCTTTCAGGCTTGAGGTTCATTTACATACCGTAAATGTACAACACGGGACCCCGACTTTACTTTCCTTTCGAAGGAAGTCATAATTAAGATTTTTACGCCCGAAAAAATCAATCCATCTTGGCCGGGATTGAACCCGCGATCTTGGGTTTACGAGCAAGTGTGGTTACCGTTAGACTACCAGGATCGACCCTTTGAATTCATCGCCCTATTTATATGAATAGGAATTTCTATGGTTCCAAGAATGGTGCAATTCTCAAGGATGTTCGACATGTACCGCTATAAATTATCAGCAAGGACAAACCCTTGTACACTTAAGACTTAGGCGAACTTAGGATCAAATATTGAGTTTCCGCTTCCTTCCTGTAATTCAGATCCACGTAACAATTTATTTGTCAGGGTGGTTATAGGTTGTGGGACTTTCTGAGGAATCTCATCCCCATATTCAAATTACATCAAAAATTAGTTAAGTGACATCGTTGTTAGAATACTCTTGCAATAATAGTCTATGGCAAAGCTGCAAGCAGATGCGGTATATGTTTAACGTTTGACAACCATCTGAATCGCAAAGGGTTTCACAGGGATCTTGTATTACCGTTGAGGGCTATGTATTTCTAAATAAATGAATTTAATCGCTGCCGTGCATGAACTGAAGAGGTAGTGCCTCCTGAGGCCCAATTGGAAAGTAATACAAAACTCATAAGCAATCAAAGTAGAAGCAAATAAAAGTAGATGAAGTGGCGCTTCATCGGAATAGCCGCCGGTACTGTGCATCTAAATCGCACAGCAGCGTTTGGTGATTCGTGACCATGCGTTGAGTTAAAGCGGTGGACGACCATTAATGTTTTGTCGGCTGGGAGGGTTTCGGTAGGATAGCACGGGATAATTTTGGTACACTTCTTGGTAAAGCAGGGGGATATGTCGGGGGAATCAGGAAATTCCTCTTGAAATAATATCCTTACAGCTGGAGCTGATTCTGTACGCACATTAATCAATATTATGCAGCCATTAAAAAGTTGACTGAATCAAAGAAAACTGATAAGACGGATGCACAGTAAGTGTTTATCATATGAACAATGTAGTATCCCATACATCTACAATCGCAATGACGAAATTAAACTTATTATCGCTTTCTCATCCACCCTATTCCCCAGATTTAGTCCCAAGCGACTACTTTCTTTTCGCGAACTTCAACTTTTTGAGCTCGTGGAGAGAAAATTCCATCTAATGCGGATATCACCCATGTCATCAATGACTTTTTTGCAAAACCTATTTGTTTATATTTGGTACAGACTATGCTGGGAAATACAATTTCAATTTCATATTTTGCCTAAAATTGTTTAACTCTGAACAAAATTTGTCGGCCGTTTCACGCCTTGACCTAAGATGTTAAAAGAGCGTCCGTAAATAAAGCTAACAAACAAATCAAGCTTTACCGCCTGAAGCAATGTTTTCGGCCCAACGAAAGAAGTAATTTCACGTTAATAAAAGGCTGTTGCAATTGCATGGGAATCAGTTCATTTCTTTCACTTTCACTTTCGGATGAAGCGACGTCTGCCGTCGAGCATTACACAACTGAAAGCGCTCCGTTTTCTCGTCACGAAAACATGTTACGTGCTTGTTAACATAATGTGAGTGATTCGTTTAATTGCCCGACACTCTCACACTAAATCGACAGTAGTCAGAAGGTGTAAAGCTTCATGCTTCGTTTCTTTGCAGACGGACGTTTCTGTGTCAAAGGCTGTCGCTTCTACTGAAAGTAATCAAAGCAAGATTAAAAGTACGAGGTTGTCTATAAGTTTCCGGCTAACTATTTGCTAGGTTTGATAAAGACAAAAACTGTAATTCACTTTTCAATATCATAACACTTTAATGCAATTTTCACATATTTTAATTAATATTTCAATCTCAAATATTTTAATTAACATTTCAATCCCCCCCTCAAATAGTCAGAAAACTTGTCTGCAAAATGGGCATAAACAGCATCCATCACTTCTTCGTCACACTTAAATTTCCTCCCTCGAAGCTCCCTCTTGGGTTTTGAGAAGAGGAAATAGTCACTAGGAGCTAGATCTGGGGTGTAGTGTGGATGGTCGATCTCCTTGAAGCCACATTACTTCACAGTTTCCTTTGCAACAAGAATTGTGTGCACAGGCGCACACCACACTCAGCTTTTCTCGCCTTTTCTCTTTGATGGAAGCACGTAGTCTGTGCAGTAGACCAGCATAGTACTCCCCATTTACTGTGGCGTTCCTGTCCTTGAAGTCAATGAGGAGTATTCCGTCACAGTCCCAAAAGATTGTGACCATGATCCTCTTGATTGATTGAGTGACTGGTACTTCGCCAGGTTTACGTCACTCCATTCATTCTCTTTTGGACAAGAGATCACAGTAGAGTAACTTAGTTTCATCTCCAGTAACAATGGTTTGCAGAACTTCTCTCTCGTTGTCACGGCAGAGCTGCAAAAATGCCTGGCAACAGATGACTCGTTGCTGCTTTTGGACTCATGTTTAATGGATTCATGTTTAAATGTACATGAATAATTCGAAGGACTGTGATTTAGAAAGACCCAACCT
The DNA here is from genome assembly GCA_030762175.1 of Metallyticus violacea. Lineage (NCBI taxonomy): Eukaryota > Metazoa > Arthropoda > Insecta > Mantodea > Metallyticidae > Metallyticus > Metallyticus violacea. The sequence continues at coordinate 71,986,042 of CM060836.1, forward strand.
TGCTGCTGTTTCTGTAACTTTGAGCCACTGGTCTTCCATAATTTCTCCTTCCACAAGAGCAATGTTTTCAGAAGTGAGCATCTCCAATGGTCGACCTGCACGCTGTTCGTCTTCAATGCTTTCTCGACTCATTCGAAAATTTTTGACCCATTCTGTTACGGTAGAATATGAGGCGGATACTTCCCCATATACACCGTCCAATCGCTGTTTAATTTCACTTGGAGTAAGTGCTTCTTTTGTGAAGAACTTAATAACAGCTTGAAACTCCACTTTGAACATGTCACAAGCTTCTACACATAGCCTTCTTTATGCAACTATATCTGAACAACTGAACACAGCGGAGCGGAAGTTGGCTGCAATTATTTACTTAATTTACTTAATAGATAAGGTATGACACCAGATAAGGCTTTTGTGAAGGCGATGATCCTTATCGGCTAGGCCGGAAAATTTATGGACCTACCCTCCTATGCACGCCTTCCAAGAGGTTTATTTTACTATGACTAGAAACTCCTTAATCGTTTTAGAAGGTAAATTTGAACAGTCATTATAAAAATAAAAGGATATGTAAAGTAAATCATGGAACTAAAGACACAGGCACTTTTTTCATTGTTGGGTTGAAAATTTCTTATTGTGGTTTTCTCTTTCTGAAAGAGAATAATTAGAAATGATGAATTTATTTTATTATAGAAGCAGAAAGAAAAATCAACAACGAACTTGTTACATATTTAATTAATCTCAACAGCATTTAAATCAGTAAAAGATATTATATCTTAAAAAAAATGTACCATTCGTTGAAGAATGCCCTCGAAATATACGAAACAAAGAAACTTGAATTAATGTATCAATATGAAAGTTTCTGAAGTCACTACATCGCCAATCATATAAAACGTACTTCTTGCAAGAATTAAGTGAAGATGATTTTGTCGAAACGAATGAACTCCGTGAAAATTTAACTGAAAAGGTATTTGAAAAATCAAATTTTGAGAGCCTCATATAGTATTTTCACTAAGAAAAACATTCTGTTTAAACGGCTTTGTTAATTCTATAACTGTCGATGCTGGTTTCGCCAGAATCGTTATTGTATAACAGCAGTGCATCCTCAGAAAGTCAAAATATGGGTAGGTTTAGTGGAAAAGTAATTAATCGGCCCAATTTTCATGAACTATCATTTAAAATTTGTTTGTTAATATTATCTCCGCGTATAGATAGTTGTTTCCTCATGTCCTTTAAGAGAATATCTTTTTCCAGCAAGGTAGTGCTGTTCCACATTGTGATGGATCAAATATTATCTGGTAAGTAGATCGGAAGAGATGGGACACGTTGAATGGTCAAACAGAATACCCAGTCTCAACTCTCCTCTTTTTTTTAAATTGTGTTTAACGCCTGTTTTCACAATGACACTACAGGCGAGGTACACTGATGACACATGAGATGAAATGATAATTTGGAAAGAGTGTGTTCCGGGCCTAAGTTTAGAGTACTTTTCCGGCATTGGCCAATAATGAGGACTGGGAAAAGCCTTGAAAATACCTCAGTCATATAGAATGTTCTGGTGGTCACCGAACTCCAGGTCTTCCTCTCACGAGTTCGTGCCCTAACTACCTCGGCCACCTGTCCTCAACTCCCTGAAGTTCTAACTATGGGGTACTTGAATCCCAGGTTGTATCTTGATAAACCAATCAGTATTGCGTTGGAAGAACTCAAACGGCATTAAAACAGGTATTTATTACATTTGAGAAATCAGCAAATCTGATGCATGTGAAAATTAATCCAGAAATAACCGAATATATGCCAATAACTAGGGGCTGCAGCAATAACCCCACGCATTTAATAATACTGTCATATAAATTCGAAACAGTACATGGTTTTTACTATCCGGGATCTAAGGTTAATTGTGATAATACCTGCATGGCAATTAAGAAATGCATCATTGAAGATAATAAGTGCTTCCATTTCCTTAAAACTAATTTAGGTTACACATAAGGAAAAATAAATTGGTTTTATACAAGTATTAATACTGCTAGTTATATATGCCTCAAAAACGTGGGTTCTTACAACGAAAGATGAGAGTGCTCTTGGGTCATTTAAGTATCGGTGAAGGACTCTTACAAGTTCTCGCCCTGACTAAGAAAACACAAGATTTAAGATATTTTTTCAACGTTGTCACCATGTGAAACAACCGCTTTCAAACCTTTTAATTCCCTTTGTAAAATAAGATTTGTCCAACTGTGATAAATAAGCGTCTGTCTCAGCTTAGCCTCTTCATTTGACGTCAATCTTCGTCCACCCAGCCATTTCTTCCGGTGTGAAAACAAAAAGTAATCGCTGGGAGTTAGTTACGGCTAAAATGGTGGAGATGGAAACACTTGGAATCGAAGGTCATACCGTTTTGCAACAACAACCACAAACACGTGTGAAGGCGCATTATTGTGCTGAAAGAGATAATTTTTTCGCAAAGTGTGGATGTTTAGACTGAATTGGTCCAGTAGTGAAGCGTAATACTCCCCGATGATGGTTCTGCCTTTCTGTAGGTAGTCTACAAGCACCACACTATGAGAATACCAGAAAAATGTAGCCATAACTTTTCCTGTAGATGGAACCGTTTTAGCTTTCTTTGGTGCACTTTCACCTGTTACCTCCCAACGTTTGGAATGTTCCCTCATCTCTGGCGTGTAGAGATGAATCCATGTTTCATCTACTATAATCAAACGTCGGAGAAACTCACTGGAATTGCTTTTAAACAAGTGTAAACACTATTGCGAAATGTTTATTCGAATGCTTTTTGAACCATTGTTAACAAATGCGGCACCCATCAAGCGGAAAACTTTTACGTACCCAAAACTTTGTGTAAAATGAAGTGGACGCAGCCTATCGCGGTCTTTGCAATGCCAGCTAAATTGCGTACCTTCAATCGGTGATCATTGAGTATGGCATTGCAATTTTTGTCGCAATCTCATCGGCCATAATAGTTTTGAGATTTCCTAAGCGCTCATCTGAACGGATGTACGGCTACGCTTAAATTGAGCAGTCCACTTTTTAACCGTCGAAAACGAAGGGTAATAATCCTTTAATGTGGAATATAATTACTTTTATGTTTCTGTTAGTTAAACCCTTGTACTTTATCGTAGCATGTATTTCATTTTTATCCATTTTGTAGAAATGTTAACAATAGTTTGTTTACACGATTGTTATAAACAAATGACTGCACCTACAAGTCTGATACTTTTTCAGGACGCCAGATAAAGAACGGCACTTAACAGTTATCATAGTCATTTGGCCATCTTCACGACATCTCTGAGTCAGGCCGAGAGCTTTTAGAACACCCCTCGTACAAGAAAATAGACAACGGAGAAGGCTCTGTAATTTTGAACTTAAAATTGTTCAAAGACATGACGTAGTGAAATACATAAGTAAACATATAGATGGGTAGGTCATCTTGCACGAATGAAAGAAAATCGAACAACTAATAGCGTACTTCTAGCAAGACCTGTAGATAAAATAATAAGTGGAAGAAGGTATAGAGAGTTACATATTTAGGAGAACGAAATTGGAAACTACAAGGAAAGAACAGAGAAGAATATGGTAATTTCTTAGCACAGTCTGTTCAATGTGGTGTCAATGCTTATGTTTTGAGTGGAACAGTTGACTACTCTGTATAAGAACTTAAGGTGCGTGGTAAGAACTGACGGTGCGCATTTTTTGTTTCTTTTGTTATTTATTTAATAGTAGTAATTAACATTGTATACATGGTAGATATTTCTTCCCATAAGTACGCAATGATAAGGCAAATAAAGCTTGTACGGTATTTGGGATCTCTTAATAGTAGGAGTAAAACTCCTTCCGTTGTCGGCCAGCGTGTTATAACAATGTGCAGTCGTTATTTCGAGGTACAGTAAACGTCGAAGGAATACTATGAATACAACTCGCATAGCAACAATACTAAAAATGCTCTGTTTTCATAATTTTTTAAAAATATTAATTGGTGTGTCTGGGTAATTTAGAAAGGGAAAAATAATAATAAAAAAAAAGGATAGAATGAGAATGACAAAGAAATAAAAGAATAAATGAAAACGTTTCTTATTTAACTTTAATTAAAATTCTGTGTTTTTTAAAACATTTAATTGAAAAAAAAAACAATTTCACATACTTGGTTAAATTGTTACATTCATTTTGGTATGACATGTAAAAATTAGTTTTGCACATTTCAGGAATGTGTTTATGTTAATAGTACTTTTTTGACGACCGTTTTTACTACTGAGGCAGGCGGTGGACACTGATGATACATGAGATGAAATGATAAAATGGGGGAGGATTCTTTTTTTTTTTTAAAGAAAGGAAGTTTAGAGTACCTCCCCAGCATTTGCCATTTATAAGGACTGAAGAAATCCTGGGAAAAACCTCAGTTAGGGATGACGGTCCTGGCGGGATTCGAACCCCAGACCTCTTGCTCACGAGTCCGCGCCTTAACGACCTCGGCCACCCGTGTCAGTATGTCAATACCTCTACTAACTATAGATGTACATGTGGAAAAGATCAGATAGAGGTGATTAGAGTGATAAAATTCTACTAAAAGTATCGTAGATTGTATTAATCACAAGTACAGTGTCGATGAGTGCGAACCTGTGAGTATTTCCATGACCTACATGTTGCAGATTATTCTGCCTACTGCTACGAGAATGACCCTGTTTCTGGTTGCCATGGAGAACCCTGACCGCGCCGCCTTACGGTTGTTTAGGGGTTGATAAATCGATCTTTTCTACCCGCTACACATCCCGTGATTGCGTTGCATCCCCTTCAAGGGTGCTTGTGTCGTCCCGTTGAAGGGGCGTAAATATACGGATAACTCTGCAAAACAAACAGCTCTGAAGAAACTTAAAAAAAGACTAATGGTGTATTTTCTAACATTATTTATTAAACGTAACCTCATCACTTGCTGGATTAAATTATGAATCTCTCCACAGAGTGACTCTGGAGCAAGTGCATACACAAAATGTGTGTCATATTGCACGAATACATAGATATGGAACCAAATGTTCTTAATTATGTGGATAAATATGTAATGAAGCAATTATTTGTAATATCAAATAACTAAAGGTTTCATACATATTATAACACTTAAATTCTCTTTGTTTTATTCAAGTTACAGCTAGTGAAACTGACGTATTCCTGCGTATACTTTCAAACTAATATTTAGTAAACTATTTACTTATACTTCTGTGTCGGTCCTGGTGGTGTAGTGGTAAACATACTTCCCTCCTAAACCCAAGATCGCAGGTACAAACCCGGCCAGGATCGATGGGTTTTTTTTTTGGTGTAAAAATCCTAAGTATGGCTTCCTTCGGAAGGGAAGTAAAGCCGTGGGTCCCGTGTGGTACATTTACGGCACGAAAAGGAACCTCAAGCCTGAAAGAAGAGGCCTCTGAAAAAATTTGTCAACCGTTTCACGCCCTGAATTAAATGGGACGCTGATTACCTGTGATGTTAAAGAGCGCCCGTAAATAAAACCAAATGAAAAAAATATCTGATGTCAACACAATATATTTTTATACACACGGAAAGATCGCACTATACAAGTATTTATACAAAGGAATTGTGGTACCAGTAATATTCTCAGAGGGTCCTACAGTTTCACCATTACATACGCGACACAAAGTAAGAAAAAATGAATATTCAGAAATATTTTTCAACACGGGCTACATTTTAGTAAAAACTACACAACCCATCTCACCTGACAGGACTCACGCACGATTAGTTTGCACTTGGATTTCGTTATTGTGAGAAAGAGAAAGCTGTTCAGTAAGAGAGATAGAACATCCTACTCGTGCGCACAAGCGTCTTCTGCAGCAGCTCTCTTTCCTAAGTAAACACTAGTTCTGAGCATGAGCGTGAAAAGTACGCGCGTGGAAATAAGTGAAAGTGTTTGTATGTCATCATTTGTATGTAACTAACTATTTATAACGTTACAGGCATACGTGTAGTTCACAAGAACGGGATATGCGGTTAAGTTTACATGATGTTCTGGCATTGGTCCGGAAGGTCCATGGTTTCATAGGAGTAATAGAGAAGTCGTACTCTGTGAAATAGGCTGAGTGCAGAAATATCGTGCGTTTGGTCTACAAAATTAATCTTCTGATTGGACAGAAGAGGAGACATCCATGTAAAGTGGGACTCAATTAAGATGAACCCATTTGTAGATTATGCGGGAGACTATCTCACATATGTTTAATTGCCCATCACTGGTAAGAAAGATCCTCGCTCTATAACCAGACAAGACTTGGTAATGGGCGCTAAGATTGGAACCAACATACTGCAACTTGTTCAAGAAATATATTTTTGAAATACAATGAAATAGTCTCTTCTTATGCGGTTGCACAGTTAGCCTTATATATTGACGTGCAGGAAGTCGACAAAACTGCTATCTAATCTTATCTTCTGAAGTGCATCTTCCATTATTTCCATGTCTATTTGGAGAGATATGACCAGTAGGAAAGCGAAATGAAATGACATTTGATGCATAAAACTGAATTGAGCACTTTGGAACTGCTCAATGCCGTCAAGGATTCATTCAGAAGCTCTGCACAACCAAAAAGAAATGTTCTCCCACGTTGCAGCTTTGAAGTGTTTAGTGCAGAAAAACACAGCTTTAATCCAGGTTGCCTACCTTGTAATAGGGCAGATACTAGCTACTAATTGCAGCGTGTAAACAATAGACAGATTAAGAAAAAAGAAATATTTTACCCTTTTCCTTTTATTTACTTCCTGAAGTTTACGAGGGTAGATCCAAAAGTTTCTGGCCTCGCCGATAAGGATTATCGCCGTCACAAAACCCTTATCTGGTGTCATAACTTGTATGTTAAGTAAATAATTGCAGCTGCAACTGTTCAGTTGTTCAGATATAGTTGCATAAATAAGGTTATGTGTAGAAGATTGCGACATGTTCAAAATGGAGTATCCAATTGTTACTAAGTTCTTCACAAAAGAAGGACTTAGTATTGAAGGAAGATTATTTCGCTGCCTCATTTGGCTCAAGCATTGCCGTTTGTGTCTGCGTCCCCAGTTGAAACACCTCCGGGAGGAAATGGATGATATGAGGAAGACACCGGGTGCCTAGGCTCCAGTGTCGGTGAAAAACGGACCTACATGCGGTTCCTAACATTGTTTCAAGATATAACACCCCCGCTCTCTCCTCTCAGAAGAACCGCTTCCATACCTAACGCCAAAATAGAATCCTTTCAAAAGCACAAACTACCGTCACAGTGCACCAGCTCACCTCGCTCTGGCACTTTCGACCCTGTAACAGAATCAATGGAATGGGAGTGCGGAAAATTCGTCAAAATGGAAGATTCGTCCAGCATTCGACAAGGGGAAACCATATAAAAATTCAAGATGGCTTACCCGGGACGTCCCGAATGCGAGTCATAAACGTTAGCGATACTGCCTGAGTCACCATGCTCTGTGGGTTATAACGTGATGGGCTACCTGCTGTATAAATTTCAAATATCAGGATGAAGATACGTGACGGCGGCGAAGCAGAAAGAAGAATGGCAGTCGACGGACATTGACAAAAAACTTGACTACAATAACCTTACACACAACAACAATATAGCATCAACAACAAGAAATATGAAGGTCACAGCGAAGAAGATAGAAGATGTGGAGATGTAACGACACAATGACAACTATAAATACAAGAAATTATAAACAATAACATGACATGACAACAAATCAATAATAAGAAAGCATATAAAATTAACGACTTTAACATTAACAATAATACCCATTGTACTATAATTTAAACAAGGACAGACCGGTGACCAAAGGGAAAGAACGGAGACGGCGAAGGGAGGATTCAGGAGTGATTATTATGTGAAGATGCATGTAGGAGCAGAAGGGATCAAATGATGGACTGGAGAGCCACAGAGGGGAGGAGAAGAGGACGAAGTACGGAAACTACGAAGGTTTATAAAATGGTGAAAGTGTAAGCATAAGGAGAGTAAATAGCATAATTATTGATTAGTTTAAATGGAAAGCTTAAATGGTTTTCGGTCATAATTTGAACACTTAAGAGCAAAGTGAAAATAAGCGAGGTGTTGTTTTGGATGGAAGGGGGGAAATGGAATTCAAGTTAACAAGATGAAAGTGACATAAATAAAGCGCAGTAGAATAATTATAAAATAAACATATCCATAAACCAATAAAATTGATAAAGAGAATCGATAGATTAAATGAAATTTTAGCTTAGGGGTGCTGGTTACCAGCACTGTAACCCTCTGTTTCCGACGGACGGTAGTTTTAGTTTTTGGTAGTTTTAACTTCGGTTTTTAGTTTTGAATTTAAGTGTTAATAGTTAAATTATAGCTGACTACCAGTTAGAAAATTGCTTGAGTGATTCAAATTGAGGTTGTTTTGTTCATTTGTGTTTTTGTTAATCACTTTTGTTTAATTAGTTATAGATATAGTCTTTACAAACAATGTTAAATATTGTAAGAGATAAGAAAAAGTATAACAAACTATAGAAACTGTAATATATGTCTTGGTATAGGCATCTAGGCGCCAGGTCGACGTATTACAGATATTATTATTATTATTATTATTATTATTATATTATTATTATGTAGAATTTAAGGATAGATGTAAAAATGTGGCTATTTTTAACTGCCATGAAAGTATAGGAAAGAGTATTTTCATACTGACGTTTAAAGCAGATAATTACATCTTTAAGTTTCGTTCTTGTTAGACAATGTAGTAACCACATAAGAAAGTGGCATGTCAAGGTTTCAAAAGTGGCAGTTGCTCATTAGTCAGGAAGTGCAGCGTTAGCGTTTTACTATGCCGATACTTGATATTAGAAGAATTAAATTAGTTTTTATAACGTGTTAGGGATTGTTCATTACTTGAACTAGTTCATCAAGGTGGGGAGCGATTGCTGTTTAAGAACATTTAATTATTGCTATTCAGTAATGAGTGACAGCTCTGTCTGATCTAGTTTGCACCCATATTATCCCTCAACCCAGTTTCTTTGGGTGACCCAGCTTCTAATATACTTAAATGCATATGCAGGCAATAATTAATAGCGTCCTACGCGAGAAAGCACCAGACATCACAGTAATCTCCCCAAGCCTGTTCCGAGCGAATTATCCTGGGAGTGTTTCGTCGTCTCGGGCAATTTTTTTCTCATTTACATTTCAATCTTTCTTTGGTAACGATCGTCTTCCTGCTAGCAGTTTCACATTAATGACAACAAGATTACGCCCTACCCGCAATTTATTGTGATTAACTCTGTAGAGTTCACCTCACTCCACCCTCTCTTGCTCAAGAGTGGTCATTTAACATTTGCACCGCTCGTCTAGTTCGCTATTTGTCGCCTAGTACCTCCCTGATCTTGGAGGGGGCACATTCGGGCTGTTAGAGCTCTCATATAAGTAGCAGTATTCTCTGTACCTCGCTAGACTGCAGTTGCGGGGATGTTACTACAAGGGCAACCTTTTAAGTTTTTACAAAAAAACTAGGAAAGAAAAAAAGTTTCGGATAAAATTCTATTGCTTTTCAAAATATTCCCCTTTGAGATTTATACACTTTTGCATGCGTTCAAACCAATTCTCGAAACATTTTTGCCACTCTGAAGTTGGTATCTCAAAAACATGCGTTTTTAAATGCTTCAACACTTCTTAAGGAGATGAAAATCGGTGTTCACACATTTTTTGTTTAGCATTCGGGAACAAAAAGAAGTCGTTAGGCGATAAATCAGGTGAAAACGGGAAACGAGACATAATTCGATATTTCTCTCCTTCAAATAATCAATTGTTTGACATACATGCTGTGTGACAGCTGGCATTGTCATGGTGGAGAATGGGGCGACGTTTTTGGTTGTTTTTTCCCTCGTTTCGTCGACGACTTCTGGCAAACAATTGTTGTATAGCGACATGTCCAGCACAACCGAAGAAACAAACGATCATTTACTTGGAAGTGCTTGAAAATTGTTCCTTTTTTCACTTTACTTACGGGAGCTATTACTAAGTACATTTCAGAACCACTAACAGCTAAAAGAAATTTAATATAAATAGAGAAGGAAAAGATAATGACCGTGCACCTATTGAATATTAGTAAAGTACCTTATTCGGTATTTATGATATTACAGATAAAGAATCTTGTATAGCATCTAATTTTGTCCATCTCTAAAACCCCTTCAAGATGCAATTAATATGGCATGCCTGTCATGAGAGTTCATGAAAGTATAACTTAAAAAAATGTACGGCTCTTTTGGAACACCGCGTGAAATAACAAGAACCTATGGCAATAATATTAATTCTTAATGTAGATAAACTGAGACAGTTCCATTTAAGACGTGTTGACATTATAAATTGTCCGAAGCAAATTTCTCGTATATATATATGTTTTATTTGTTGCAGGAAATGCTGTGTATAAATATTATCCAAAAGCGTACTTATTTCTTTCAATTCTTATTCATTTAAATAAACGAAGCGACTTGAAAAATGTTCAGTTCATTATTATAAATAAGTCCATTGTGTAAGTCACAAAGGATGAGGAGACAAAATCAATGAAAAAAACATATTCCTGTTTTCTATAGATATTTTCAAGACTAGGTGCGTGTTCTTATTAAAATATTTGATCATAATCATAACATAGTTCGGAAATTACGCGCAGTACCTTTTCTATCTGAGTAGATATATTTAAGAGAAATTAACGTGTTTCCGTACATATGGGGTCTATAGGGTAGCTTTTATTTTGCGTATTTTAAGATTTAAAATCCTTTTTTGTTTGTTTGTTTTGAATCGTTAAAGGTTTTTCTGGTATTATTTGCGCTTTTTAAAAAAGCACGCAAAGAATTTCATTATATTGAAGTGAAAAAAGTTATCAAAATTAAATGCCATGCTCACCTTACAAGAATATCTGTTGAGAATGTTGTTAAACATTTATTTCTTTTCATGCAATCAGAAACTTTTTCCTCAACCCATCTACTTAAGCTTTTTAAATAGCAGAGTCTTTATTAGTTAAAGGAACGCACGGTTACTAGGAAATAGAGGGGATGAGGGAAGTGCAGTAGTTTTTAATAGTCCTGGGGAATGTACTTGTATGTGTCTGCGAAATACAATTCTAGGAAATTTGTGGTGAGACCTCTGCATGAATGTAACAAACAACTACAAGCAAAAAGGACGATGAGCAAGAAACCGTCCCTACAATGTGTTCAGTAGGAAAATAAGTTTTTTTTATTTGTTTTCTTTATCGTACCGTAAATGTACTACACGGGACCCGCGGCTTTACTTCCCTTCCAAAGGAAACCCTACTTAGGACTTTTACGCCCGAAAAACGGAAGAGAGATGCTAACCTGTTTCCCTTATAAATGCATAAACAGAAAATGAACGCAATCAGAAACCACTGCGCATCTTTCACTCATTCTCCAGGACTATTCAAAACTACTTTACTTTATCTTGATCGAACTTTCTTTCTCCATGGTGAAAAATGTTCTCTCTTACAAACGGTAAACAGTTGACGGCTTGAAAAACATCTTGTTATTGTAACCAAGAAAAGCAATCTTAAGTACTTTAATTGTGTGATAAAGAAATTATTAAGTATCTTAAATACTTATTTTCATTAATGTAGGAGTGATGTTACTCTCTAGTTTTATTTCACTTTTAACAAAAGCCTGTTTTAATTATATTACTGCTTATTTTGCTGTTTTAAGTGCCTTTTTGCCTGCCTGTTTTAACTAAAACAAGTGCTTGAACTTCCGGGCTCTGATCATTACAAGTGAACTTGGTGCGTCCAGGACCTCAAAATAAACAGATCAATAATGTATATAATTTGGTAATCTACTTTTTAAATTTGCTTTTGCAATGCTTTCTAATAGACTACACAACTGATTTATTTGAATATTTTGCTTCTTTAAACGTTTTGCCATAATGTTTTGATCATGTTTGTGTTAACTATAAATCTAGAAAGGGTGTAATAAAAAGCCCACAGTATCTAAGAAAATTAGTATTTTATGTACGTTACCATTAGGCTCTACAGACAAAGTTTCAGTTAAAAAAGAGCAGAGAGTATTTTGGAAATTTTAGGTTGTGCACTCATGTAGATAATCGTGTTTTCCGGGAGGTCACGAGGCACTGTAATCTCAGAGTAGGGAGCACTCTGCAAGTTTTCCATCACAACCGCCGTTAATGATGTTTACTGCTCCAGAGTGAATCTGCGTAACTCAGAATTCTACTTCGTTATCTGGCACGAATGTTAACGTCAAACATAGGGCTGTTTATTGTACGTCAAGCATTCAGATGAAGGCAGTTTGATGCAGCTCCTCCTGTCATGGTAACATAACGATGTTTCTCGCAATTTAATATTTGTCACAGGACTCCGTTTTGGGCGTATTCCAAAGTTTCAATCTAAATTATGAATAGTTGTATTTACACTTCTCTAAACTTGCAAGTTGCTGTCAATGTTTTGTGCAAGTTAGAGTGAGTTTGTTTTGTTTCTACTCGCAATAAGCGACTGACTCAGATGTAGGGTGAATATTCGCCTACTTCTGGCTTCCTTCGGAAAGAAAATAAAGCCTTGGGTCCCGTGTCTACATTTACGACACGGAAAAGAACCTCAAGCCTGAAAGAAGAGGCCTGTGAGCAAAATTTATCGGCCGTTTCACGCCTTGAATTGAATGGGACGCTGATGAGCTGAGATGTTAAAAAGCGTCCGTAAATAAACCAAATAACTACTTCTCGCGTCTCTACCACCTGTCGGGGAAGATCCACGGCTGTCAGTTGTGCAATGAAAGTTCTGCAAAATACTGATAATATTTGGCTCCTCCAAGGGCATAGAATTGAACTGTTTAAAGTTTCGAAATAACAAAATCGCTTTTAGACAAATAAAAAGGGCGGTAGGGTCCACACTCATAAAGGAATAATTGAGCGAACTTGAAATCTGTATGATGACAAATGAAAGTCATAGATGATTGAAATGCCTGCTGCAAATCAACAGAGAGCGCTATGCGTTCTTTGGTATGCTAAATTTGAGAGTGTTGAATATGATTCCATAATGTTTTGTATCCAACAGGTTCTGTGTTTTAAAAAATGCTGGAGGTCGCAGGCGAAACCTAGCACAGAAGCAGCTATCTCTGAGACCTAAAAGAACTGTTACCAGAAATGCATGTACCATATACGAGGGTAGGTCCCTAAGTTTCCGGCCTAACAATTTTCTAGGTATGATAAAGACATAAACTATATTTAACTCTTCAATATAGTTACACTTTATTTAAATACACCTTTTTCATCTTTGAATGAACATTCAATCCTCCCTCCCCAAATAATCAGAAATCTTGTCTGCAAAATGGATATAAACAGCATCCATCACTTCTTCGTCACACTTAAATTTCCTTCCTCGAAGGTACTTCTTGCGTTTTGAGAACAGGAAATAGTCCTTGGGAGCTACATATGGGCTGTAGGGTGGATGGTCGATCTCCTTAAAGCCACTTTTCTTCACAGCTTCCTTTCCAACAATAGCTGTAGCACAGGCGCGTTGTCGTGAAGAAGGCGCACACTACCACTCAGCTTTCCTCGCCTTTTCTCTTTGATGGAAGCACGTAGTCTGTGCAGTAGGCCAGCATAGTACTCCCCATATACTGTGGTGTTCCTCTCCTTCAAGTCAATGAAGAGTATTTCTTCACAGTGCCAAAAGTTTGTGGGCATGGTTTGAAGTGGTATTGGAAAACCTTGTTGAAGATTCTTGTTGAAGTTCAAAGGCAATGTAGACGTACGTACAGAAGAACCGTCAACGTGAGTAACAATTACATGCATTCCAGACAAATCTGAGACTCGTGGTACCGTATGCGATATTCACAAGATCACCACATTGCCATCGAGATGTACGTGCGTACCTTGATGACAATCTTCCAATTTGCTGGATAGGACGAAGGGGTCCGATTGAGTTTCCACCGCGTTCTCCGGATCTAACTCCGTTGAACTTCTACCTATGGGGAACTCTTAAGGATGTATACCGTAGAAAACCAGCTACACTGACAGCACTTCGGGAAGAAATTGAAACGACATGTGCTGAGGACACTTTCGCAAACGTTGCTCAATCAGTAGTTCAACGTACTCAGAAGTGTATCGACGCCGATGGTGGGCATTTTGAGCAACTGTTGTAACTGTAAAAGTCTAAGACAATTAGAGCTCATCATTTTCTGTTTGTGTGAATTCAGTTTTGTTATGTTAACACAGTTTTTTCTTTGCTTTAAGTGTGTATACATTTTTTGGCACTCTCTGCACATGTGTGACAGTTCGCGGTACTTTGCTTCGATTTCGGTATCATAAATTAATATATCTGTTTTTTTTTCTTTAGGTTTAAGGCTTTTTTTAAATTAAAGGCATTATTAAGTAAGGTTTTTTGATTGATTTATTTATAAACGCTCTTTAACATCTCAGTTCATCAGCGTCCCATTCAACTCAGGGCTTGAAACGGCCGACAAATTTTGCTCGGAGGCCTCTCTTTCAGGTTCTTTTTCGTGCCGTAAATGTACGGCGGGGACCCACGGCTTTACTTCCCTTCCGAAGGAAGTGATACTTTGTATTTTTTCGCCCATCGGTCCTGACCGGGTTCGAACCCGCGTTCTTGGGTGTAGGAGGCAAATATTGTAGCCACTACACCACCAGAACCGACTTTATTAAGTAAGGAGATTAAGGAGGTGTCTAACCCTTTTATTATGATTTCAAGACATAAACTAATTAAGAAAGGTGTTTCATAAGTTTTATTATTATGAAAGCATCAGTGAAAGACAAAGAATGCGCAACTACTGGCTTTATTGGAGTTTCTCAAACATTGGACTCATCACTATGGGTCGCGTGCTACAGTGTTAGGCAGAGGCTTCCCTAAAACGCTAAAGCCTGGCAGGGGATTACATCATTAAAAATAAATGACTGAGGCAAATTAGTTTCGGTACTACTGCGATCAACAATACTGTCCAACACCGGACATGGGACTAACCGTAGCAACTTTAAAACATTGAAAAGCTGCTCTCGGAAGGGAAGGTTAAGTGTTCGTCACCCCCCTTTGGATTACATGTCACTATAGTTCCATGATCCGGGCGTTGCTATCCTTCCCATGAATTAATCACACAGCCCCGGGCGGACACCCAGCGCTCGGAGAAGCAGGTTACAAACCTGCCCTGCTCGCGTAGGAGCACCCTGGACGAGTCCATGTTTACTCTGCAACAGCGGGTGGCGGTTTCGGGCTATGGGAGCGCGGGAAGTTTGTGATTTCACAGGCGTATCAACGTGTGACTTCATAAAAGTGTATATAGAGTATTTCAAAAGTCACTTTAGGGCATAATAAAATTTCTAATAATTGACAAAAAATATGTTGAGTAAAAAAAATTCTGGTTTTTCATTCATTTCTTTTAAAATTCGTAGCTACAACTTTGGTGATTAAAACATTAATGATTTTCTTATAGCGCTACAAAATTTTAGGTCACAAACCATGGTTGTACCATTAAATGTTAGAATACAGTGAATCCAGTGTTATTAATGGAGCATTTTTTTCCAGGTCTCAATGAATTTTGAGCACATAACATTTAATAAAACAGACCGGTTGTAACCTTTGTGGTAGCAGAACGAGGAGGGCCCGGGTTCTATTCCTGATTAGGTCAGTTGTCTGACACGTTGAATATCCGTAAAACTTGGCTTATAAAGTGTTCTCAGCTCACTCAGTCAAATTATATTTCATCTCACCGACAGCTATCGGTGGGATAACGTGTTTGGTCCTTCCAGGCATCCCAACCTGAGAAGTCTGTTACACTCTCGCCAGGCTGGGAGAACGCGCTAGTCTGGATGGACAGTGACTTAAGCGAAGAACCATGTTATATTCGTAATTAGGACATTTAATCAGGAAGGTGAAGAAACTGGTTCTCTGTTAGATATCCAAAGGTAATCAATGACGTCACTGTTGCTAAGTTCTTTATGCAAGTAATGAAACAATTTTAAATGTTTATTATAGAGTGATAAATGACTAATGCCACAATTTGGAGAATTCTAAATTAAAACATATTAGAAACTAAATCTGTTTGCACTGAAGAGGGAAAAAAGTTTTGAGCACTGCGCTGTTTACTTTAAGTGAATTGGTCTATCGAGTATCATTGAGCCCGCTCATTGGCGCATGAAATTATAATATATATATATATATATATATATATATATATATATATATATATATATATAGGGTTCACATAAGTTTATTATTTCAAATATTAAGTTTCAATACGAGTCATTAACCAGACCAGCTTTTAATAATTAGTATGTTTTTGTCACTGGTCTTCCATGCATCAATTTGGACTTCACGGCCTTGGATGACCATGTTTTTAATCATGCCCCTAATTGTTCGGCAACTTCTCTGGCGCAGATGTTCTGGAAGTGTGCAGTGTATTCAGGTGATGTTAGTTGTTGAAACGTAACGAGAAAATGAACGGATTTAAGTGACAACCCTATAATTTTTATTTATTGCGAGTAAGGGGAAACATTTTTGTAGTATTCATATAAAAACTTGATCTGTTTATTTTAGGTGAAAAGTTAAGTGCATTTAACTCATAGAATATAAATTAATATGAATAGATACTATGCTACTTGAATTAAGATAGTTACCAATATGGCTCTAATCTCATTCGTCAGTAGTGTTCACAAAAACGATTTAATACTTGTTTAGTAATTAAAGCGATTATTTTGTAGGAACACTTATGAGTGTAAATGAATCAAGCAAAAATAAAAAAGTTGTATCGTGCGGTGTGTAGCAATTGTAAACGATATTTTAGTATTCCACCCAAGGTCACATATAGTGACTATCATATAGTGTTAGTAATAATGAATGAATGGTATTTAACGCCTGTTTTTACTGCTGAGGCACCACATGCGATGGACACTGATGATACATGAGATGAAATGATATATTGGGAAAGGAATTCGAGGCCTAAGTTTAGAGTACCTCCCCGGCATTTGCCATTTATTAGGACTGAAGAAAACCTGAAAAAAAAAAACGTCAGTCAGGGAGGACGGTCTTGGCGGGATTTGAACCCCAAGATCTACCCCTCACGAGTCCGCACCTTAACGACCTCGGCCACCCGTGGCGGTGTGATATCAGTAGGTTTTCTGGGGGTTAGACGGCATGAGAATCCTGTCTATGCGCCGCTCTGTTCGTAAATCCATTATACAGTTTCTGAGAGCGAACCAGGGCTGTCTCGGTGGGAGGCGAGCAGTCTAACCGAACGCCGATGGCGCCGCTACACTTGTATCGAAGAAGAAAATAGTTTTAAAATTTGTTATGAAAAGTAATCGGAAAAAACATTTTTTGATAAATTTTCAAGACAATTCCGTCCAAATGTGTAATCATGTCGTGCATTACAGGTGACAATTTATAAACTGGAACATATAAACATCTCGTTTATAAACGAATCTTAGTATATGATAACTACTAAATCTGGATTTTGGTCATTGTATTTGGTAAAGTATTGATAGTTCCACCTGGGAGGTGAAGTTTAAATGCCAGTTACTTATTTACACAAGAAGCTGTAATTTAAATTGTGTCGTTTTTGCTACGCAAATTACTGTTTATTATTTATTTGTCTTGCTGAGCTCAGACCATTGTGGTTTCTATTTCCCGCTCTACCGCACTAAGAGTAAATGCAGTGAATATGTCTAAAAAAAGCATAAGATGTAACAGAGTCAAGTTCATACGCTTATACTCCTATGGAAGACATGAAAATGAATTTGCTAATAAGAAACAAAGAGACAGAACAGAGCCATTCAGGCGGTATCACTTGGGACTCTCTCTCAGAATTTTCCGTTCTCCCAATTCATATCATTTTCGATACAAAATTGAAAGTTCCAGGTAAGGGGACCTGGTGTTGAGGGTTGTTTGCTCTTTGTAGATGTTCTACCTCGGCGTTGGCATAGAAACGCCCTTATGAGGGCTCAAATGCCTTGAAGCGGACCTCCAACGGCATCGGAGTGTTCTATCTGGGAATAATGTTTGCCTTCTAACTACTGTCTCATCACCCGTGAATACTGGCCTCCCGATGTACCCGTTACTTCATACCTTCCTACTGGAATTTCCTCATTGGGGGCGTTGGCACAAACGGCCAGCTGTTGAGCAGGGCTGAAGTATCGGAATAACCTCATCCATCCCTAAAAATCCAATAGATAAACAGAGAAAAATATATAAAATCGTGCTCTAATATGAACATTTTAGGAATTATTGTCGTTTTCAATATCAATTAATGTGATCCACACATTTATAGATTTGCGGCAAACGCCTGCTACACCACAAAGATGCATTCGACATCATTTGTTCTATTTCGACTCCGTTTTTTACAACTTGTATACCAGAATTTCCTTCAACATCACGAATGGGAGCCATGGCAATGCATGACTTTTGCATGGCAACGTTTTGGTGGGACATTACTTTGTGACTCAGGTTACCACGCCCTTTCTCTCTTGCTTTGCTCAATTTTCCAATCAAGTTGGCATAATAATTACCTGTTAAGGTCTCTACGCGGTACAGGAAGTCGATCATACATTCCAAAACACACGCCAGCACCTTGCTAGCACTAGCACCTGCTCGGATGTAAAGTTTTCAAGGCTGTAGGAGAACAGACCGCAATTATGAATATAAATTCGTAAGTAATGAAAAATCGCTCCAAAGGGTATGGTGATTTCTTTGCATTCTGCTCAGAAACTTTTAAAACTTTTTTTGTGATCTGCAGTCAAATTCAGGAAGTCTATGGTGTTAACAATACAGTGTCAGAGCGAGGAATATCTTTATATGGTCTACCGACATCACATTTTAGGGTATAAATAAGCGGTCTCTGCTAATGCATTCATTGTATTTTTATACAATCAGATTATTATTTTTTTTACATCAGGAGCTTAATGACCGCAAGTTTTCTTTTCTATAGCTTTCCTCCACTAAAATATTTATGTTCTATTAAGAGAATAGAAAACTCAAGGAAATTAAAACTCGAAAAGGGAACGTTAAAACAATAGATGTGATGTAGAACATGAACTTTAAGAACGAGGCAATTGTTTTGAAATAAAACGAAGGCATCTCGCTTATGGGTTAGTTGAATTTGAACGTTATATCTAAGAATTTTATCTTCAGCACAAAAAAAGTTTCGCTAGAAGCGGGCAACATCTCCAATAAAGTAGGGCAAACTTAAGTTGAAAGAAAAACTTGTTTAAGCCAGTTAAAAAGTGAATAGCGGAAAGGCGGAAGAAATTTTGCACTTTTCAGTATAGTTACCCTTTATTGCAATACACTTCTCACATCTTTGAATTAACATTTCAATCCCCAGCCCCCCCCCCCCCAATACTTAGATGTCTTGCCTGTAAAATGGGCATAAACAACATCCATCACTTCTTCGTCACACTTAAGAAGGTCCTTCTTGAGTTTTGAGAAGAGGAAATACTCGCAGAGAGCTAGATCTGGGCTGTAGGGTGGATAGTCGATCTCCTTGAGGCCACATTTCTTCACAGCTTCCTTTGTAACAAGAGCTGTGTGCACAGGTGCGTTATCGTGAAGAAGGCGCATATCACCACTCAGCTTTCCTCGTCTTTTTTCTTTGATGGAAGCACGTAGTCTGTGCAGTAGGCCAGCATAGTACTCCCCATTTACTGTAGATTATTCCTTCATGGAACCGTAAATGTATGACACGGGACCCACGGCTTTACTTCCCTTCCGAAGGAAGCCATACTTAGCATTTTTACACCCAAAAAAAATCCATCGATCCTGACCGGGTTTGAACCCACGATCTTGGGACTTAGGAGGCAAGTTTGGTTACCACTACACCACCAGGTTCGACTTATTTATGTATATATATATATATATATATATATATATATATATATACGCCGTTGTATTAGCCATGTAAAATTGTGTTATGCGCAAATTAACGTCACGATACGGTCACCTTTTGATGCCTCTGTACAAAGCCAGTGAACAGTGAGCGAAGAAAATAAACGAAGAAACAGGCGTATACGTAAAAAGGCAGAAGAATTGGGGAGGCAAAATGCAATTTTGTAATTAAAAAAGTCTAAATAATAATA
Source organism: Metallyticus violacea (assembly GCA_030762175.1). Taxonomy (NCBI): domain Eukaryota; kingdom Metazoa; phylum Arthropoda; class Insecta; order Mantodea; family Metallyticidae; genus Metallyticus; species Metallyticus violacea. The sequence continues at coordinate 72,006,132 of CM060836.1, forward strand.
AAACATACGCAATATGATTTATGAATAATGCTATGTAAAGTTATACAGGACATTTGTCTGTAATATACAAATGCAAAAGCAACTTTTACGTAATCTTGTATATTATTTTCGAAACGAAGATTTATTGCATACACCCTCTGACGTAACATGTTCGGGAAGTGTTGCAACAATAGTCTCGAGACCTTGTTTCCCATCCCGGAGAACAATAGGATAAATTTTGCATTGTCTCCATTGAGGATATGAGATGATTTCAATGTAAACTGGCCGGATTTGAGTCCTTGATGTGTTATGATGCCGCCTTTGAAATTAGGTAGTGCCATCTTAGAGAATCCTGTCCTTTGTCTTTTTGATTGCCTAATTTTTACAATTTTAAATTACTTTTAAATACCAATTTTATTGATAAAGTAATAAAGCTTCACTAAAAATTAACGAAATAATTAGGTGTTGTAGAGTTCGGTAGGGGGGAGAAAGACCCCATAACCTATGATGACGGGGGGATTAGTAGAATTTTATAGTCTTTAACAACTTCACTGCATATTTTAGCTAATGTTTTTATACTGAACGCAAGGCATGGGGTAACACTTCGTTCTGTTACCAAAGGAACAGAATCTCCCTGGAAGTGAGCGTAATTTCATTGGGGATAAGAGCGTGATGAAACAGGAAACAAACACAAACAGAAGGCGTGCACTTGGCTGGCAGCCACACGCGACGTGGGTTGGAATCCCGCCGTCACGTGCAGTTCGGCAAGTGGGCGAACCGCATGCTAATTGCACCTGATCTACTATCAAAGCACTTGGCAGGCTGGGTTGGAGGTATTCGGTATTTTATTTGACTTGAAAATGTTGTGCAGCTGCTAGACTTGTGGGTTCTGTACCTCCAAACACAAAGCCAAAATTTGTTCCTTACTGGCATACCAGATTCAACATTCTTTTTGGCAAGGATCATCTTAACCAATTGCAAATGTTCAGGCATTAAATCTAAATAGTCACAACTTCCTCGGCTTGTAACCCTTAATAGAAAATTTGGAACATTGGAATAGAATAGAACTGGATAGTGTGGTTTAGGGTTAGGGTACCATAGAAAAGAAGGCCTTTATTTTAACTAGCAGAGCTGGTGTATGATGTTCGTGCATTTTGGAAAGGCTTCTACCCTGGCGTGTGATAACAAAGCGAACGGGACTGAATTCGGCCACCCGTGTACCCCCCACCTGATCTCTTCCACCCATTGGAGGTACAGGCATAAAGAGCCAGCTGTGAGTAAGGTTCATTTACCGAAGTTTCTTCTTCCGCCACCAATAACTCCATCTAACTGGCAAAATTAAAACTGTAAGACTTTTCCGCTCAACCAGATCGAAACTAAAAACTAATGAAATTACTTTTTGATTCTATTCGCGAGTGAAATGAAAACTAGTGAAAATCAATATTTAGTTACTAACAAGAATAGTGATTAAATTTGCATTACTCAAATATAACTTCTATAATTTAAGTATGTAAAACTTCAGTTCATCGTACCTGAATTAGACAAAAGTTAAACTAGCAAGTTAAACAATACACAAACAGAACAAATTAATGCAAATAAACAAATTAAGTAATAAATATTACATAATAAGGATCAAGAATAGATAGAAATTCAATCAATATATGATACTAAACCTAAACCATCTCAACCTAATAAAATTCTAAAAATATTTGGTCTAATAACTAACATGGTAAAATAGCAAATAGTTTCATTAAAACGTTTATCAAATTGGAAATTGATCTATTAAGCAAGAATTGCTGACGTTTCCCTCAGGGATATTTTCCAATTTTTAGTAACCGAAACGATATATGATAAAGGATAGGAAGATATCATATGGCGAAATACAGAGAGCTTGCGTTACGCTTGATCCGAGAAAGCGGGCGGAAGTAAGCCGGTAGAGCACGTAGTAAACAACTACATCCTAGTCCGCAATTTCCCGAGCATTCTACTCATAAACTTTCATTAATCTATGGCATGTATATAATTTTGTTATTTTCACAACCTATTACATTAATGTAACGTAATGTGAGTCACATCTGTTTACACAACATTACACATTACTGTTGCTTTTCGGTCCAACTTTGAAATGTATTAAATAGATATCTACTGTGAAAGTGTGCATACACCCTCGATATATATATATATATATATATATATATATATATATATATAGTTTTCTCGGCGAAAGTAAAATTGAAATAAAATACCTCATAAAAAGGTTACGAACAAGGTGCTCTTGTAGACAAATAAAATACACAAAGAAACAACTATTAAAATAAATATTCAAGCCTTTTAACCTTTTCTTCAGCTTAAGGAACAGAGTAAACCTTTATAATAAAACGACATGTGAATTATAGAGGTATCTCCCTTTGTTGACAGCATTTAACATTTATATAGCAGTTTTACAGGGGAAAAAATATTACAACCACTGTCAGCAAAGTAGTAAACGAGGAATAAAATGTATTTAGAAAACGCAGGTCGACAATGCATGCAACTTGTATAGCCAAGAAACTGTCAGAGAAAAGAGGCGAATATTATCAGAGTACCCGTTTACTGCTCCTAGGCTATGGCAAACTAAAACCACAAGAAACAGCAAACAAAGAAGATATCAAACAGCACATTTACTGAGCAATGTCAACAACAGAGCTTGGAAGTTCAGGCATTTACTTTGATTAAAATAGGCAGACAAAAAGGCACTTAATATACTGAAAATTGACAGTAGTATTAATAAAATATGCATTTATTAAAAGTAAAAACAGAGACTAATATAATTCATTATTAATGAAAATATGTATTTAAGATACTGAATAATTTATTATCACATAATTAAAGTACTTAAGCTCACCTTTTTTGGTTACAAGCAACAAGATGCTTTTTCAAGGTATCAACTGTCATAGTCAGTCGTTTGTCAGAGAGAAAGTTTTTCATCATGGCAAAAGAACGTTTTACTTCAAATGAAGTGATGGGAGCATATTTAAAACAAGTTATTTTGGAAGGACTAACACCAGTTACAACAGAACATTTACCTTTCAGAACATCATGGTGACGTTGACAAAGTAAAGCAGTTTTGAATAGTCCTGGTGAATGAGCAAATGGTGCGCAGTTTTCTGGTTATGTTCATTTTCTGTTTATATGTTTATAGGAGGATCAGGCTAGCATCTCCCTTTCGTACCAAACACATTGTAGGGACGGTGTTACCTCCATACAAATTTCCTAGAATTGTCTCGCACAGATTGATACAAAGTCGTTCACCAGGACTGTTTCAAAACTACAGTACTTCCCTCATCCTCTCTTTTTTCTGGTATTCGTATGTTCCTTTTACCAAAGGAAGAGCTTAAGTAAGTGAGTGGGTTAAGGAGAAAGTTCTTACTACTTGAAAAAAAATAAATGTATGACAAGATTCTCAATAGATATTTTTGTGAGGTTAAAAAGTCATTTAATTCAATTACTTTTTTTTTCACTTCAATATATTGAAATTCTTTGTGTTTTTAAAATGCTCGACTAATCACGGAGAAGTCCATAACGATCTAAAAAAAAAAAAAAAAAAAAAAGGTTTAAACCTTAAAATAGGCAACAGAAGCCAAAAAAGTAAAATAAAAACTGGCTCTCCTGACCCCTAATGTACTGAAACATGTTCTTCATGTTTCCTCACTCATAAATTTATTCACCGAGATAAGACATTTTGCGTAACTTTCAGGCCATGCTAATCACTAATATTGACGAAAAAAAAAAACATTGCTCATGTCCAGTTTGTGTTGATTTTTTGGGGTTTGCCTCCTCGCTTGTCCTGCTAGTTACCTATTAAAATATAGAGACCTCATAGAGGGGGACACACTAAATTCCTGAGGTACGTTCCAGTAGCTTTGATTGGTCGAGCCACTCAACTTAAATCTCATGTAAACAAGTTGTATTGAAAAAGATAAAAATGCTTGTGCGGCCAGTTTTGAATAGTATATAAGACAGTGCTGTTTACCATGAACTGCGTTGACTAAATTTTAAGGAATGCCCCAAAAACTCCGAAAAGAAACTGGTTCACAGTGAAAGTGAAGAAAGGCATTTTCCCATAGCCTACTCTGGAACATAATGCATGATGTAGCAGAGGTCAAGAACAACTTTCGTTAGTGGGCCTTGCAATGCTTTCCTGGCGCCACGCCAGCGCGATCGTTTTATTAGCAACGTTGGGATTGCCACTGGCGGGGCCCGGGCTTCTTGCTACGACACGGTTCAAGGGCGACCTGGAAACTAGAAAACAAGTCTTTCCTGAAACAGGATCCACCTGGTGCTTCTCCAGCTGCAGTCTCTCGTTTACACGTTCATTTGTGCAACGTTTTATTCGCCTGCTAGCTCTGCTTAAACCGCCGCGGAACATAAAACCTGTTCCATTTTATCCCAAAGGTTCGAAGTTTTAGCTGTTTAGACTGTCATATCTCACAAGCAAGAATGTTTACAACCACAAAATTGTGTGTGATCGATAAAACAACAAATTTTAAAATAAATAAACAAATTAGATCAATCTAATCAATTGGTATTAAGTTTCCAAAATATGCTGTTGGATATTATCTTAAAATATTACATTCTCATGAGCATATAAGCTTTAATCAAGGAGACCTTCAAGGCACTGTCTTCACTACCATTAGAATGTCATTCATTATAAAAAGCAATCTGCTTGGTCGTCTATGCCACTGCGTATGTTTGCTCGATGATAAACATTATCACAGCTTATCTTGAACAATAATGCAAGTCCGCAATCAAAAGAAATGAGAAGGGGGTAAATAAATAGCGCAAGAAAACTTAGCGAACTACATTAAAACTTGTATAAAGCATTCTGTCATGATACTGCAGCAGTATCCTAGTTAACCACCAGCAGGTCAAAGAAGAACCCTTCAATAACGCTTATAGACCGTTACGCCTTGTAAACTTTACTCTGTTATCAAATGTTAATTTTGTTACTCTTATTATTTCTTACATCTCCCATTGATGTAAGCAGATTTCACTATGTGAAATGTACGAATATAAAACCTCCAGAGTTACGTACAACAGCAATGATAGTAAATTAGAAAATGATAAATATTAAATCTTGGGCAAAGGGATAATTAAATAAGCTACTCTCTCTTTAAGGAAAGCTGAAAGCGCCATACTTCTCCTTAGTAAATAGTTCATAAAATATATGCTCAATTCAGCGGGTTTATTTAGGTTCTTAATAAACAGAATTGCCAATAAATAGTTATAAGAGGAATTTTCAAGCAATAATAATTTTAATTGTCTGTGAGACTACTCTACTGATAATAAAACACTGTGGTCTTTGTGAAACTGTTTGGAAGTGGTTGCTTCAATGTACACAGATTACTCCCCCCACTTCTGCTCATGTCCATAGTGCCATATCCATGACGTTCCGCTTCAGCCTAAGCGCTTAAGAATATAATGTTTGTTGACAACGCATATCAGCTTTCGGTAGACAGGGATTATATACAACTTGCCTTCATACAAAAACATAAAATAATAAAATAAACTGCAAAGGAATGTCTACACAGTTCATCGTAAAAGCAAATGCACTTTAGACACATGTCAAAATGCCCTCAAAATCATTCGACAAAACATTACCAAACTAAGATGTTAAATGTATGGATTGAATTCCAGTAAAGCCATATGCAACGGCAGCATTCTAAATTTACTTAGAAGCCTCCAAAATTCAAAAGAAACGCATTATACCTCACAGTGTTTTTACAGCTTAGCGCGTTAATACCTGGGTCACTGGATACCCAGCCAAGAGACTTCATGAATTTGTAATTATGAAATCTAAATGTTAGTCCACAAAGCCGGGGCGTTTTAACTGCGTCTCTTTCGGAAGAAATCTCCTAGAGTCTGCTCTCGCTCATTGCATATAAAGACCTGCCACGTTACATATTCGTTTACAGGGAAGGCTTATCAGCCAATAGGCTAACACTTCCAACTTGAGACCATTCCTAAGTCTCGATTCGAGAAGGTACAGAAAATTAGGGAAAACAGAAGTAATATATCAAACATATGAGCTCAAGGCCGGCACAAAACTCTCCCACAGCTTAGTTAAACCGTAGACTGCTATTGGCTGCCTATAAAATATTATTGGTGCGATATCTGGACACTAAAACATTGCCTAGATGCGGCTATAGGTTGTAGGATGCCGTCTGTTGTTCCCTTTATTGGTGCAAGTGCCTGCAGATTTGTATAAAAAATTTAAGACATCTATGGAGGGTGCTCTGACTTGATGTAAACAACACGGTGTCAATAACAAGACAAGTAATTAACTTCATACATTCGGTGTCCGAAATTCCACCTGTTAATGAGGAAAACGTGGAAGTTTGAAAGGGCGGACTAAGGGTACTGAAAGGATCACGTCTTGAGTTTATTTCTAATTAAGTTGCTACAGTATTTTCTTTGAGGGAGGGAATGATGGTCTACCATTGTTTTGCATTTCCTCCTCTGTTAGTCTTGCGGAGTTTTGTGAGGGTTGTTTGTTTATTATTGAGATTACTTAATAGATTCTAATAGTCTTTGGTTTGCATTGAAATGGCGGTGAATTAACGAAATGTTTGATTTTGACTTAATCTTGATTCTTCCGAGATGCCACAGCATCTGGTCGCTTACAGATGTGGTGATGATCTCAGGCTTTCTACGAAGCTGTTTTTTGGATTCAACCAAGGGAGAAAAGGACTTCGGTTGGGAGCTGTTGAATGGAATACACAGATACACTGCACTTGCTATTTATTCAACACTTTGATCGTGGTTCCTGACTGACTGAGCCACCGGCAAGGAATGAGATGAGACGTTTTCACGCTATTATTAATCGGACACAGTCCCCTACTTCACTCGCGCCTCAAAACTTTTGATCTAAATCAATGAGCATTTGTTTCCTCGGAACCTCACAGTAGAATATAATTTTTACTGTCAGGACTACTAACAGCTATGTGTCTATGATTTGAGCTAGCGATATCTGATTTACTGGCGTTGCACCAGATTACACAGAGCACTCTCTTCTCTTACATCATTATAATAGCCTCTTTTGTGTCTTCGACGGGCTGCGATTGAGATTACTTGCGTGTGTTTGGCTCATAGATATACCAAAAACTATAAAACTGTTAGCTGTCTCGAATGCCTCAGAAATTGGGCTTTTATACGTCCTCTTAGCATCACGCTGAAATTTTCTGAACTTTGCAGAAGCTTCCTAAACTTTGTCTCCTTATTGATTGCATAAACCCGACTTCGGAATATTCTAGAAATCAAACTTAAATCCCTGTTTTCTGAGTGGCTATCACATTCCGGAGAGTGGTTTCCCTCCTCCTCCTCCTCCTCCTCCTCCTCCTCCTCCTCCTCCTCCTTCTTCTTCTTCTTCTTCTTCTTCTTTTTTGAGGTCTCAGCACAAAAGGTAAACTCTCCTGCTTTACATCTTACTTTGTTTCCTCAAGGATTTTTAACAGTGACTATAATAGAAAGGTCTTGTGCGAATACAAAAGAGATCCTTGCAGATGGCTCCAGACAGTCGGGAACGAACGTACAATTTTACGCTAGATATACATACAGCATTTCAAGACACCTGTTAATAAGCGATTACATCACATTAAAATCTTATAATTATGGTGTACTCTTTCTATAGGGACCACCTGCTATAGTCTTCAAGCGAAAGGCAGCAGAAGGAGTGGAAAGTACTGTTGAAATACTACCGGTAAATGCAAGGACATGAGTCTGTTTTAGACAATAATTACGTAAACCACTACTAAGCTTCGGTTCTATGATGCAACCAGCTGCAAATTAGGGGACAACCTGTAAATGTGCTGCAGGATTGTTATGCAAGCTAGCAGAAAAAAATATAAGGAACAAATCTCAAGGACGATATACGGCGTAAGTTAATTAAGGAATCGATAATTACGAACATAAAAGCACTTCATTGTCTTGCCAAAATTTAATTATCAACAATGAATAATTAGAATTACTTTTTATGGTGTGGCCTAATGAGCAGAGTGACATTGCCCGTTTATGAAAATTGATTCTGAGAACGCTCCCACCCAAACAATAAAAACGGCACTCCTATAGTTCAACAGCACTAATCATGATTTGGAAGAAGCATAAGAGAAAGGAGAGGAGAGAGCGAGGGGGGGAGCATGCCCAGCTCGCGATTCCCTGCAGCACAAAACCCCTAATGCATATTTAACATGCAAACAAATCCCAGACTAGCCAGTTCTGTATCATATACAATTTGCTCTACACTCTGTGGTTTTGGAATAAGGCAAACGAAAAGGTTCACAATCCAATAGTCAAATGCACCACATAGGTTTGTTTTCCATAATGAAAACGGACTGCACACTTCTTGACAAAAAGATCCGGGGTAACATATTTCACTCCCTCCCTTACTGCAAATTTATTCCTTCCCCCAATACATTGCTTTATTGATTGTCTTTCCAGTGACTGCAATAAATTTATATTGGGTGTGTCATGGGATTCAAATATGTTTTTAATAGTGTTTAACGCCCGTTTTACTGAGACATTACAGGGGTTGGGCGCTGATGATACATGAGATGAAATGATAAATTGGGAAAGGAACCAATTTTTCTAAAGGAAGGAACCGTTCCAAGCCTAAGTTTAAGGTACCTCCCCGGCATTTACCATTTATGAGGACTGAGGAAAATCTGGAAAAAAAAAAAAAAAAACCTGAGTCAGGGAGGACAGTCCTGTTGGGAATCAAACCCTTGGAATCCGCGCTTAACGACCTCGGCCACCCATGGAGTAGAATTTTTTTTGAATGATTTATTTATGGACACCCTTTAACAGCTCAGGTCATCAGCGTCCCATTCAACTCAGGGCGTGAAACGGCCGACAAATTTTGCTCAGAGGCCTCTCTTTCAGGCTTGAGGTTCTTTTTCGTGCCGTAAATGTACGACACGGGACTCACGGCTTTACTTCCCTTCCAAAGGAAGCCATACTTAGAATTTTTACGCCCCGAAAAAATCCATCGGTCCTGACCGGGTTCGAACCCGCGATCTAGAGTTTAGGAGGCAAGTATAGTAACCACTACACCACCAGGACCGATCCCGTGGAGTAGGATTGAAATATGTTCCTAGTACTGACATAAATACTATTACAAGATTTTAGTCAAGTGACTAGAACATATTTTAAAACATTTTCATATGTTGCTCTCCCAGTATTATAAACGTTTAGCACAAATCAGTTCATTTTGCCCTTAAACAGGATTGAAATGTCTCTTAACTATTCATCCATTTCCAGCAGGAAATTGCCACCGCTGTCTCCAGGGACGTTTGACACTCTCAACGTCAGGTGTTTTATCTTGCAAGCCATGCCCTGAGGCAATGGCCACAGTTTGTTCATATCTATATTGCCATAAGGTCAATATTGAGCACTAATAACACGTGAAACACCTTGCTGACTGGAGCCTATTCCTGATCAAAATCGTGTTTAGGTTCTAGCAATGTTGTTTGTACACAGACAGAAAAGGGGCATAGTCACACCATCATAGTTCGCTCCCCACCAAACCATTTCTGAGACAGGGTGCCTTCGGGACAAGATCACAAACTTCTGGTGAATTTGAGGCATACACTTTTGTCATTTGGATGATTGTGTAATTTTTCAATATTGAACATTTTCTCATTAGATAAAACATTTCCCCCCCCCCTTTTTTTTTTTTTTTTTTTTTAGAGAAGCTGCCTACCATATATCTCCACACTTCAAATTATTAAAAGTGTCACAATCAGAAAAGACTCTGCCCAAATTGCAAACAGTTGTCTGTCAAAAGTTTTGGTTCCAAAAGCTCAAAAGTTAAGCCTACAATTTTACTCTATACATAACTAAAGAGCATTTTTACTTGTCCATTTGATTGTTCTCCGAGATCACGTACCTCGACCAACTTTTCCACTAGATATTGCGGCATGTTTTTCAAAATGCCTGGCAGTGATAGCAATTAAAACTGTAACGAGGTACATTTTGGCGATGTGGGTTCGTTAATCCTGTTCCAGGAAGCAAAGTATTTAATTACGGGTAGGCGGTATTACATAAATTGTTTTGGCAACGTAACTAACGAAATCGATTTCTGAAATTAGTAGCGCGCTTCGGAAGGTAATCTGATGCTTCGGTTTTTATAACACGTTACTCTTGTTAGGTACTCAAGCTGAGAATCTTAAAGCTGTAATTTATAGAAATGACGAACTTTTCTTGATTTTTTTTTCTCGATGACTTCTTTATAAGTGTGATTACTTACACGGCAACCTTCGGATGGTGCCTGCTAAAACATATTTTAATTTAACAAACGACTGAAAAGAAATGCGCCAGAATATGACTGGGAAAGTTAGTTCCCAAGCACAGAAGTATATAATTCTTTGACTTTTATATTTATCATAAAATGATTATAAAACTGTACATAATAATTCACCAATAGTGTCTGCAACAACAGAAAAATACTTTATTGCATTTAACATAACATCCAGTAATCTAGCAAGCACGTGACTAAATCCATTAAGAAAAGTTTATATAGCAAATACTTGCCTGCTATTTGACATACAGACTTTTAATTTTACAAGGTGCTGTACATTAAAACACAAATATACGAGGAACGTTCTGAAAGTTCTTGGTCTAACTCAGAGATGTCGTGAAGATGACCAAATTGCTATGACACTCAGATGGCGCACTGTAAAGAATTGTGCAGTCACTTGAATGTGATGATCATGTAAACAAACTAGTGTTAACATTTTTTACGAAATCGATAACACTGAAATAAGAGCTGTGATAAAATACTTCATTTTGAAGGGTTTAACTCCAATAGAAATACAAAATGAGTTAGATTCCACATTAAATAGCCCCTCGTTTTCGACGGCTGCTGAATTTAAGCGTGGTTGTACATCCATTCAAGATTATTCACTTTCGAGTATTTAATGATCGGCGATTGAAGGTGTACGAGTTAGCTGTCATTGATATCGATAGCTGTGTCTACTTACATTTTATACAAAGTTTTGGGTATGAGAAAGCTTTCCACTTGATGGGTGCTGCGTTGTTAACAATGGACCAAAAACGCACTCGAATGAACATTTCGCAAGAGTGTGTGTACATGTTTAAACGCAAAGCCAGTGAATTTCTCAGACGTTTTATAGCAATAGATGAAACATGTGGTCATCATTACACGCCAGGGACGAAGGAGCAGTCCAAATAGTGGGTGAAAACAGGTGAAAGTGCACCAAAGAAAGCAAAAACGGTTCCATCTGCATGGCTACGGTTTTCTGGGATTCTCATGCTGTTGTGCTCGTAGACTATCTCCAGAAGGGCAGAACAGTTACCGGGAGTATTACGTTTCACAATTGTACCAACTGAAGAATGTATTCAAGCTAAACGTTATATTTTATCATAAAAATGCCCTTTACATACGCCTGGGATTGTTGCTGCAAAACTTCATGAACTACAAAGTATCAGAGTAGTAACTCCCGCCAATATGGATGTAATATTCGCGCAACTGAACCTAATTCTCGCAATTAAAAACTACTTTATGACGGAAGGTATTGGAAATCTTGTCCTGCATCACAAATTTGTGGTATTTTTTTTTTTTGAAAATTATTGTTCACCGACATTTGTTCCTCTTTGGAAATTAAGTAAATTTCTCGCCTGATATTTTCTTTCGGTTTAGTAAATAGTATGTCATTCCTGTATCTTTGTGCATTTGTGTTATTCTAAAAAATGCTGGGCTATTTTATTTTGTATGCTTTTACTGCTCACCATTCTCGTCCCCCCCTCGTTTTTACTACTGAGGCACCACAGACGGCGGTGATCACTGATGATGATAATGAGATGAAATGATATATTGGGAAAGGATTTTTTTTTAAGGAAGGAAAGGTTCCAGGCCTAAGTTTAGAATAAATCCCCGGCATTTGTCATTTATGAGGACGGAGGAAAACCTGGAAAAAACCTTAGTCAGGGAGGACGGTCCTGGTGGGAATCAAACCCCAGACCTCCCGCTCAGAAGTCCGCGCCTTTAGGATCTCGGCCACCCGTGGCGGTAATTTCTCGTCATGAAAGGGAATTTCAAGCATAAAAGTGATTTTTGTGTCGAAAATGAAGACGTAAATATAATCATGTTTCATCATTAAAGAATATTAGGCTTGGATCAATTATTTTATCAATAGCATTCACTAACTTCCAATTTACCAAAATTTACCCGAATATCATAATCACTTGTTTCTAACTCCTGGGCAACTGGGACATCGTATTTTTTCAAGTTTATATTGACTCAATTTTGGAAGAAGAACTGATGCTTGTGATGCCAATTTTCAAAAAATGTATGCCAGAAATCTTTGGATGTAGAAGGACATCATTTCCAACATCTCCTGTCATAAGGCACATGTTTGTTTTCATTGTAGCTATAATTGTAATTGCAAGAATATGAATCGATTCCGTATACATTGCATTCACTTCACCGGGAGTTACCGCTCTGACTACCGCCCCGCCAGGTGTCGTGAAACGGGCGAAAACACTTTGAAAGTTTCGGTAATTAAACGCCAATTATCCCGGTAGTCAAGTCAAGGCCGAAACGTTCTTACCCCTTTCAAGTTCAACGATCAACTCAGACTTTCTTTTGGTGTCTCTAAAATATGAAAAGAGAATAAGGGAAAATGTCACAGATCAGGCTTGATCTATACTAGAATCAGGCAAGGGCTCCATCTATTGAACAAATAAGCAAAGTTTTAAGGAAATTTCTGGAAACGCGGCTGTTGAGAGAAGGAAAGGAAGCAAAAGGAAAAGGGAAGAAATTATGAATTACATATAGTGACTTGTAACGCTATAGCACTGAGAGCATATTCTGAAAGTTTTAAATTAAACAACTAAAAACTGGTTACTTTAAAGGATTTTGCATTAAAATTAATGTGGCTTACAAGCATAGCAAATTTATATTGTGTAAGTACATTATTTTGCAAATATTGATAGTTATCTAATGTTTTAATGCGCCATAACGCGAATATTATGTAAATAATATGGAAATGGTGTCGAAATTATTAATACCAGAAAGTTTCGCGGCTGCTTTTCTTAAATTACAATCGCTGTGTAATAAGCAATTTGCAGGCATATTATAACGATACTTGACAATAAAGTGGGCAGTAAACCCTTTTGTTCATGCTAAGCAGGAACCATTGCCGAGTGTATCTGTTGCTGCATTAATTGGAACTATTCTTTCTGGAATACAGAATTTAGATCTCATGACAGCAGCTGTCTCCAGATTATTATTTTCGAAGAAAGATAACTGTATAGGCTTATAATGAATGATTAGTAAAATGAAGTTATGGGAATAAAAAAAAAAACTTAAAGAATACTTGTGAAAAATTAGATAATTCATAAAAAATAATAAATGGCTTCCAGCAAAACTAGAGGCGTAATAAAACGAAAAATGAACCAGGTCTAGAAAAAATATAGAGCTCAAAAAAACTGTTTAATGGCAGATATTCTCTCTGGAATGGGGATAAAAACTTTCCTTGAGGAGATGGAGGAAAATGTAGAATTGGACTTCTTTATTTTAAATACCATGCTGCAGTTTCATCTGTAAAAGCAGAGACAGGCCTCTCAGTCTACAAAGCTGTTTACTTTTTATAGCCTACATAAACCTACAGCTCAGAAGAAAAGATCGCATTAGTTGCTTACTGGCAGCTCCCGCAACTAGATAAAAACAGATATAGGGAGTACTGCACATAAAGTTAGTACTTATGCAGAAAGCGCCAAAAAATGTATACACACTTAAAGCAAGGAAAAAACTGTGTTAACATAACAAAAGTGAATTCACACAAACAGAAAATGATGAGCACTAATCATCTTAGAGCTTTACAGTTACAACAGTAGCTCAAAATGCGCACCATCGGCGTCGATACACTTCTGAGTACGTTGAACTACTGATTGAGCAACGTTTGCGAAAGTGTCCTCAGCACATGCCGTTTCAATTTCTTCCTGAAGTGCTGTCAGTGTAGCTGGTTTTCTACGGTATACAACATCCTTAAGAGTTCTCCATAGGTAGAAGTCCAACGGCGGTTCTGTTCTGTACACACGTCTCCATTACCTTTGAACTTCAATAACGTTCTCGGTTTTTCAATATCACTTCAAAATTGCTTTCCGTTGTTCAAACGATAATCTTGGCTCCATTTTGTTGTAGCAACGCTAGCATAACGTAATGTCAGTCACACCTGTTTATAGAACATCATACGATAATCTTGTGTTCATTGTTGATTTACCTGTCAAGCAGCAATGCTATCATAATGTATGTGAGCACATCTGTTTACAGAACATCATACTATATGTTACTGTATTAAATAGATATCTGCTGTGAAATTGTGTATATATTTTGGCATCCTCGGTATATATATTGATAGTGTTTAACGCCATTTTTACTACTGAGGCATCACAGGCGTTGTGATGATAGATGAGATGAGAGCAGAAATCGGGATTTTTTTAAGGAAGGAAGGGTTTCGTGCTTTAGTTTAGGATACCTTCCAGGCATTTTCCATTTATGAGAACTGAGAAAAAATCTCAATCATATCGGACGCTGTATTGGGGACTGAACCCCGGATCTCCTGCTCACAAGTTCGTACCTTCACGATATCGTGATGATGTATACATTAAAACTGATGATGATAATAACAAGAAGCACTAACCTATGCTATAAGAGATGCTGAAAATGATGCCCCTCAGCGGCAATGCATTGCCTGCATCTGCTTAGCAAGTTCCTGTATTTCATCTAATTTTTCTTGTGCAAGAACACGCAGGTTCGGAACATGTTATTGGAACATGTTATAGAAATCCTATCCTTTTAACAAGGTGGTAAACAGTTTCTCTACAAGAATATGCACTGCACATACAAACTCGTTCTTAAAGACTATGTTTATGTAGTAGACCAGTTATTAACTGGTGAATAACAGCACATTTTACACACAACGAAAGCATCGAGTAACACACGCAAGCACAACCTCTCGCTGACCCAGTATGCAGCGGCCCACAACTCAAATAAATTTACTGTTAGACTCACTATAGATTTCGCTTATTCTGATCTTATATGTTTTATTTAAAATGTTTGTACACAATGTTATTTCTTTTCATCAAAAGTTAAAATTTGATAATTTATATGCCCTTTTCTCAGAAACTATTGTGACTACAGGCATGAAGTTGTTATACCATGTGTGTATCATTATGACACAAATATGAATCTATAATCAAGTTATTTTCGCATTCATAGTAGTATTTTTATTAAACAATATAAATCTTTTTAAAAATATAATTATTTTATATACATTTACTAATATATATGTTTATATAAAACAGAGAAGAATATACAATAACATCTGTACGTAAGGGTAGTTGATGTCGTCATTTCCAGCTTGTTCTTGTGCACCCCAAGGTTGCAACTATTCTCAGGTTGGAAACTAACACCGCGCGACGCTCTCACGGACGCTGAAGAAAGTAGTTCTCTCTCCCCACTGGAATTTTTTATTTCCCAGGAGCGTCGTACTGGGTCAAGATCGATACTGCAATAAAATCTCCAACACGTGTAACTTCCGAAAGGTAGCCAAGAGAAGGTTGCTCCTGAAATATTACGTGCTCAAAAGACAGCTTTCAGCCGATATCCATGCTCTCTCACGTGGCAGTAAGGACATCATCATGGAAACAAGAGAATTGTTTCGTACCGAAGTGCAAATGACGTTCTTAATATCATCAAAACTGCCTCTCTTCTGAGGAGTCGTATACAATTATTTTTAATTGGGTTTTCAACTATTTTAGGGTTCATGTCTTTCTTGTTATTCTTCCTGTAAGAAATTTGCGTTTTATCTTACATAAGAAAATGCAAGTTTAAAAGAACAATACTTTTTTGCTTCTAACTCAGTCCGTAAGATCTAACATCTAGTGGCCGAGGTCGTTAAGGCGCGGACTCGTGATCGGCAGGTCTGGGATTCGAACCCCGCCAGGACCGTCCTCCCTGACTGTGGTTTTCCTTAGTCCTCATAAATGGCAAATGCCGGGGAGGTACCCTAAACTTAGACCTGGAGCGTTTCCATCATTAAAAAATCCTTTTCCAACATATCAGTTCATCTCATGTATTATCAGTGACCACCACCTGTGGTGCCTTAGTAGTAAAATGGGAGTTAAACACCTTTTCAAAAAAAAAAAAAACTGGTATGGCGGTATTGTAGCGGACTTCTTAGGCCGGGACGCCAATAGGGCGCTGGTACCTTGTTCCATTAGTAGTGATAGTGATATAGCGCACCATGGAGGTTTTTAAACCTATGAATAAATGAAATGAATTAATAATGGCGCAATTCGTGTTTACCGCCTTAAAGCTGTCATTCACCTTCTCAGTATAAGGAAAAACTCCGAAAAACCTTATCCAGACAGATAGACCTGAATCGAACCCAGGATCTTCGGATTAATAATCGCAAATGCTACCACTAGACCACGGAGACGGTCTGGAAATTAATATATCTATCAATTAATAATTCCTTGTTGAAGAGAAGTATCATGTAGCGATTAGACAATGTATAACTTGCCCAGATAAAAACCACTGAAAAACAACGATTCTTGTATTGGTATCAAATCATGATTACTTTTTTTAAGGAATGTTTTACAGTCGATATCGGAGCAGAGATAGCCGCAAAAATGTCTTGCAGGCAAGTAATAGATAACAAACACGCCTCTATAATACTATTGCTAAGCGGTGAGCTCTTTTTAAAATTTGTTTTATGAATAATTGGAACTTAAAACGGAAGCCGGAAAGTAGAATTGTTCATTATACTTTTTGATTATTAAAGTAATCGAAAGCTTTCACAGCACCTGAGAATTTGTCCAAATTGTATGTAGATCTGGTTCTTTTGCCTAAAAGATATATAAGCAATTTATGTACTCATGTATCTCTTGATATGAAGTGGCAAATGTTGCAATAAAATGACCAAGTATTGTTTGTTTACAGATGTAGCACCCTGGGCACTTTCAGCACGGAACTTGCCTACAGCGGCATGTCTAACAGATGGTGAGTACCAACTGCCAACTACCAGAGTTTTGTGAAGTTTGTCAACACTGCTAGATCTAATTGTGGTGCAGAGAACGAGACACTGAATTATTCAGAAGTTATTTGAAATTTAGAAAAATTAATGATTTAAATTGTGAAGACATGATATTAAAAGGCAGCAATATTCGTAAGGGAAATTTTAATTCAGAATCTGTATACTTTAAGCATTTGCCACCTTTCCTTGTTATCTCCAAAACACGGGGGAGATACAGCAAAAATGTGAAAACAACAAAATAAAACGGTTATCAAGAGATATTTCTTGATATATTATTGGCAACAAATACCACTGCATTTAAAATGATAATGTTATCAGATCCTTCGCAAAACATTCACTTAAAAAGTATATTTTACCTAGTATCCTTTAAATTATTTCTCTTAGGATCACAAATTTTTCTCCCAGAGTTACTTTGACGATTCAAAAAAGTTAACATCGATATTACCAACACTATTATCGTCACTTTTCCCCTATATTGTGTATGGTTGAAAATCTCCTTTTCAACAGAAAAAAAAAAATGAAATTAAAAATTACAGGGGACCAAATATGGGCTGTAATAGGCAACGATACCCGATGTTTGGCCAACAATATGGATTAAATTTCCTAAAATCTAACAAAAATTTCCACTTTTTTACACAGAACATGTTTTTAATTTCCAAATTAATCACTCAGAAGTAAAATTAAATTTCATAGGTAAATAATTTCATCTTGCTGTATAATTGGAGCACTAGGAGTTGAATAGACCGGACGAGAGTTGATGACACGCTGAGATTAGTAACCAGCCTATGTGTGGTTGCTACTTACCTTGTGTTGGATTGCAAACGCAGGAAAGATAAGTTTGTAATTTGTTTCTATTGTTAGGGTATAGACTGACAGGGAGAGATACTAATAACTTCTCCATGATGGTGCAGGCGGATTTGACATTCTTGAATGAGCAGATATGGACAAGCTATTAACTTTATATGCTAGCAGCATGGCCGTACCGCTGGCTGATTTTTTTATGCTTTTGTGTCTTCTGTTTAAAGGAAAGTGTTCCTTCAGCTTGGTTTTGACCCTTTGTTATCCTAGTTGTCCGCATGTCATGCGTGGCACCTTGAAATTAGGCTTAGGTTTATAGGGACAGTGTAATTGCCAAGTGAACGAACAAGAGCACTTTCGTGGTATGGCAAATGATGGTAAAATTTGTGATCCGGCGTCTAGTTTCCTCCTCAAAATATGAGAGAGAGGTTTCATGTATAAGCCTAACAGGAAAACGGCGATAAACAGAATATATGGCCCTTAGTCTTCTGCACCCTTTGAAGAAGTACCAGCCAACTACGAGAGTAGATCCATAAGTTTCCGGCCTAACCATTTTCTAGGTATGATAAAGACAAAAACTATATTTCACTTTTCAATATAGTTACCCTTTATTGCAATACACTTCTCACATCTTTGAATTAACATTTTAACCCCGCCCCAAATTCAGAAGTCTTGTCTGCAAAATGGGCATAAACAGCATTCATCACTTCTTCGTCACACTTAAATTTCCTTCCTCGAAGGTCCTTCTTGAGTTTTTAGAAGAGGAATTAAATTATGGTTCCCAATTCGTAATTGTTTCGAAACTAGGTATTCAGAAGGTAAAGGCGTAAACGTTTGAAAAATACAACGATTTCAGTCCAAATTGTGCTAGTCTGTTTCAAATAAGTTTAATTTGAACAAAAGCATGTCAATTTAGATATTGAAGAGAAAGTAATAGTAATCGTTAATCTATTCTGGATTCAGGATTTATGAATAGGTGTCATAAATGGCAATTTAAAGATTTTATACAATTATTAATATTTTGTGAGCCAATTTTAAGAACGTTTTTTATTCATGAAATAGTTCAGTTAGCATCACCGAGCTTCCTAGATAGTTTGCTATGCTCAGAAATTTATCAGTAATCTCAGAACATTGGGTACTTTTACTGTGATTAATTTAATTAGATTTTGCTTAAATTTTTATAGGTTATACATTCATATATTTATGCACGGTACAGTATTTGGTTCGTTTATCCTATCCCATATGCTTATCTAGTTTTAACATTAGTACTATTTGGAGAAAGAACTGAGTCTAGGTTTTTAAAGCTGGGTCCTTTCAGAATTAGAACTTCGCTCTCTCTGTTCATTGCTTCTAACGCAGCGCAACGAGCTACTGGGAAACTATAACAAAAAATCAAGTAAATAACAGGCACGCGCGCCGTCCTGACTACAACGTATCACACACACACGCACACAGGATATACTGTGTGTGTGCTTTCGCAGCGGTCATTAACCCAAGCTCTTTTTCTAACACCTACCTATAACAACAAAGCATCTGGTTGACGTGACGTCATCAGGCGGGCTGCTTCCCTCTCAGCTGATCGTTGTCTCTTGCGTGATTGGTCACCCAGCGCAAAAACCATCATCATTATATTCCGATTTCCATGCTTAAATGTTTAACAACAAGGTTTAACATCTAGCTGTGTGATTAGCAACTTGAGTCACGCCTCTTGTAATGTTTAACGAGTTCTTTACAATGGAATCAATAAATTGACGGAACGTTTCAAATCTTTATTGGTGTAACTAATCGAAACACTAAGACGGTTCCACCTTTATGAAAATGTGAAATATGCCACATTACTAATTAGATCATAAAAAAGCAGTATTTCGGTGTTAAACAATTTCTGGTGTATTATAATTGTTTCTTAAGTTTAATCGCGCATTATGCATAATTTTAATCTGTTTATAATCACAGTATCAATAATTTCATGGTAATTTTGCATAAAAAGTTTACGTTAAAATATCCTTATAACGTACAAAGAATAAAAAGAAATATTCCATTTTATCGACAAATTTATTAATGCAATATTCCTTCACAGTCCCAAAAGATTGTGGCGATGAACTTCTTGGTTGACTTAATGACCTTGGCCTTTGGAGGCGGTGCTTCGCCAGGTTTACACCACTCCATTGATTCTATCTCTTTTGGTCAAGGGATCATAGTAGAGGATCATAGTTTCATTTTCTGTAACAATGGTTTGCAGAACGTCTCTTTCGTTGCCACGGCAAAGCTCCAAAAATGCCTGACAGCAGATGACTCGTTACTGCTTTTGGACCGAGGAAAGAAGTCTAGGCACTAACCTTATTCAGGATGAAATGTTCATGAATAATTCGAAGTACTGTTGTTTTAGAAAGGCCCAACCTTGCTACTATTTGTGTAACTTTGAGCCGCTGGTCTTCCATAATTTCTCCTTCCACAAGAGCGATGTTTTCAGCAGTGAGCACCTTAAAGGGCCAACAAGCACGCTCTTCACGACCCATTTGAAAAAGTTTGGCCCATTCTTTTACGGTAGAATATGAGAAGGATGCTTCCCTATATACACCGTCCAATCGCTGTTTAATTTCATTTGGAGTAAGTCCTTCTTTTGTGAAGAACTTAATAACAGCTCGATACTCCATTTTGAACATTGCATAATCTTCTACATATAGTCCTCTTCATGCAACTATATCTGAACGACTGAACATAGCGGAGCGGAAGTTACAGCTGCAATTATTTATTTAACATATAAGATATGACACCTGGTAGGGATTTTGTGACGGGAATAATCCTTATCGCCGATGCCGGAAACTTATGGACCTTCTCTCGTAAATATTTTATTTTATAAAATAATAAAGTATCGAGAATGAAGACCAAAAGTGTATGAGTATTGAGTATTCAAGAAAGTGTATCTGTTAGAGCAGTTTATTTGAAAAATACAGGTGAAATATATTAACAGATAACCAATATATGCATTAACTTTGTTGTTTAAGATGAAAGAACGTATAGCCCATAGACAAGCACAAAATGCTTTGAGTCGTCAAAATGAACAAAGCTGGTTGTTTGATGTATTTTTAGCCCTTATAAAATCGTATCAGTATGTAATGTAACCCAGGGATGACCAATAGATCCAATTCACATATTATACAATATTTACACTGGCCATGTTGGAAACTCATTTCAATTATAGAATCATTTCAGAAAGAGAGAGGGGGGGGAGGGAAAAGACCTCTTTTGATAAATTCATTTAATAAATTTAAGCCCTCTTGGTTTCCTTTTGTGAGGCTATGAAAGTAGTTTTATGGGCACAAGTCAATAATCATATGTCGATTCCAGAAAAATGTGAATTTTATTTAGTCTGTTTGACATGTGCCAAAGAGCTGTTTGTAATTTTTAATACTTATATAATTATATTGCTGGTTATTTTAATAACTTTCCCATGCTTAGTGTACAAATCTACGCAATAAGAATTAAAATATAGTGAATTACGGCTAAACGTTATTACTTTTTCAAAACTTTAGTCTTTTATTTGTCTTTGTTTAACTAAAAATTAAATATAAATAATAAATACGATAACTATTATATACATACTGTTAAACAATACTCACAACAGCTGTTCAAGTTAATAAACAGACAAAAGCATCTTTATTTTTTTGACAGTATTAGTCTAGTTTGTAATTATACCTATAATTAAAATTTGGCAAGTTTCGAGTTTTATAGCACTCTAATTCTATTTTAAATGCATTTTTAGAAATGCTACTCTTCTAGCATTAGACTTTATATATATATATATATATATATATATATATATATTACTTTTCATACGTCTGCTGTACAAAACGTACTTAAGAAAATGTAAATAATTTATAGTAGTAGTTTATTTTCATTTATTTATAAAATATATTTTTACAAATTAAGTCATCCATCTTGCACGAGTACTGGCACCGTTCGTTCTTTCCCAGTACACTAGGAATATATGAAAGTGCATAAACCAATATTTATCTCTTAAGATAAAACCCCCCTCTCTCTCTCTCTCTCTCTGTCTCTCTCTCTCTCTCTATATATATATATATATATATATATAAAATAGATACAGAAAATTTTGGGAAAACAAATTAAATAAACAGAAAAGGGAAGAATGAAAAAGTAAATGGCGTACACTCCCACACATTTATGTACAATAATTCCAAAAATCTAGTACCTCATGTCCCCCCCCCCGTTCTCAGTTGTCTGCATCTTCTTACCTGATCTGACTCACTTTATTTAAAAATGTACTTACTCCCTCCTCCTCCTCCTCCTTCCTATCTACCAGCAAAGTCCAGCATTGTCAATGCCCTTTAACCCCATTAACAAACGGGACCGGTAGATTTCTTTTCCTTCATTCTTTCGTCCCCTTGCAGAACACCAGAATACGCTCCTAAGATTCTTTATCCGCACATATAGGGCAGATTTTCGTACCCTCTTTTTCTGTTACTTTAGTCATCCGCCACCACGCGCTTGACCTAAACCAAGCGAGCCCCTGTTAGGAAGTAATAATTTTGTATTTACTGTGGGACGGTATAAGAATAATAGGAATAATTTTTTAAGTAAATTTATGTGCGTCACCTAAACAATGGCTAATTTTATTGTTACTTTGAGCACAATATAAAACATTAATATTACTAAATTCTATAATTTGGCAAGAGCAGCATTTTAACAACAATTAACTTGCACGCCATTCAGCCATCTACTGGCCATTTGCGCGGGCCGTGATGTGCCTACCGACCATAAACTGGCCTTATTGATCCGTATATTGAATTTTCACAAAATTTCGATTGATAAAATAACCCATATAATCTAAATTCAAAATGATGTCTTATTCTTGATGTTCTGATGAATTTAACAAGTAAAAAGTTCACCTGTAGCGTCTTGAGAACTACTGGGTGTGTATGATTGGTTATGGTGAAGTTCGTTTGCTGAGCAAAGGAAAAATTAAGTTTTTGACTTAGGGGCAAATACAGCAGTTAATGCAAAGCAAAGGGGAAGTCTATTGCATGACTGACTGGCTGATGACATCTCGTTGGCACTCTATTGCCAACATCGATAGTTAACATTGTAAAAATTGTTATAAAAATACACTTAATTGAAATTACTTGTAATTTAATCGGAATTTCATGTTAAGTACTTACTTCTTAAACAGGGCACGGGACATGGTAAAGAGTTTTGGGATTCAACTCTGACTCGCGGGCCTTGCGTGTAAGACCCATGTTGTATTCTCTCTCGATTGATTTATTTATGGACGCTCTTTAACATCTCAAGTTATCAGCGTCCATTCAATTTAGGGCAGATAAATTGAAACGGCAGATAAATTTTGTTCAGAGGCCTCTTCTTTCAGGCTTGAGGTTCTTTTTCGTGCCGTAAATGTACGACACGGGACCCACGGCTTTACTTCCCTTCCGAAGGAAGCCATACTTAGGATTTTTACGCCCGAAAAATCCATCGGTTCTGGCCGAGGAGGCAAGTATGATTACCACTACACCACCAGGATCGACGTTGTATTCTCAATAATAATGCTCCCGCCCTTGAGGAATTTCTAAATTCCGCAGTTTTTGTGGGTAGGTGGGGGCATTGTGTAACATTAAAGTATGCTACAGGCAGTACTTGCATGCAACTTGAACGTATGTTACCAAATTTTAATACAGGAAAAAACAATGTGGCGATGCGAAAGGGAAATAACTTATCAAACTATCTTTCTTGTATAATAATAAAAGCCGTAAATAACTTTCTCGCTGGGTGGACTGGCGTTTTCTGCCGATGTGCAATGAAGGAGCCCAATTAACTGCTAAGGGCAATATATCAGATAAGGGTCGTTCTATTGTAACTGATGTGACGGCCGGACTCACTTTACGGCAATAACTGAAAGAAAAGTAGAATAAACTGTTTTATAATTTAGCACTATTGATTTCCCGTATAATCGTTACATGATTCGGATTTTTGAATTTTAGATATGAATTCAGCATCTACCAATTAAAAGAAAATACTACAAAACAAACAAAATGCTACCTTTTGTTGTTCAGCGTAATCGCAAATGAAGGGTAGGTTCAGGGGAAAACTAACATAGTACAAAGGAACTTAAAATGAGATATTGGTACCACTGCGTGCTTCTTAGTCAGCTGTTTCATCACACTAAGTTATTACAAAGGAAAAACCAATACGGTCCACGCTATCGCCAGCTGATGAAACTGCCTGCAATGAAAAACTAACACAGTCACCGCCTTCACGATATATACAGTTAATGTAGCAGTTGAAAAGCTATGATCATTTAGTTATTGAATGTACAGAAGTTACTGCATTGTTTCAGATCGTGTTTCGTGGTTAATAATTTACTTGAATAGCTTTAACTTTGTAAAAGTGACATTTATTATCCATGCATGGCCATTCTTTCATGGAGCCAGACAAAAATATGACATTGATCCCCAAGACTGCAAAGGCTGAAACTCCTGATGGCTGGAGAAAAGTCACCGCAAGGGCCTGATTCGGGCCTAATCCTTTTGTTGTGGTCTCATGTGAACAAACAACGTTTAAAAACTGGAGTATATTTCTGTCTTCCAAGTCCTAGACGAAGAAGAAATCTTTCGCTGTCAGGCTACTGAAACATCTAAGATTCCTTCAGCCAAAATCAAAAACCGTAGAGCATAGGGACACTTACAATGAAGCATTCTTCTCATTATTGATAAGGGAGCAAAGGAAGAAAAGGGTGAAACAGTCACAAGATATTCAGGAACCACGCTAGCGCTATCACACGCCTATTCCTCTGCCCAAAGAGATCTTCTTGATGAAGATGAGAGGTACAAGAAATACTACTCGCTGCCCAAAATTGTCATCTGAACACCAAGATGATATCTCTAATGATCAAAGTGATTTTTAGAGATACATTAAAAGTATTTGGCAATGAGAACAATATATCAGCTCTCTTTAGACTTAGAGAGTGTCTATCAACACAAGTATGTTTTGTTTTTGTAATTACGTAATACAATTAAAATTAATTTAATACAAAATCTAGAGGAAAAAACCAACGAAGTGTACTCTGTGAAGCCTTTTTACAGCATAGGCCTGAGCTTTACCACGACGACCGCTGCGTCTTCTCCTCCATCCTGGTGGTGTAGTGGTTACCATACTTGCCTCCTAAACCCAAAACGCGGGTTCGAACCCGGGCAGGACCTATGGATTTTTTTCGGGCGTAAAAATCCTAAGTATGGCTTCTTTCGGAAGGGAAGTAAAGCCGTGGGCCACATGTCGTACATTTACGACACGAAAAAGAACCTCAAGCCTGAAAGAGAGGCCTCTGAGCAAAATTTGTCGGCCGTTTCACGCCCTTAGTTGAATGGGACGCTGATGACCTGAGGTGTTAAAGAGCGTCCATAAATAAATCAATCAAAAAAAAAAAATCACATGGTAGAGTGCAGTATTGCAGGGGCACGTGATCAGCACACCGCATCCCGCCGGTCGCTATATCGCGGCTTACTAGATCGGAGATCGTCACCTCTCCATCGGACAGCTTTCCAATCGTCCTCGACGAGGCTGGGTGAACCCCGTTCCAGACCTTCCTAACTTAGAAAAATTACTTGGTATTGAACCCGGGCCTCCCAGCCAGCAGTCAGTAATGCTTACCACTAGACCAAGGAGGTGGTCACTCTGACAGTAGGTTAATTAAATAATTAATTAGGCAAGTAAAATAATGTATCTATAGTTTGAGGTTTAAACAGCAATTAGTACTGTACTAAAATTTTAAAAAATTTAAAAATATTGTCACTTGGAAAGGTACAAAGATATCGCAGTTTACGTGTTTGAAAGATTATTTTTTCTCTCCGTGGTTCGTGTACCTTTCAAACGCACACACACACACACACACACACACACACACACACACACATAATGATAACAAATAACAAACTCTTTGTTGCAAAAACTACATCAAGGTGACTGCAGCGATATATTATTGTAGTTAAAAAAAAAGAGGGAATAAATGTGTAAATATGAAATAACAGATTTACCGATGGTAAATTAATTAAAAATTAAGCACATTACTTTTTTATGATCATGTTCTTATATTCATATTACGCTGCTAGTTTAATAGGCCGAATATTACATTCATACTTGCTTCTTGCAATGGAGCGTTGATAATAACCAGGTTCTACAGAAGTTTAAAGCGAGGGAGCAATTATACTACAACAGCATGTCCCGAGGGAACAAAGTAACAAACCAATTAAGCAAACGCCTCCCAAACTATCTCTGGAGGCGATTTACTAAAGCTGTTTGTTACTGGAAAAGATAGCCAACGAAATTGGCACTTTCTTAACGAAGCTTGGGCAAAGTGTATAATCATGGAATTGTCTTTATAACGATTGTAGTTTTTGCTTTGTTACTAATGTTACCTCAACTCTTACTCACGTTTTCTTTAGTGCGGGATGGCTCACTGATTACTTCCGCGTGCTTTTTCTTTGCTCTCTCACAAGGATGCTAAGGCAATTAGCAGGTATACATAATGTCCTATCTTCACAGAATTTTCCGCTCAAGAAACTTCACTTTCACTATAGTTTCTCTTCTTTTAATATATATGAGCCGTTTGTTTACCGCAAGGTAGTAATTACTATAAGAAATACTAAAGGTTGAAGTGAAGTGACATTTATTAATGTCATAAAAAGGTTTACTTCTCAAAACCTAAAAAACAATTTAAAAATTAATTTTCATATATTTATTTGCTTTATTTACGGGCATTCTTTAACACGTCCCATTCAACTCATGGCGTCAAAAGGTCGATAAAATTTGCTCAAATGTCTCTTCTTTCAGGCTTGATGTTGTTTTACGTGCCTATGACTTTACTTCTCTTCCGAAGGAAGCCATATTTAGGATTTTTATGCCCAAAATTCAATCGATCCTTGCCGGGATTGAACCCGCGAACTTGGGTTTAGGTGCAGGTTACGTTACTACTAGACCACGACATTATTATATTTACATATTGTTTAAGAGAAAGTATTCTACGAGGGTAGGTCCATAAATTTCCGGCCTATCCATTTTCTAGGTATGATAAAGACAAAATATATTTCACCTATCAATATAGTTACCCTTTATCGCAATACACTTCTCACATCTTTGAATTAATATTAATATTTACAATCCCCCCCCCCCAATATTCAAAAGTCTTGTCTGCAAAATGGGCATAAAAAGCATCCATCACTTCTTCGTCACATTTAAATTTCCTTCCTCAAAGATCCTTCTTGAGTTTCGAGAAGAGGAAATAGTCATTGGAAGCTAGATCTAGGCTCTAGCGTGGATGGTCGATCTCCTTGAAGTCACATTTCTTCACAGCTTTAGTTGCTACAAAAGCTGTGTGCAAGAAGGCGCACACCACCACTCAGCTTTCCTCGCCTTTTCTATTTGATGGAAGCACGTAGTCTGTGCAGTAGACCAGCATAGTACAGCCCATTTACTGTGGTGTTCCTCTCCTTGAAGTCAATGAAGAGTATTCCTTCACAATCTTCTTGGTTGACTGAGGGACCTTGGCCTTTAGAGGCGGTGCTTCGCCAGGGTTACGCCACTCCATTGATTCTCTTTTAGACAAGGGATCATAGTAGAGGATCACAGTTTCATCTCCTGTAACAATGTTTTGCAGAACTTCTCTCTCGTTACCACGGCAGAGCTCCAAAAATGCCTGACAACAGATGACTCGTTGCTGCTTTTGAACTGAGGAAAGAAGTCTAGGCACTAACCTTATTCATGTTTAAATGTTCATGAATAATTCGAAGGACTGTCGTTTTAGAAAGGCCCAACCTTGCTGGTATTTCTGTAACTTTGAGTCGCCGGTCTTCCATAATTTCTCCTTTCACAAGAGCGATGTTTTCAGGAGTGAGCACCTCCTAGGGCTGACTTGCAGCTCTTCGTCTTCAATGTTTTCTCTACCCATCCGAAAAAGTTTGATCCATTCTTTTACGGTATAATATGAGGGGGATGCTTCCCCATATACACCGTCCAATCGCTGTTTAATTTCATTTGGAGTAAATCCTTCTTTTGTGAATAACTTAATAACAGCTCGAAACTCTATTTTGAAAATGTCACAATGTTCTACACATAGCCTTCTGTATGCAACTATATCTGAACAACTGAACACAACGAAGCGGAAGTTACAGCTGCAATTATTTACTTAACAGAAAGGATGACACCAGATAAGGACTTTGTGAAGGCGATAATCCTTATTAGCGAGGCCGGTAACTTATGGACCTACTCTCATATATGTTTAATGGAGAATGTGTTTTTAGATAGCGCATACTAAAAATACGTCGATTAATACAAAGAATTCAACTAGAAATTGAATTATATAGGACTTAGTGCTAAAATTTTTATAACACTACAGTATTACCACTTTGATTTAATATGAAAAGTTTTAATAATCTGTTTACAAGATAATTGTATTGTTAGGTATTATTTTACAGATGAAGACAAGGCACTGAGGTAGGAATTCATTCAATGCTCTTCAAACGTTTCATTGCTCTAAAACAATTCTGCACAAACAACTATAAGCAAAGCAGTGCTCTTAATCGGCTAGAAAAACCAAAGCCATCAAACTTAAGCAACAAAAATATTGCTGCAGCTGGAATGAAACAAAAACATAACCCTCAAAGGGTTCCGTCTCAATAGCAGCAATGAGTGATGATTTAAAGATTTATTAGTAAAGAAAGAAACTACTGAGAAACCATAAATTTAATAATGTATTTAGAATTTAACTAATATATCACAAAGCAGGAACAAATGCATTCTACATCGCGCTGTTTATTTGAATAGTTGCCATGGCGACTGTATTGCTATCAGAAGTATAACAAAAAGAAATCTAATCATATTATATTAAAATAAAACGTTGAAATTAAATATAAATCAAGTTACATTATAATTTATTTATTGTATTAATAAATATAATACAGTCATCATAGAACTGTTCTTTTTTTTAAATAAAGATAATTATAAACGTATTTTTATGCATTATTAACGAAACTACAGAAATATTCTTACTCTGCAATCTTACATTTTTTTAAAACCTTCGTGTTTGATATTGCGCTGCTGCTTTACTTTCAAAACTGCGGAACCATATTTTTGACCCGTGGAACCATTGAACCATGATAATTACGGTATTATATTGTATTGTCATCCATTTCGGACCTATGTGCAAATTTTCAAGTCTCTATCTCATTTAGAAGTGCATGAAAAATTAATTACCAAATTCCACCCGAACAGACAAGAAAGCGAATTAATAAAAACGTTTGGAAATTGATGAAATGTCAGGTGCTTTACCCTGTAAACATTTTACATGAGAAGTGTTTCTTGGTATTTTATCTCGCTGTGTTCGTAAACACTTGTGTCGCATCAGTTTTCTGCAGCGAGCCAATCATTTGCCCAATGAGATAGATAAGGTATTGTTAAAAGAGATTATATTATGACTCATTTGTACGTATTTTGTAATCTTATACCTCTTATAACTGAGATAAGGTTATCACTCCGTATATTCCACTTTGCTGACGTGCAACAAATTGTGTCAGCAACAGATCAGGTGTTTCTGACATTTTCTTCATGAATTTTCCTGACACAGCTCCCAGTCTAACGAGCTCTTGATTATGCACAGGCTATATAACTTGCAAGTTGTTTGATTAGGATAAATTATATGCCTACACATCGATATTAATTATAACACAGAATAATATTCTGAAAATGAACGAGTTTATTATACGAGGTTTCGTCACCTCTTATCAACAAACATCTAATATATGAGTATTATATATAGCAATAACTAGAGAGGCAGAAAAGTGATAAAACCATTAGAAAGTCACAGATTTTTTATCGTTATATCTCGAACTGCTTGAGTTTTTCTAATTCAAGGAGACAAGTGAAGGCAGTGAACATAAATATTGAATATCTAAGGTAACGTTATGCATGGAAACAGATTAAACATGCAACAAGAGTGAGAGAGAGAGAGGGGGGGGCAACGTATACATATTAATATGTTAGATTTAAACCCGGTAGTATCCGCGCTTTATGCAAAAATATGTATCTCTATTTTTTTTAAATAGTGTTTAACGCCCGTTTTTACTACTGAGGCACCATAGGCGGTGAACACTGATATACACGAAATTATGTATTGGGAAAGGAGTTTTTTTAAGGAAGGAAACGTTTCAGACCTAAGTTTAGTGTGTCTCCCCGGCATTTGCCATTTATGAATACTTAAAGGTCCTGGCGGGATTCGAACCCCAGACCTCTCGCTCACGAACCCGCGCCTTAACGACCTCGGCCACCCGTAACGGTCTCTATTTCTGACTAAACTTTCAGAGCTTTAAGTCGGTAACGCATCAACAAGCGTTAAATTAAATTCATCATCGAAATCCTTGCAGTGAAATAGTGCATGTAGGGCAACCGGCAAGGGAGAACATCTATGATTTATCATACGCAGTGAAACAACAGTAGAAGTTAAAACCAATATAAAATGCTTTGCAAAGCTTACAAGATAACATATATACGACGTTCTTAGAAGAACAGGTAGCAAATGAAGAAATGTTAAATTCTTTGGTTAAATTAGGGCTGCGTAATGAATGACATGGCATAATTAGCCCACAGGTTTTACATTTAGAACGTTGGCAAGGATATGACCGGTAAATTAGAAGGAGATAGGTTGGGAGAAATATAATTTTAAGGTAAGGGGGTGTTATGAAAGTGTATATGTTCTATGTTCAAATTTAAGTGGGATCTTACGTGATTTCACGACGTCATTATAGTAGTAATGTCTGCCGACCTAACCGGAACTAGTAATTTCAACTATTCCTTTCTGCATGCGTATTCTTTTGTTTCAAAGAATTAACCAAAAATCTATGCTCTTTATTACCGACTTGGCATATTGAAAAATGCGAATTCAAACTATTAGATTTAAATAAAAGAATAATTTAACTTTATTTTTTACTTGAAATCATCGTATCTGATAAGAGATCTGTAAAATTTTCAGAAAATTTAAAGGAAAAAAGAAAATGGAAAAATATTATCTTTGAAATTGTGGACAGGTAAAGTATATCGTAATGACATACCTTCCCAACTAACCCAACCGCCAAGGGTGGCCGAGGTCGTTAAGGCGCGGACTCGTAAGAGGGAGGTCTAGGGTTCGAATCCCACCACGACCATCCTCCCTTATTGAGTTTTTTCCAGGTTTTCCTCAGTCCTCATGAATGGCAAATGCCGGGGAGGTAACGTAAACTTAGGTCTGGAACGTTTCCTTCCTTTAAAATTTTTTTAAAAAATTATTTCCCAATATATCATTTCATTTCATGTATCATCAGTGTTCACCGCCTGTGGTGCCTCAGTAGTAAAAATGGGCATTAAACACTATTTAAAAAAAAAGAAAAAGTGTATAATGTTCTTTTGAAATATTCATAGCGTTCTTAAGAAATGTTTTTTATGATGTTAGTCTAGTTTTGTTGCAATAAAAACATGGATGCCATTTATTTATAGTTAAGATGAACATAATAAACAAAGAACATAGTCGAATGTTAAAAAAAAAAAAAAACGCATAGCCTACGTCGTTTATTTATATCTGGAGGCCCGCTACTTAATAATTGAAAAACGGAAATCTTATTTGAAATTTCTATTTCAAATTTCTAGCGTTTCCTCTATTTCTAGCATGACTAAAGTCGTCAGACAACGATTATCGATAACTCTGTTAGTTTATTATCAATACTTAATAAAGACCTACACTCGGTACGAACAGGGGCTAAACAAAGCGAGTTTATAAATCCGGTAAAATCGCAGACAATCGTAATTGGACATAGTCGATTATTAAACAAAATTAATCGAACGGCACTATTCCTGTGAAACTTAATAAAACAAAAGTACCAGATCGTTTGT
Source organism: Metallyticus violacea (assembly GCA_030762175.1). Taxonomy (NCBI): domain Eukaryota; kingdom Metazoa; phylum Arthropoda; class Insecta; order Mantodea; family Metallyticidae; genus Metallyticus; species Metallyticus violacea. The sequence continues at coordinate 72,037,928 of CM060836.1, forward strand.
AAAAAAGCGCGGTGTCTTTTGAAAAGTAATCTTTATTGGCATGTTCATACAAAATAATATTTTTACTGTTTCGTTATTTGTAAAAGAATTTTCTCACGTTCAATGTCGGGGGGGGGGGGATACTTGTGCCAACATTTATTATACAACCTTTCAACTACTGCGACATTTTGTTAATTGACATCACGACATATCTTGGACAAAGATTACGATGTGTTTACAATGTCTTCTCTATGTATGCAACCTTGCAACCCAGGTAAAAGAGGTCGTATCACTCCAGCTTTTGAACTGTTAACTTTACACGGATTGGATGTAAAAGTAAGTTACACTCCCTCATTCTTGTGTGTCAAATTTTATGCAGTTCAACTCTGCACTATCTTTTGATCCGTTTTCACTCCTTATTTTCTCATCATTTTTTAAACCACGATGAAATCACAATTCCAGTCTCTCAAATACAAATTGGGCATAAACAGCATTCATTACTTCTTCCTCACACTTAAATTTCCTTTCTCGAAGATGCTTCTTAAGTTTTCAGAAGAGGAAATGGTCATAAGGAGCTAGATCCGGGCTTTAGGGTGGATGGTTGATCTCCTTGAAGCCACATTTCTTCACAGCTTCCTTTGCAACAGGAGTTGTGTACATAGGCGCGTTGTCGTGTACACAGGAAACTCAGGTTTCCTCGCCTTTTCTCTTTGATGGAAGCACGTAGTCTGTGCAGAAGGCCAGCATAGTACTCCCCATTTACTGTGGTGTTCTTCTCCTTGAAGTCAATGAAGAGTATTCCTTCATAGTCCCAAAGATTGTGGCCATGATCTTCTTAGTTGACTGAGTGACTTTGGCCTTTAGAGGCGGTGCTTCGCCAGGTTTTATGCCACTCCATTGATTCTCTTTTGGACAAGGGATCATAGTAGAAGACCGTAGTTTTATTTCTTGAAACAATGGTATGCAGAACTTCTCTCTCGTTACCACGGCAGAGCTCCAAAAATGCCTGACAACAGATTACTCGTTGCTGCTTTTGAACTGAGGAAAGAAGTCTAAGCACTAACCTTATTCATGTTTAGTTTAATTTAATTTAATGAATAATTGGAAGGACTGTTGTTTTAGAAAAGAACATTCTTGTTGGTATTTCTGTAACTTTGAGCTGCCGGTCTTCCATAAATTCTACTCCCACAAGAGCGATGTTTTCAGCAGTGAACACTTTAAGGGCCGACCTGCACACTCTTCGTCTTTAATGTTTTCTCGATCCATTCGAAAAAGTTTGGCTCATCCTTTTACTGTAGAATATGAGGGGAATGCTTCCCCACATACACCGTCCAATCGCTGTTTAATTTCATTTGGAGTAAAATCCTTCTTATGTGAAGAAATTAATAAAAGCTCGATATTACATTTTGAACATGTCACAATCTTCTACACATAGCCTTCTTTATGCAGCTATATCTGAACAACTGAACACAACAGAGCGGAAGTTACAGCTGCAATTATTTACTGAACAGATAAAGTCTGACACCAAATAAGAGTTTTGTGAAGACGAGGCGAGGTCGGAAATGTCCCAGTTTTGTTTAGAAGCTTATGGAATTCACCTATATTATAATCTTCAAAATAATATTTACCGTAACCTTTTTCTATTTATGCTTCATATGGATTTTTGAATCTAAGATCAGTAACATAACAAGTAATTGAATCTTCGTCTTTTATCAACAACATAAAACTATATTTATACACCGTCATTCTTTTTTAAAGCATAGGTTGCATATATATTCAACTTAATGTTCAAAACATTGGCACATAACGTTAAGGAGAGTAATGGTTTTTAAAAGTTTAATTGTTTGTATAAGTTACATTTTGTAGAAAATGCTTTACCTTCAGGTGGCGAGAATTGTATAAACCATACCCAGCTTAAGATCAAGAAATAATATATGCATAAAATGTGTTTACTCTTTGTGTGTGTGACGTTCATATGACGTCGGGTGTACCTGGAAGGAGACGTTGTAATGACCATCAGCGGTTGTGCTTCCGGCAGACACAATTGATAATTTAACACTTTGAACGTGGGTCTACTGTCAACAATGCGGCGTGCACTGAAATCACCACATAAAGCGATCAGGAAAAAACGTTAGAGATTGTTAACCTTTATTGTTGTATGATGAAAGTCCACGCGCGTCCAATGAAACAACAGTTCTTCCGAGTCTATTGCTCGTCGTTTGTTTGCCCATTCGATATCATCTAAAGAGTGTATGAACTGCATCGGAAGCTGAGGTCAAGAACAGAACGATGGGTGCTTACAGCCCAAGTTTCTTTGAGGACAAACAAAATCTTCCGTAAGTCATCGGCCTGTGGCAATTACTTTAAACTTAGAATATGTCGTCAGGGTCAACATCACCTTTTCCTTGACCGTATTGTTTTTTGTATTTTTTTAAATTTATTTCTTTTTATATACAAAGTGCATTCGCGTTATAACACCTCCGATTCCCCCCCCCCTCAGGACTGGAAACAGAAACATGCAGTTTGTTTTAAAACACGGACACTCATTGTCAATGCGTGACAGAGATGGCAGCACTGTGCGGCATGCAGAACTCTAATGGCATCGGCGAGAGTGAGGACTGTTTTTGATACTTCAAAATGGCGACGTTTTCATTACAGGAACGTCGTGTAATCATTCGTTTTCTCCATTTGCGTGGTTTGATGCCGATTGAAAGTCATCGCCAGTTGAGTGAGACATGTGGTGATGGTGTCATGCATGTGTCTAATGTGCGTTCATGGGTGCGACAGTTCAAGGAATGCAGATCATCATGTGACAACAAACCAAGGCAATCTCGGCCTCCCACAGGCCGGTCTGACGACATGATCGAGCGAGAGGAGATAGTTGTTTTGGAGGATCACCCAATGAGTGTGGAACATATCACCTCCAAAGTTGGCATTTCCGTGGGATCTGTGTACACATCCTGCATAAAGACCTGAAAATGCGAAAAGTATACTCCAGGTGGGTGACACGAATGCTGACGGACGACCACAAGGCTGCGCGCGTTGCATGTTTCCAGGCAATGTTGACGCTGATGACGACATGAATGGGACGTTCTTTTCATCGATTGTGACAATGGATGAGACATGGGTGCCGTTTTTAACCCTGAAACGAAGCGCCAGTCTGCTCAATGGAAGCACTCAGGTTCATCGCCACCAAAAATTTTTCGGATTACCGCCAGTGCAGAAAAAATTATGGTGGCCACGTTCTGGGACAGCGATGAAGTCATCCTTACTCATTGCGTTTCAAAGGACACTACGCTGACAGGTGCATCCTACGAAGATGTTATGAAAAAACTCCTTCCAGCATTGCGTGAAAAACGACCGGAAAAGGCTGCACGCATGCTCTTTCACCAAGACAACGCCCCAGCGCATCGGGCGAACATGACGCAGCAGTTTCTTCATGAAAACAACTTTGAAATAATTCCTCATGTTCCCTACTCACCTGATCCGGCTCCTAGCGACTTTTGACTGTTTCCAATGACGAAAGACACTCCGTGGTTGCACATTCACTAACCGTGCCGCTATTCCATCGGCGATTTTCCAGTTGTCAAAACAGATTCCTACAGAAGCGCTCGCAGCGGCCATGGAATCATGGCATCGACATTGTGAAATTGTGTACGGCTGCAGGGAGATCACGTCGGGAAGTGACACAAGTTTCATAGTTTTCGTGTGATTAGTTAGTGAGAAAAAAAAATCGAAGGTGTTATAACTTGAATACACCTAGCAGTTTACTCTTAAAAGACTTCACAAAAGATTTATTTTTCAATATGATCCACCAGATTACGTTGTTCCTACAATTTGTTTGAAAACAGAATATGGTTTTCATATTATGCATTCAGTTTTGGCTACCCTATTCATTTAAGCAAAACGTTCAGGAAAGAAAATAACTTACTACTTAAAGTATTTACACATAAAACCATTTTCATGAATGCCCTGTATTTTACTTCTTTGAAAATGTTTGCTTCACTTATTTACAACTTAAGCATAAATAATGTTTGCCTAAACTTGCTTGATACAAGAATAATGAATACTTTTTCATGGAGTTTTATGAAATAAATTTGTACATCTTGAAGTTTGTCTAATGGTAGCATTGTAAATTAGGTATGTTTTGTATTTCTTGCTATAGAAAGCACGGTTCTAAAATGTCCATACTCTTCAATTAGCTTCGTTTTCGTGCATATATATGGCTATGTTTAAGCCCATTTAACCAGAAATCAACAGTATTCAACGCTTAAACACAATTCCCGTGAACACCGTTAATCATTACACAAGGTTGTTAAGACGTTAATTAGACATAACAACAAAGCCTTTGGGAAGCAAAGCTTTTAATCGGAAAAGTATTACATCTGTGAGATGAAAATATTAATTTATTTATTTATTTTATCTGGCGATGTTTACGACCTTGAGGTCCTCTCTTTCACTTCACCAGGGACAATTATGATTACAATACAGTTAATAGCATTAACAATTTGAGCATAGGGCTTGTTAAATGTGCATTCTCCAAATAAATTATCTTCGAGCAATATTCAAAATTGCCATAGTGACCAACTGACCTTGATATGAGGTTGGGGGTTATAGAGACGAGTAGCGACAACTGCGAAGGATTAAGAAAAGTAAGAGGTTCGTATAATTTATAATCCTTGTACACACGGCACTGGGTAGGATAGCTCGAGGTTGTTAAAGTTTGTTCTTCGCTTTACTAGCAAAATATATTGTCAAGAATTAACGTATTCATTTTTAAAAGCAGCAAACAGTCGAAGAATTGAAAGGTGGAAAAAGTTTATATAAGGACGTACTATATGGCGTAAAACCATTTATATTAACATTAGCGGAAGAATTGTTTTAGAACTCAAAGCAATCACATAGCAGTTACAGTTACCGGCCTTTTCAGGCGAACATTTTATGCTGTATAGTTGGAAATGGACAATCAAAAGAAAATAAAACGGAGCTGCGATTTGTTCTTTAACCGCTGAAGATTTAATTTTATGCTTCCGTTGCTATAAAACTGAAAAGAGAACACTGCCTCAGCTGAAAAGTGATTTCCTACTTCCGTGGGGCAAATGGCGTTTTTATGGGTTTATTGCAGCGGCATCCCGGAAGGGTGTTGACTGCCTGTAAGGAAGTTGCTGGGAGGAATGGAGAGTCACGAAATGATGTTAAGGAATCATGAAATGACGTTAAAAGATAGCGTCAGTCTAGAAAACTGACAGCAGCATCACAAAGATAATTTATTAGTACAGGAAAGTCTTGTGTTTTATATATACTCCTGTACTTTAGACGCTTGGGTCGAGTTTAAATTGCTTGATCCCGAGAGCATCCTATAATAAATAAGCTTTCCATAGCAGCAAGCTTTTGTAGCGCAATTATAAGGACGCCGCCGTAGACGTTTGTCGTCGTTCCTAACTAATACCAATATATGCTCGAATAGTTCAGGGTTTCATAATATAACTGGATTTTTCAGGTTGAACTTCTGGGGTGAAAGAGATATGATTTTAAGTATAACAAAATCACCACGGACAGAAATCTACGGAGTTTATTAATGTTTTGTTATTATCACACAATAGTACACTTTTCTGATTACGATATGCTCTGAGAATATTATTATATGTATACTGAATACAAGACAGACGCGTTATAATTTATATTTCTTTACCGAAAACTGCTTTTTGTCCTGTTGTAACTCGTATGCAATTTTCCTATATGGATATTAATTCAAACTCGTAACTTCTGTCATTTACCACAATTAATAATTTTATAATTTCTTCCACGAAATATTAATCGCCACTTATCTTTACGTAATGTTAAAATGTAGCTTCACTTTACGGAGTACTAACCGCGATTTCTGCTAATGGAATTTAAAATACAAATTCTCTCTATGGAATCCAACGCATAATTAACTTTCTTAGATAAAACCGCCACTTATTACAATAATATTGTAATACGGCAGCTTGCGCTTTGGAAAGATTTTTGCCCCCATTGTGGTGTGGAAGCCGTCTTTTTCAGGTACTGAAAGTTCTTGAGAGGAGGTTCCGCCTGCTGCGTGTGTTCTATTGTTACAAACCTCGTGCCCTACCACCCGTTATCTTCCTCAACTCATTCCTTTCACCGGTGGTACCCTAACTAAGGGCGTAGGCACAAACGACCAGCCATGAGCAAGTTTCAAATACCGAAAGAATGCTCTTCCGCCCCTAATCAATTGGTTCCTAAAATCATCCTGAGGTTTACGCATCGTGTCCTTAGTAGTGGTGGTGGCGATAAGGTTTAGGGCGCTCAACTACTATGGTCATCAGTTTCCTAACAAGAATGGTACAAATTACACTCTATTACTGAAAATCTCTACTTCATAAAATAAATTGAAAATAACTTCACTAAATCAATTACTGGGGTACCTTCCAATACGGTTAGTAAAAGAATGTACACAACACAGATTTAGACCGCCTCCGTGGCCTAGTGGTACTGTTTGCGACTGCTAATCCGGAGGTTTTGGGTTCGAATCCCGGTCAGGTCAAGCTGTCTGGATAAAGTTTTTTTCGGAGTTGTTCCTCACCCCGAGAAAGTGAATGGCATCATTAATCCCTACAGACTTACACCTATAGCATGAGTCCACAACCTACAGACGTCGGAATAAGATCAATGCAGTCAAAGCAACAATAAATAAGACTTTTAAAAACGTATAGATTTACCTCATAAGAGCCTGTCTGAAAATTTGAAAATAAACATATAAGAAACAAAACGAGTGAAAATAATACAATAACTGATTAATAAAAGTTATCTCTACACAGCGTATTGTATCGAATATTGTGCGACGGGTTTGCGAATTTATTTGAGATAAATGTAAGTACTTTTTGTAAATAGATGTGTGTGCTTATGCAATTTTCTTTGAATTGAATTGGATTTATTTCTACTAAATAATACACACTTGTACAGCAGTGTTTTACAATCACTCAGTCATACAAAAAAAAAAATACAACCATAGTCACTCTAGTAAATCTTCCCGAGTGGCTGTGTCGCCAAGTGGCCCGAATAGTTTCAACCTTGCGGTTACTCAACTATCAGGCAACTTACTTCTACAAAATTAACTCAATCAAAACCCAACTTTAAATTTGCTCTACATTTGGTTTCTCATTTTTTATTTTTTTCAACTATTTTCTTTCAACCTTACCTAAATAATTCCCAAACTCCAAGAGTTTCTGCCTTGTTTTCATATTCCGCTTACCTCTATAGGTATGTTATCCCACTTCTCAACCGTAAGTTTTGCTCTCATTTCTTTAGTTTCTCTACATTTCACAATTGCATGCCAGTAACTGCCTTGCATTCCACACATCGGACATTCCTCTATATTTAAACCTGCTCTTATTCACTACCCCTGTCCGGGCCGACACAATTCCCTCCCTCGTCCACCTATCACCTTCATCCACATAATTCTCTCTACCCCTTATTTCCTTTAGCCTCCTATAAACCCCTCAGTGACTTTTTACTACTAAACTTACCTAATATCTCCTGTCTTTCCATATCATCAATTCTTTGTTTAATTTCTCTCCTCTTTCTTTACGTTCTCTATGTGTATTTTATATTAGTATTAATTTTATAAACCTGTTAACATAATACGACCAGCATACAGAAAGCTACATAGTTCTCAATTTACTCTTGTACTATACCTACATTTTTATTTGTTTCTACAGAGTTGTTCTTGCGCTTGAGGCACTAAACTATTATTAATTAATTTATTTATTTATTGTCGCTTTGACTGCATTGGTCTTCTCGCGACGTCTGCTTATTAAAAAATATGCACTAATTAAATTCATCAAGCCATTCTGATGACTCAAAGTGAGCAAAGGTCTTAATGAGCTAGAAGCTAACTGAGGGAATTTCTGCTGTTTGTCCCGAATGTTGAACAAATGCAAGATAGAAATTTCGCTTCCCAGATTTCTCTTGGCGCCAGAGTTTGCTCTATCTGGTTGCGTAACTGCAACACATCTGCATAGACTTTCGTCGCAAACCTCCCCCAGCGTTTCTGTACCTGGAGTGTTGCAATGCTAAGTCGCCAGGCTATGGAAAAATTAGACTTTCTGAAACGAGGAAAGCGAGAAATTTCCCCCAAGGAATGAGGGAACTAAAACAGTGTGGTCTATAGCGGCAAGCAGGTTTCAAAATGATAACCACACTGCGTACTCGGTCGACCTTGTCTACCCTTTTCTGGACATCACGATTCAGCAAGGTGTCCATACTAATAGCACTCGCGCAGCACAACGGAAGCTTTCAGCTCTGGCGTCAAGTTAAATCCGCAGAATACATCAAGATACTATTGCATTTACTGAAATATATGGTCTTGTTTATAATGACGTATACGTTCAGGAGTTCGATACTTAAAAACTAAACATGAGCGATTGCTGAATTTAACTGTTTGGTTTCAGGGTTTTTATTAACATTTCATACACACTGCTACTGTTACTATGAAATAATTAATATAGTTAGTTATAGTTCTTGAATAAAATATTTTAATTAGACCAAATTCAAAATTAAAGAAAACATCTAAAAAGTTTAGAATTAATTTTCTAAATATTGTTGAATATTCACAAAGCCCACATCATTTATATATTTTAAACCCAACTAATCAGCAAGTTGAACATCCATGTTTCATCATTGGTAACAAATCGGCACATAAAGTCAGGAAAACGGACCAATTTTGCTGAGAGATTTGTACTCTTGATTCGCTTTTGATCCGGAGCCAACAGTTGCAGCACTCATCATACCCATCTTTCAAGCACAATTCTTTCCTCAAGATGTGAAGTACACGTTCTCTTGAAATGCCCAGAGTTTCAGCAATTTCGGACGCTTTTAATGAGCAATCCTCAATCGTGTACCTTTTCGCCTATTTTTTATTTGTGGATTTTGGTCGTTCGCTACGAGGGATATCTTCCAAGCTTTCACGGTCGCATTTAAACTCCGAGATCCACTTGGAAACGACCAAAAAATGATAGTACAGAGTCCCCTAGAGTGTTTGTCTTATCTGTATGAATTTCTATTGCATTCATACCCTTCTTTGTTCCATGTTTTTCGTTTTTCCTGCATCTGCGTCTGCACTGAAACAAACAGCTATGGCTACTACAATTCTTGACCAATCCATGTATTATTATGAAATATGGGGGTTTTGATAAAAAATGCTGAATTGCTGTTGCGAAAACTTTTCAATTGATCCTCTTAATTAACTAACAAGATTATATGTTAGTGTATAGTACAAATTAAACACTGAAAGTTCATACACAAATACATAGCTTGCTATCCCCTTCGTCTTTGTAGAAGGGTATGCAGCTATCCGTAATACTTTTTAATTTGTGTACCTGTCAACTTTCACTGGGTTATTTTTATAATACGTGAACATCTGTTTTCTTTAATTATTTCATTTATTGTATATAAATGCTTTTTGGTTTTCATCATTAGCATTTTCTTTGCTCCATAATATGGTATAGAAATGAATATTGTGGTACAGAAATAAGTACCATGAGGTACAAATACGTATGCCTTACATTTCACAATATGATATGAAGTTGACGGCATCCCAATAGCACACGCCAGTAAATTGAATTGTGTTCAACTGTAGCAGCCTTAGTACTCCTCTACGTTTACTGAACTGCAGCTATAATTGCAGAATGACAGTCTCAGTTGTCAGATGTTGCACCTTAGACTTTCTACTCCCACTAGGCTAGTTAATGGTTGCTGGGCTTCTCCTAGAATACACTGCAAGTGATCCTTGATTTCTGTCTGTAACGAGCACTGTTAAAGATTGTGGTATTATGCCCCTCAGTGTACTAATAACAAAAGCATATGCATAGTCTGACAACTACCATGCAATTGTGCACTTTGAAAATTAGTTCTGTCTACAAATGGCCTAAAGTACCTCCATTTAACTGGAGGTTACACATAAAATTTACATTTATTCTGGGCCAGTTATCCACGTTTCACTGATACCATGGTTGCTTGTGAATGAGATGCGAAGTGAACTCAAGTAACAGTGGTATGATTTTATGTAACTTTTTTTTTAACTATCTTAACACACTATGCGTATGTGTTGCACCAACTGAATTAGGGGACTTTGTGGCCTAAGTTTCCCAGCCAATCATCAAAAGAACAGAGGGAAACCCCCCGGAAAAAAGCCAGTTAAGAATTAACCCAATCGGGAATCGAACATTGGCCCCCCGCGTGGAAATTCAGCTAGATTATAGCGATGTGTTGGTTCCATGTTAAACCTTTCTTTCCAAAATGAAATGCAAACTTTTTACTATTAATATTATACCTACAGATAAAGTAAGACCTATCATGCCAATTTACTAATTAGTTTTTTAAGGTCAGGACTTCTTTACATATAATTTTTATTAAAATATTCAGAGTAAATAATTATATCGTTTATTATAAGCCCTCTGACTACTCTCAATCCACTGTCTATGACCTACTAGTTGAGAAACACTGTTCTAGTATATTGGTAAAGATATTGATAAAAATAAATGTATTGTAACTTAAAAGTAAAATAAAATATATATTAACCTAGAAACTCCTAAGATATTTTGTCAGGTACTATATTCTAAAACTAAAAAACTTAAAATTAGGGAGAAAAAAACCGTAATGCATTTGGGATTGGTATGCATAAACATCCTAAGTATGGCTTCCTTCGGAAGGGAAGTAAAGCTGGTCCCGTGGCGTACATTTACGGCATGAAAAAGAACCTCAAGCCTGAAAGAAGAGGCCTCTGAGCAACATTTATCGGGCGTTTCACGCCCTAAATTGAATGGGACGCTGATGACCTGAAATGTTAAAGAGCACCCGTAAATAAATCAAATTAACAACAATGCCTCAGCGTGAAAGTGAAAGCCCACGTTTTTATCAGCTTGTTAAATGAAAGTAGTTTAACGTGAAATTCGTTCAAAGGACTGGCGTAACAAAGATTTCAGAAGAAATTAGTGATAAAAACAGGATGAACGTTTTCTAACTTTTCTCTTGTCACATAGCTGATTGTACATTAATTTTATCATCGATAAAATGTATCAAAGTTTCCTTTGTTGCCCTCTTATCTCTGATTCATCAATGAGTCAGGTGTGTGTTTTGCGTAGGTAGCGTATGATATCAGATAATGGTCTAATCGAAACCTTTATACAGGAAAACTCGGATAAGAACACTGCGTGGGTAACTTGACTGAATGCATATATCAGTGGATAGATAAGACATAAGCAAAACACGCGCAGAGATAAGGGAAAGGCTCATCCCTCCCTACTGTCCGCAACAATCGAGGAGAGAGAGGGACGGAATTATGGGAAAGCTCCTTTACGCGTACAACTGTTGGAACATTTTATAATAGTTTATTGCTCACCTTCCATAGCTAAATTTAAAGCTAAGCTATACTTGACTCAACTTAACAATAATAGTTTTACTGAGCACGCCAATCACGCCGTGTACCATCCCCACCACCAATCCAGCATGTCCCAACTCCAAGCTTGCTACTGCGCAACCAAGTGTTTTGCTCATATCTTGATTTCTCACTAGTTCACTTTTTTTTTAATGGTGTTTAACGCCCGTTTTTACTCCTGAGGCGGTGGACACTGATGATACATGAAATGAAATGATATATTGGGAAAGGACTTTTTTTTTGTAAGGAAACATTCCAGACCTGAGTTTAGGGTACCTCCTCGGCATTTGCCATTTATGAGGACTGAGGAAAATCTGGAGAAAACCTCAGTCAGAGAGGACGGTCCTGGCGGGATTCGAAACCCCAGACTCCCGCTCACGATTCCGCGCCTTAATGACCTCGGCCACCCGTGGCGGTGTTCAATCATTGAATCAATGAGAAAACGGAATAGACAAGGTATTAGTGCCAGCCGTGTGTATTTACACACACTTGGCAAGGTGTTTCTGAGCCATAGTTTTCGCTGGAATTCTTTCTGTTTGTTGATTTATTATTGGATGTTGACTGTTAAACTGTAACCTCCCCCCCCCCCCCACGGACAGCATTTCTGGTTCACTGTGATGTAACTTTTATAATGCATTGATTTACTGTAAAATGTAACGCGTTTTACTTTGTTTCAAAGCAACTTTTATGTTGTAGTTTTCTGGAATATTAATAATTTAACCACTATAGGATACACTTTTAAGAAAGTTTTCTGCAATTAAAGAGCTACAAATTGTTAGCAATAACTTTTATGCTACTGCCTCTCTTATGGTTTGGAAAGTATCGGCTAGTACAAATAAGTCTCTTGGTAAGCACATAAACCTACAGTACAATAAAATACAATTGAAGCACGCCGTATATCAAAGCGAAAAGTTTTAAGTCTACTTTGTTTTCCGAAGAACTCAACAAAACAGTCAAATAAAAAGAGAAGGTAACAAATTCGGTGATCAGCAGCGCAGGAATATTTGTTTAGCAAAATTGGCTGTCAAAAGCTGAAGAATTGCACATGCGCATATAGCTTTGTGGAGAGTGGGTAACGGTTGAAACTGCTGTTTTCTTCTAGATTTTTTCAAGGTTTCTATTAAGATGCAGAATTCGCACATGGATAATCCTCCCGCTAATCTTTGCTACACTCTGAAGTTAGAGGAAAACTTATCAGAACGAAGATGATGTATTTAAGTTTATTAGCAACTCTTCTAAGTTTCTTCATCTTGTCCACCAGAACAACTTGAAGTCTGTAGTATATTTATTAACGAATTCTTTCGGAATGACCTTATAAGTTCAAAATGCTCTCTCTTTCTGTTTAATCGGTCCTGGTGCTGTAGTAGTAACCACACTTGCCTCCTAATACTAAAAGCGCGCGTTCAGATGGATATTTGGGTGTAAAAAACCCAAGTATGGCTTCCTTCGGAAGCGAAGTAAAGCCGTGGGTCCCGTGTCGTACATTTACGGCAAGAAAAAGAACCTCAAGTCTGAAAGAAGAGGCCTCTGAGCAAAATTTGTCGGCCTTTTCACGCTTTGAATAGAATGGGACGCTGATGACCTGAGATGTCAAAGGGCGCCCGTAAATAAACCAAATCTTTCTGTTTAAAGTATTTTTCTTCTCTTTTTTATTTATTTTTATTTTTTATTTTTTATTTATTTATTTATTTTACTGTGCAATCTTACAGTTTTCATTTCCGTTGCAATTCTTTTACCAGTCTCTGAACAGCTAACTTTTAACTCCCATACTTCAAGCTGTACATAAAATGTTATTTCTGTTCCCCCCCCCCCCTTTTAACAGGACCACACACATATGTTGAAGTATTTACAAGTTATTTTTAAATAGGTATTGCTTTTTGTTTAATTTGAGATCTGTTCAAATATCTTTGTGTTTATTTCTATTTTTGGTCGTATTGCTGTTTTACTTTAAAATCAGTACTTTTTTGTTTTCTCGGCAGATATTTTAAATTATCGCTGTTAATTGTGTAAAATTTGCGTCTTTCTTCAATTTAATAATGAAAAAGGTCCTTTTCAAAACAATAGGGATTTGGATATCTAGTACTAGAATCACTTGAAAAGTCGTAAATTTCCTTGGGATGGAGCAAAAATTTCTTAAGTAGCATTATTGTTGTTGTAAAATTCTATGACTAAGTTTCAGCAACTTACGAAAGGTAGTGCAAATTTGACAGGCATTTGATTTGACGACTGTCATATCTTCCATTAAAGCATTTATTAAAACATTCTATTCAACAATTACAACAGACAAACACGTGTTCAAGTTCATGGTGGGGGTTGATGATTTATTTCCGTTAAATGAGTTTAAATGTATCTGTATATGCACCGAAAATGAAGTTCGAGCTCACTTTGAAGAATATTGCTAAACAAATATTGGAATTGTAATGTAAGAACGCCGAGTGAAATTGTGCGAGATAACTGAGACAATGGGTATCTCAAGAGAACGACTACACAGTACCTTGCATGAAAATTTGTGCATGCTATTTGTGCCGTGGTTTCCTGTGATCATAAACTCACGTGAAAGGACATTTGGATCTATATAATACACTTATAAAATACGTTATTCAACCTTGTGAAAATACAGACAGTTTCCTGGGAACGCACGTGGCGAAAGACGAGGTTTCAAATGGTGCATACACGTAATTATCTTAGCGTTTTCTTTCACGTCCCCGTATCAAAATATTCCATCTTGCAAACCAAGTCCATTACAAATAATATTTGTGAATAGAAACACCTTGCGTAAGATAGAAGTTCCCTAAGATATTTATGCATAGAGGGGATAGTTATAGGAAGTTAAACGTTGAACATTTTTAAGGTATCGCAAACCGCAACCTCCTATACATGCTGCCTCTGTTTTGGACAATTGCCAGTCATGGTTTTGTCGGCTGGGGAGGTTATGGTCACTGCTTTACTGAGCAAAAACATCCCAAAGCAAAAGAAAAATGTTTGGATTGATCCCTCATTCTGGCTTTCTCCGAACATTCGCTCAAGTTCTTCTTGTTTCCGAAATTTAAACATTGACTTGATGGAAACAATTTTTCCTCAAGTGCGGATGTCTTCGATGCTGTCAATAATTATTTCGGGGAGTTTGCCAAAACAAATTGTTTCAACGGGAAGAAAACCTTGGAAGTTCACTGGATAAAGTGTATAGCTATCTGTGTTGAGAAATACTTTTTATATTAAAATGAACTTAGCAAGTGGTTCAAACAACCTCGTAGATCATTACTGGTGAGGGGTTGTTCATAAAAGGCAACGCTTTGTTTTACGAGGGTAGGTCCATAAGTTTCCGGCCTAACCATTTTCTGGGTATGATAAAGACAAAAACTATATTTCACTTTTCAATATAGTTACCCTTTATTGCAATACACTTCTCACATATTTGAATTAACATTTCAATCCCCCCCCAGCCCAAATAGTCAAAAGGCTTGTCTGCAAAATGGACATAAACAGCATCCATCATTTCTTCGTCACTTGAGTTTCTTTCTTCGAAGGACCTTCTTTAGTTTTGAGAAGAGGAAATAGTCACTGGAAGCTAGATCTGGGCTGCAGGATGGATGACTGAATTCCTTGAAACCATATTTCTTCCCAGCTTCCTTTACAACAAGAACTGTGTGCACAGTCGCGTTGTGTGAAGAAGGCGCACATCACTAATTAGCTTTCCTCGCCTTTTCTCTTTGATGGAAGCACGTAGTCTGTGCAGTAGGCCAGCATAGTACTCACCATTTACTATGGTGTTCCTCTTCTTGAAGTCAATGAAGAGCATTCCTTCATAGTGCCAAAAGATTGTGGTCATGATCTTGGTTGACTGAATGACCTTGTTCTTTAGAGGCGGTGCTTCGCCAGGTTTACGCCACTCCATTGATTCTCTTTTAGACAATGGATCATAGCAGAGGACCATAGTTTCATCTCCTGTAACAATGGTTTGCAGAACATCTCTCTCGTTACCACGGCAGAGCTCCAAAAATGCCTGACAACAGATGACTCGTTGCTGCTTTTGGCACCCATCTTGCACTAACCTTATTCATGTTTAAGTGTTCATGAATAATTCTAAGGACTGTTGTTTTAGAAAGACCCAACCTTGCTGCTATTTCTGTAGCTTTGAGCCGCAGGTCTTCCATAATTTCTTCTTCCACAAGAGCGAGGTTTTCAGGAGTGAGCACTTCCAAGGGCCGACCTGCATGCTCTTCGTCTTCAATGCTTTCTCGACCCATTCGAAAAAGTTTGGCCCATTCTTTTACAGTAGAATATGAGGGGGATGCTTCCCCAGATATACCGTCCAATCGCTGTTTAATTTCATTTGGATTAAGTTATTCTTTTGTGAAGAACTTAATAACAGGTCAATACTCCATTTTGTACATGTCACAATCTTCTACACATAACCTTCTTTATGCAACTATATCTGAACATAGCGAAGCGGACGTTACAGCTGCAAGTATTTACTTAACAGATAAGGTATGACACCAGATAAGGATTTTGTGAACGGGATACTCTTTATCGCGAGGTCGGAAACTTATGGACCTACCCTCGTATATGTTCTGATTATCTGCGTAGTGCATTTGCAGAAATCTGTTCTCTCCTGATGTGCGAGGTAATAACTACTGTTTTAAATTAATTCACAGTTTGATAAAAGTTGTAAATAAGTCAGAAACAGATGAACTCATCCTTAAAATGAAGGCTCCGTGGAAAACCCTGAACGAGTCCGAGAACAGCTGTATTTGGGTAAATTGTCGAGCATTAAAGCTAATGATGACAATGAGAATTTTGGTGACCGTAAAAGGAGACCGATAATGTTGTACAAGGCAACAATGAAGTGGCGCAGTTAAAAGGAGTGGTAATACCGGACAGAGTATGTCATTATTTTAAAAACAATGGCCACACAAAGTTCACTACCATGCCTGATAAAGGCCAACCTTGATCAATTTGGTGGTAATGATAAAACGCTTAAAGCTGAGTTGCTGAGGAAACAGGTGTAATTATTTGCAAGAGCAAAGGATGAAAGCATTTGGCCGTCGTGCAATTAAGTCATTAGCGAGATACTCCCTAATTGTCACCTTAGCTTGCAGCTTCCTTGTCGTCATACAGAGGGATAACATGGAAGGCTTGTCTGGAAAATGCACAAAGAAAACATGACACAACACAAACTGTCAGTTAGGAGCAGCTGTTGGTACAAAAATAGAGCAGTGCAGAGATTTGCACGACTCGCCGTTTCATTAACTTTAACTCTTTTCTTGACATGACCCTAGCAAAGATGATGCAAAAAAAAAAAAAAAAAAGGGTAACCAAACAGTTCAGTTGTTTTAATTACATATTGAGCACTTAATTCTTTAAACTTAATTATAACAATGTTTATTGAAATGGATTGAATTATCTAAACAAATACACTTGATTAACTTACCTAAATACAATTCAATCACTATTTAACTAATGACTCTAGAAGAGATAACTGTTCTCTGTATCCGTTACAAAGCACTTAGGTGATATTTTACGCAATCACTCTGCCACTGATGGGAAACTTCTTTATTGAATGATGAATCGACTCCCTTTTGGAACTTTTTCAGTGGCTAAAGGATCTGGTATCATTGTGCTGTTTTAAAGGATAACCACCGGCGCATCAAAGATTGCCTGGCGGTCACTAGTGTCAGTATCGCTGTCTGCAGCATTATTACGTTTCTACCCTCATTGTTTTAACCAATATTACTGTTGTCATCACTGTGAAGCATATTATTACCCTCTCAAAAACCGGCACGGATGGCCGAGATAGTTAAGGCATGGACTCGTGAGCGGGAGGACTAGGGTTCGATTCCTAACCAGGACCGTTCTCCCTGACTGAGTTTTTTTTTTCAGGTTTTCCTCAGTCCTCATAAATGACAAATGCTGGGGAGGTACCCGAAACTTGGGCCTGGAAAAGCTTCCTTCCTGAAGAAGAAGAAGAAGAAGAAGAAGAAGAAGAAGAAGAAGAAGAAGAAGAAGAAGAATGCTTTTCCAATATATCATTTCATCTCAAGTTTGATAAGTGTCCACCACCTGTAATGCCTCAGCAGTAAAAACGGGCGTTAAATACTATTAAAAAGCTCTCAATGCATCCACATATCCATAACACACGGTAAAACCTAGCAGGACTGTACAATGTATTACACAAGCTAACAGAATGACGAACAAAGAAAACAGAGAGGCTTTGCACAATGCTGTGTTACTCCACAAGCATAATTTCCACGCTTCATTGTTTAAGGAGCTAAGCTGATTGGTGTGGCGCATATAAGTGGTGTACTGTATCCGTTTTTTCGAACATCAAAGAGATGCAGTAGAGTAGCATGATAATAATCTAAGGGAGAGCATTCTAGAAGGCACCATCCAGCAGAAAAGTTGCAAAATATTGGTAGTTGTATGACCCTGATGGCGTTTGGCATTGTCATGCAGAAGAACACATGCGGGAGAGTTTACCGTCGTTCGCTTTTGTTGATTTTGGGAGAAATCAAGTAAAAATCCTGCAGGAGTAATTGGGGGGGGGGGAAAATGCAGCGTATTCATTATCAAAAACAAACACCCTTTAGTTCACTCCGGCAAAAAATATTTATGTAAGGGATTCAACAATGCATTTTCCCAGTCTTTTCTTCACAAAATAGCACATATTGAGACATAAAGAGGCAATAATTTGAAAGCAGAGATGAGCAGTTTTTAATTTAGATTCCTGAACCTTTCTGAGTTAGATTTTTAAAACACTTGGGGGGGGGGAGAATTCCGGAAATAAGATCTAGTGATCGGATAGGGTGTTCAATTCATCTTTGTTGGCAATATATTGCTGAGTAAAATACTCGTTCATGCAATCGTGCCACAATGTGTGATGGTTTGGTAGGCGTTAATTACAGCAGGAAAGAATTCATCACTTAACTCGAAACCCGAAACACCTGTAGCAAAATTATCACACGAGCTTCATGCCTGGAGTGTTGAGCATGTCAACTTCAACTAATATTGCTTCCACAAGTGTTCACAAAATTGTTAAAGCAAATTGCAAACGCTTATCTGAACCATCTTGAATTTGTGCATAAAACGGTTAACATAGTGGGTAGGTCCATAAGTTGACAGCCTAATCATTTTCTATATATGATAAAGACAAAAACTATATTTCACTTTTCAATATACCCTTTATTGTAATACACTTCTCGCATCTTTGAATTAACATTTCAACTCTCTCTCCAAATAGTCAGAAGTCTTGTCTGCAAAATGGGCATAAACAGCATCCATCACTTCTTTGTCACACTTAAATTTCCTTCCTCAAAGGTCCTCCTGGGAGTTAGATCTGGGCTAGAGGAAATAGTCCCAGTTGAGGTTGGAGAAGAAAAAAGTTACATAACCTAAAATCTTATCACAACAGGAAATTGATTAAAATAACTAAGTCAAAAACTTCAGAATCAGGCAGGAACGAGACATATAAATTCCTTTCAAGCAAAAAAATGTCTTGTTCACCACCTGCATTTGACTTTTTACCATTCATCATTTGTACAATAATAGCACAAGCAGTAACAGCTGCACAAAGCAACAACGTTTCCTCTGACTTGAAACTGAAACTGACTTGTAATAATATCCAATACAAATGTTCCAAAGGTAACCACTCTTCATTTGTTTTGTATGGAACGAATGTGTATGATACAAAATTTCATATACAGTTCTGTACAAAAGTTCCGGATGTGAACCCAGCTTAAGGGCGGTCATTTCCCCGTCTTATGATAATTATTAGGATAGACTAAGGGGGTACCATACTTAGGACGTAGGGGTAGTTCTTCTTCTTCTTCTTCTTCTTCTTCTTCTTCTTCTTCTTCTTCTTCTTCTTCTTAGAGCTTAGTTTCGCTATTATGTTTCAAACAAAAGGCTGAAATCATTTGATCCCTTACACATTTTCGTGCATGCAAACCTCTGTCTGTCTATTACATTCATTAGGTAAGTTTAGATATACAGCGCAGCAGAAACACAAACAAGTACATTGAGAGACCTACAGTATTGTTAATGTCAGTCCGCGTTTGCACGATGAAATGGATAAACTGAAAATAAGAAATAACAAAGGAAGAAAAAAAAGCTGCTGCTATAGTGATAGTCTACAATATACACAATGTAGGTATTTGTGAAAGAGAGAGGGGCAAAGCCACAGCGAAGTTTTCCTTTACTTCGATTTGTATTCTCCGCTTTTTAGTTTTCCAAAAAAATATTTTCTTATTTCTTTTCTCTCGTCATTGATTTCTAAAAGAGTGAGTATATTTTTCCTTGAAATTTTCTATCTCTGTTTATTTCTCTCTCATAGAAAGAAAGATAGAAGAAAACAAATAAAATCAACAAACATATCAAATCAAAAAGAAGGCAGAAAAGTTTTACCTTTTTATTATTTTTGTTTCATTTTCCGTTGCCTCACTCTGTCTTACTGATATTTTACGTCCCGATTTCTTTTTCTCTCTAGTTATTCATCTCTAATGCTGTTTCATGCATTCTACTTGTTTGTCTCCAAAAGAAAGAGGTCTAGGGAAATAAGAAAATGTAAAAATAATTCATATTTTATCTTTTTACGTATTTTTTTTATCTTACTTGCTTTCTTTTGCTGTACCTTTAATTCCTCGAACTTTTCCTAGTGCTCTTTCTCTTCCCCCCCCCCATAAAAAGACAAGACTAAAGACATGAGAAGATTTTTCTTTGCGTCTGATTATTTCCCCTCTAAATAATGAAAGGAGAAAGAAAGAGCAGAAAGAAAAATGAGACAGTAATTTATCTTTGTTTCACATATATTATAATTATTTCTAAAAATAAAGTACTTGTATTTTGGGGGGATTTAATATACATATTTATTTATTTATCCACTAAGAGATAAAGAATGTACGAAAGTAATACAGCAATCTTAAAGGAACGAAAGAAAAACATTATCCTTTGCACCTGCTAGATCAAGTTTGGTAGCCCTAGCAATCAAATTTACACCGCTTCGAGCTATATGAGGGTAGGTCCATAAGTTTCCGGCATCGTCGATAAGGATTATCCATTTACAGAATCCTTATCCGGTGTCATACTTATCTGTGAAGTAAATAACTGCAGCTGTAGCTTCCGCTCTGCTGTGTTCAGTTCAGATGTAGTTGCATAAAGAAAGCTATGTGTAGAAGTTCAAAATATAGTATTTACCTGTTATTAAGTTCTTCACAAAAGAAGGACTTACTCCAAATGAAATCAAACAGCGATTGGACGGTGTATATGGGGAAGCATCCCCCTCATATTCTACCGTAAAAGAATGGACAAAACTTTTTCGAATGCATTGAAGACGAAGAGCGTGCCGGTCGGTCGCTCATGTAGAAGGAGAAATTGTGGAAGACCGGCGGCTCAAAGTTACAGAAATAGCAGCAAGGTTGGGCCTTTCTTAAACAACAGTCTATCGAACTATTCATGAACATTTAAACATGAATAAGGTTAGTGCCTAGATTTCTTTCCTCAGTCCAAAAGTAGCAACGAGTCATCTGTTGTCAGGCATTTTTGGAGCTCTGCTGAGAGAGAAATTCTGCAAACCATTGTTACAGGAGATAAACTATGGTTCTCTACTATGATTCTTAGTCCAAAAGAGAATCAATGGAGTGGCGTAAACGTGGCGAAGCAGCACCTCTAAAGGCCAAGGTCACACAGTCAATCAAGAACATTTCGACCACAATCCTTTGGGACTGTGAAGGAATGCTCTTCATTGACTTCAAGTAGAGGAACATCACAGTAAATGGGGAGTACTATGCCGGCCTACTGCACAGACTACGTGCTTTCATCAAAGAGAAAAGGCGAGGAAAGCTGAGTGGTGGTGTGCGCCTTCTTCACGACAACGCGCCTGTGCACATAGCTCTTGTCGCAAAGGAAGCTGTGAAGGAATGTGGCTTCAAGGAGATCGACCATCCACCCTATAGCCCAGATATAGCTCCCAGTGATCCAGTGACTATTTCCTCTTTTCAGAACTCAAGAAGGACCTTCGAGGAAGGAAACTAAGACGAAGAAGTGTTTAGGCCCATTTGCAGACAAGAGTTCTTACTATTTGGGGGTGGGGGATTGAAATGTTAATTCAAAGATGTGAGAAGTGTATTGCAATAAAGGGTAACTATATTGAAAAGTGAATTATAGTTTTTGTCTTTATCATACCTAGAAAATAGTCCGGAAACTTATGGACTTACCCTCGTAATTGCATTAGTTAATTTTACCACTGAGGTGAACATTAAATCTTCATTGGATAAAACAACACAAGGAAACAGAAACACTTTGGGAACTATGTAGTTACAAACTACTGACTTGGAAGAAGTCGAAACTTAATATCCTGAAATTAGGCGGTGGGTATTTTTGGGAGGTGGAGGTAATTGAGGACCTGTTCAAATAGCCCAATCCTTCTCTCTGTGCATTCCATGTATGAAAGGATGTGGACCGCTGAAAACATTTTACAGCAGATGAAGCTTTCACTCCATAGTTCAGATAGTATTTAATTCTCGGGATACAAAGTTTCTTCCTCGGGAGCCATCCATGGAAGTTGTCACGCTATGCTTCTTTAGAGATGACACCACCCTCCTTTTTTTTAGGACGCAACAGCTACCG
Source organism: Metallyticus violacea (assembly GCA_030762175.1). Classification (NCBI taxonomy): domain Eukaryota; kingdom Metazoa; phylum Arthropoda; class Insecta; order Mantodea; family Metallyticidae; genus Metallyticus; species Metallyticus violacea. Next base: position 72,059,964 of record CM060836.1, read on the forward strand.
AAGGGTTCCAAAATTGACGGCCCCTCAATTTTCCCCCGAAAGCTGGAAATAGCATTTAGTCACAAGAAGTCAGATCTGGACTGTACGGTGAATGGCTCACTCCCGACTCTTGTCGGTCCTGGTGGATTACTGGTAACCATACTTGCCTCGTGGACCCAAGGCCTTGGGTTCAAACGATGGATTTTTCGGGCGTAAAAATCCTAAGTATGACTTCCTCCAGAGGGGAAGTAAAGCCGTAGGTCCCGTGTCGTACATTTACGGAACGATAAAGAACCTCAAGCCTGAATGAAGAGATATCTGAGCAAATTTGTCGGCCGTTTCATGCCCTGAATGGAATGGGACGCTGAAGACCTGAGATATTAAGGAGCTACACAAATAAAAAACTTCCCGATTCTTGCGGAAATTTCATTGTTCTGAAAGCGATGTGCGCACATGCATTGTCATGGTGAAGCCATGAATCCTCGGAACCCACACTTCTGGCTTCTTTCTGTTAGTGTTCTGAAGACCCTGGGGAGGCAAATTGTCGTGTAACAGATAACTGTGGCTGTTTTTTGTTCTTGGAGTTGAATGGTTGCAATATGGCCCCTTGCTGAGAAGAAACTTGACAACTGTCTTCGACAGCAAATAATTCACTGGAGATTCTTAATTTGGTAAAGACCAAATCATCGACTGCCTATTTGATTCCGGATCGTGTTGGTAAATCGAACTTTCGTCACCTGTGAAGATGTTGGGAGCTCTTATTGTCGAAATGACCAACCATTTCCTGGAACCATTCTATTCTTGCTATCCTTTGTTCTCAACGACGACAAAGCTTCCTCACACAAAGATGTTTGTGCAGCATTTCAAACACCTTCGTGAGCGAATGCTAGATGCTGTTTCTCCCTATAAGTCACTTATGACTTCTATATGAGATATGTTTTCATCTGTGACTGTTGCTGGACGCCCCTCGTCTTTCAAAACTGTTTTCCTTGTCTAGCCCTGCAAAGCAGACATTCTATTTGGCTGAGACCGCACTTATGATCACAAGAAATCATCGCTCGAAAATGCTCTTGAGTCACCTTCATCTTAGAACTTTAGACAACTAGCGCAAAACCACAGTTAACCTTTGTTTTTTGCAGCTGCGACAAGGGTTGTTGTTGATTTGTTTTATTTACGGACGCTCTTTAACAGCTCAGGTCATTAGCTTCTCATTCTATTCAGGGGCTGAAAAGGCCGACAAATTTTGCTCAGATGTCTCTTCTTTCAGGCTTGAGGTTCTTTTTCGTCCGTAAATGTACGACACGGGACCCACGGCTTTACTTCCCTTCTGAAGGAAGCCATACTTAGCATTTTTACGCCTGAGAAAATCCATCTATCCTAGCCGGGATTGAACCCATGATCTTGGGTTTAGGACCTACTTAATTGTTTGGAAAACCTATAGTTTGAAAAATATCTGAAATATTCTCAAACCCATTTCCCTTCCAAGTTGCCAAGAAAAGTTGCTTGATACAGTATCCTAGACGTTTGCTCTTGTAAAGCCATCGTTTGATCAAGTACCTGCAGCAAAAAGAAGTCCCGGCAACTGCTTGTGCACGGCTCAACTCGGCTTGGGCAAGGTCACAGATAGACAAGACAAGCTCTCTGTCTGGCAAAACCGGTAAAAGCCCCTCGATTTCTCATTGATTTCACGTCCGCACGAATCATACCAATTTATTACCAGGTGCTTTCAATGCAGCAAGTCCTGCAATGCAGTGATAGTGTACAAGACACATATTCATGAAATGAATGAAACACATGATTTTGGGATAGCATTTAGTATCTGAGGAACACTCCAAACCTTTGTTGAATTTAGGCTCATGAATGAATGAATTTTGAATTAATTTTTATTTCAGCAAGCAACGTTATAATCAAATTTACATAAACTAATATAAGAATTTAGCCATGCCAAAACCAAGGTTCTCCCATACCTTAACCGTCTGGTTATATGTATGATAAGGACCCCTAAAATAACTTAAGAGGGTAGGTCCATAAGTTTCCAGCCTAACCATTTTCTAGATATGATAAAGACAGAAACTATATTGCACTTTTTAATATAGTTATCCTTTATTGCAATACACTTCTCACACCTTTGAATTAACATTTCAATCCCCTCCCCAAAAATAGTCAGAAGTCTTGTCTGCAAAATGGGCGCAAACAGCATCCATCACTTCTTCGTCACATTTAAATTTCCTTCCTCGAAGGTCCTCCTTGAATTTTGAGAAGAGGAAATATTCACGGGGAGCTAGATCTGGGCTTTAGGGTGGATGGCCGATCTCCTTGAAGCCACATTTCTTCGCAGCTTCCTTTGCAACAAGAGCTGTGTGCACAGGCGTGTTGTCAAGAAGGCGCACACCACCACTCAGCTTTCTTCGTCCTTTCTCTTTGATGGAAGCACGTAGTCTGTGCAGTAGGCCAGCATAGTACTCCCCATTTACTGTGGTAGTCCTCTCCTTGAAGTCAATGAAGAGTATTCCTTCACAATCCCAAAGGATTGTGGCCATCATCTTCTTGGTTGACTGAGTGACCTTGGCATTTAGAGGCGGTGCTTCGCTAGGTTTATGCCACTCCATTGATTCTCTTTTGAACAAGGATCATAGTAGAGGATCATAGTTTCATCTCCAGTAACAATGGTTTGCAGAACCTCTCTCTCGTTGCCACGGCAGAGCTCCAAAAATGCCTGACAACAGATGACCCGTTGTTGCTTTTGGATCGAGGAAAGAAGTCTAGGCACCCATCTTGTACTAACCTTATTCATGTTTAAATGTTCATGAATAATTTGAATGACTGTTGTTTTAGAAAGGCCCAACTTTGCTGCTATTTCTGTAACTTACAGCTGCCGGTCTTCCATAATTTCTTCTTCCACAAGAGCGAGCGATGTTTTCAGGAGTGAGCACCTCCAAGGGCCGACCAGCACGATCTTCGTCTTCAATGCTTTCTGGACTCGTTGGAAAAATATTGGCCCATTCTTTTACGGTAGAATGAGGGGGATGCTTCCCCATATACACCGTCCAATCGCTGTTTAGTTTTATTAGGAGTAAGTTCTTCTTTTATAAAGAACTTAATAACCACTCGATACTCCATTTTAAGTATGTTACAATCTTATATACCTAGCCTTCTCTATGCAACTATATCTGAACAACTGAACACAGCGTAGCGGAAATTACAGCTGCAAGTATTTACTTAACAGATAAGGCATGACATCAGATAAGGATTTTGCAAATGGCGATACTTATCGTGGACCGGAAACTTATGGACCTACCCTCGTGCATTATTAAATTCATTACTGAGCTCTAGTTTCAGGTTATTTGTATAAGAACTATTTTCTACATGAATAATAACATAATTTTAGTTTTATAAAAAAAAGGAGTCTGTTACCAAAATAATATCTTGTTACTTTTATAAAGTACATTCTCTAAACTAGAGCTCAGAATTTATCTTGTAATACAAAATAAGCAGTAAATGTTTCGCTGGTGTATTTGCAATACTTTCTTAGAAAAAAGTACATAAAAATTAATAACTTCGCATTAGTAATATAGGGCCTCTGATCTCATCTTAAACTTGACATAATAAAACTTTTCAGTTAGATTCCTAATTATAGAGATTCCATAAAGTTTTTCTAAGAAAGAAGTTTATAAAAAAACTGGTTTACAGGTCAGAAAGATCAAGAAAGTGGTATGGGATACTTTTAAACAATCGGAATGAAGTATGAAAATGTCTTTTTCAGCAGAGTTCCTTTTATATTATTTCACTTATGTTAGAACATATTTACATCTTCACGAAAGGTGAAATACAAATCACATTTCACATCTTCGTCCTCCGCATTAATGTATCAATTTGCTGTGTTAAAATGTAGCATGCTTTTGGTTTTGTTCATTTTTTTAAATCTTGTCTTTTACAGGTTGGATGAGGAAGACAAAGAAAATCTCATCAGGGTAGACACAAACAACTTGGCACTTCAGACGCTGAATGAAAACAAGAATAAGATTAACACTGTGTCGACATCAACAGGTAAGACAGTTCTCTTTCAAATTGTAGTCAAGTGTACTTGGGTTTACATTGTTCTAAATCTTGGAAATTCGGCAGCATCTATGAATTACATTTCATTCATTTGACATGTGCCCCATTCTGAGGACTTTTGCGACAAACTCCGAGGATGAAGTTTTTAATGTTTGTTGGGGGAGACACCTAACTCAACCGAACTCAATCCAACCTAGCCTAACCTAATCATGGACGTCAAGAAAATCTTGGTCGTCAAGAAAAATGTCCAGGACAGGATTGGGAGGGACAGGCAGTTGAAGGAGCAGTGTATGCGATTCGCCTCTCGCAGAGAGTTCAGATATGTTCAACATCGGAAAATGTCTAAAATGAAAACTTTTTGGTAAAATTAAGGCGTGCAAGCTTTCGAGAAATGAACTTGCTTGTTTTGCTTATGATTTTTGTTCATAGCTACTATTTTGTCACATAAAATTATTGAATACGGTTGCTGTCGTCAGTATCACTATTGTAACTGGTGCATGTTAAACATCTGGTCAAATTAGTCTTCCGGAATTAATGCTCAGCATTTAATAAATGTAAATATTACAGGTCTTGTGACAATTTGTTTCGCTAATAATAGCTTTCGTTCAATAGATATCAAGCCCCCCCCCCTACGGTGTACACTGCTGTTCTTTGGCTAGCTATAATTGAATTTGCATAGGCATCAACAGCGAAAGGGTGTGGGAATTGAAATTACCAAACGTTGTAAAACTGCGACATGTTGCTTTGAATTTATCCATAAACTTTCTAAGTCGTATACCGTAGTCCTTTTACATCCTCACCAAAATATCAACGGCGGATATTGAAGTGGCATCCAGATCCAGGTCGTTCACCTCACTCTTTACACCCACTCCTTAACAAGCCTCTCTTGATGCGATACAGCTGTTCTGAAGGATTGCAATTCTTGGATTAATTACTTATCTCCCATTCCACGTTGCTCTTCAGCCTTGAGTAGCTGCCTTCATAAATTCATTTCTTGTCTCACACATACACACAGCGCACAGGAGTTGTAGGAGTGACGAGGTTCTAAATATATGTATTCCCCTGGCACAGAGGTTTGTATCTTGTGAAACAAACCGTTCCTTGCAATGATGAGCGATGTCTTCCCTTCACAATGTTAAAACTTCAGGGTTTCTTTCAGGTCAAGTGGCATACAATCTTCCATGTTTTCTCTTGAACTAGGATTCATCCTTTTGTAATTGGTAGGCTTAGACCTGCGCAAAGTTTCTACAAGGGCTCTGTGTGAAATACAGAAACACAGTGCCCAAAATTAATTAAATATTTGCTACAAAATATTTTTATATAAGTTTGGCGAATTAAAACTGAAAATATCTTCACTGATAATTAGCTGTACATCTACGAGGGCAAGTCCATAAGTTTCCGGCCTCGCCGATAAGGATTATCGTCTTCACAAAATCCTTATCTGGTGTCATACGCTATCTGTTAAGTAAATAATTGCAACTGTAACATCCGCTCCGCTGTGTTCACTTGTTCAGATATAATTGCATAAAAAGGCTATGTGTAGAATTTTGTGACATGTTCAAAATGAAGTTTCGAGCTGTTATTAAGCTCTTCACAAAAGAACGACTTACTCCAAATTAAATTAAACAGTGATTGGACGGTGTAATGGGGAAGCATCCCCCTCATATTCTACCGTAAAAGAATGGGCCAAACTTTTTCCAATGAGTCCAGAAAGCATTGAAGACGAAGATCGTGCTGGTCGGCCCTTGGAGGTGCTCACTCCTGAAAACATCGCTCTTGTGAAGAAGAAATTATGAAAGACCAGTGACTCAAAGTAACAGAAATAGCAGCGAAGTTGGGTCTTTCTAAAACAAAAGTCATTCAAATTATTCATGAACATTTAAACATGAATAAGGTTAGTGCCTAGACTTCTTACCTCGGTCCAAAAGCAGCAACGAGTCATCTGTTGTCAGGCATTTTTGGAGCTCTGCCGTAGCAACGAGAGAGAAATTCTGCAAACCATTGTTACAGGAGATGAAACTATGGTCCTCTACTATGATCCTTGTCCAAAAGAGAATCAATGGCGTGGCATAAACATAGCGAAGCACCGCCTCTAAAGGCCAAGGTCACTCAGTCAACCGAGAAGATGGCCACAATCTTTTGAGACTGAGAAATAATACTCTTCATTGACTTCAAGGAGAGGAACACCACAGTAAATGGGGAGTACTATGCTGGCCTACTGCACAGACTACGTGCTTGCATCAAAGAGAAAAGGCGAGGAAAGCTGAGTGGTGGTGTGCGCCTTCTTCACAACGTACCTGTGCACACAGCTCTTGTTGCAAAGGAAGGCGTGAAGAAATGTGCAGAAGATCGACCATCCACCCAACAGCGCAGCTCTAGCTCCCAGTGACTATTTCCACTTTTCAAAACTAAAGAAGAATCTTCGAGGAAGGAAATTTAAGTGTGACGAAGAACTGATGGATGCTGTTTATGCCCATTTAGCAGACAAGACTTCTGACTATTTGGGGGGGAGGGGATGTTGAAATGTTAATTCAAAGATGTGAGAAGTGTATTGCAATAAAGTGTAACTATATTGAAAAGTGAATTATAGTTTGTGTCTGTATCATACCTAGAAAATAATTAGGCGGAAACTTATGGACCTACCCTCGTAAATTTCAACCTCATGATGGACAAAGTAAATAATGTTAGAAACCATTTTAAAATTTGGGCTTTGAATTGTAGTGTCACTATTTTCATGACCTTGTTTAGAACAATTTGCTTGAACTGGGTTTTGCCCATCCACAAACCAATTTTTTTTCTGTCTGTCTCTCTGAAACTTTACGAGCTTTTACGTCCCGGCCTTATTTAATTTGCTTTATTTATTGACATCGACACTTGGAGTCGTTAGAGTGGGACGTTGAAAAACTAAAACATAGTAAAATGAAATTCAATAATGCAATTCCCATAGCTTAAATATCTTAGTTAGAGCTATCTCAATTTATAATTACACACAAAAAATGTGAATCTCGTGGTGTTACAAATATTTTTAAATTAATTATTGATTCTTTCCCTGCCAATAAAGCATATACTTCGAGAGACATAAGCCTTTATGACATAAGTGACGTAAATGCGTTATGATAGGATCACAATGCTTAATTGCACATGCAGCATGTAACATGAGATCGTATACTCTACAAAGCCTGCCTGCTTCACAAAACACACAATGTCAACTGTCTCACTATAAATGCAATAAATGGGATTCATGATCCGGTGCATTTTTACTATTCGCCATCGTGATCTTCATAGGCATTATCACAGTATGCTCTTGTATTATTTATTGAGAGAAAATAAGAAAGTGGTACAATATTTAATGCGACTTCTTCGTGAATAGATACAGTAATTAAATATATAATTATAGTAAGAGTCTAGGAGACAATGATTTTACGATCAATCAGAGCTGCGTGAGTGAAATAGATGCTGTAAAAATAAATCTCAGTTTTAAATAGGCAGGTATTCAGACTGGCAAGTTTAGAAATGAAAGCTCGGTGTACTTTTATTTTTATTTATTTATTTAGATTTTTCTTCTAATTTTGACGGGTATTCTGTCAAATTTGCCGTAAAAAAAGATATCTAAAAGTAATGAAGTACTTTTAATGAGCTATTGTTTTATCGCATTGGAGTGCGATTTCGTTTGCTATTATCAATGTGAACAAGCGTGTTTTGTGTATGGTTTCCTTTTTCTTTGTTTATTAATCTCAAACACATACCGTTTATATTGTTCAAATAGTTAGCTATGGAGCTCACTGTATTTTTTTATTCTTTTGCGATGTGCAACGTTTTGTTTAGCTGGAAGGAGAGCTCCGGGCTCCAAGCCAACCAGGCAGCCACGCATGCAGTATGACGAGAAGCTCAGTACCGGTTGGGAAAAAGTGACTCATTGTGTGAATGTCGTTAAGTACCGTTTTTATGTACTCCACCCGGCAGTGCACCGCGCTGTCTGCCTGCCTGCCTGCCTGCCTGCCTGTCTCCAAAAACATTCAGCTCGCTTTTAATCCCCCCGCTCTTCTACTTTTAATCAATAAGCTTCACTCGATGAATATTTGATTTCTTGCTATTCTTATGTTCTGCAACTACAGAATGTTTGAGATTGCTCTTTCTTTCGCAAATTGTTCCTAAGCGGCGCAGGGCGACTAACAGGCTGAACAAATGTCGCTGTTATCATTTAATTTACTGAAAATCACGTGTCGGAGCTTTTGAAAGCTGTTAAATTTTATAGTAAATATGTAACATTAATAAAAATTAAAAATGTTATGTTGTTCACAAATCGGTATGTTTTATTCACTAAATTATAATTAAAAAAACATTTTTTTCTACAATAAATGCATGGGTTTTAACGTCAAATGCTTTATTTCTTGTTGCTTTTTGCATCGAAATTGTGTTTGTCTATCAGAGAATTTGTAATATAGGGTGATTCTAAACTCCTTCCCTGTTTCGCGGCTTCATAGAACAGTAACCATGACAAACATAGCGGAAACTTTTGTATCAGTGGATAGAGTATTTCTCCAAGTTTTGTAGATACCTTACAGGTGTTTCATAAGTTCTGCATTGGTGACGCGGTAGACATCAATCCTGTAGTCAAGCTCTTGTCTCACACGTCCCAACATCTGACGGGCGATACCAGCGACTGCAGGCCTGATCCTCTCTCGCAACTGTGCTAAGTCATGTGGCAAAGGCGGAACGAACACATGATCTTCGACGTAACCCCATAAGAAAAAATCACACTTCTCTGGCCTCCATGGAGGCCAGAGAAGAAGAGAGTCATCTCGAGCAAAACGTCTTCTAGCCTCTCTTAAAAATGAACACAGAATTGAAGACGACAATTGTGATCCTCGGGACTCAGCGCCTACAACAGCTATGTCCGGTTTGGTTTCACTTTAAACATGGCAAACAGTTGGCTGCGAAATGTGCAATTCCTGACTCGCACGACGTATTGACTTTTGAGGGGTGCTGTTAAAAGTTTCTTTGCATACTGTCAACGGCCTCAACCGACACTCTTGACAGGCCTGTTCGTTGTCCATAACGCAAGCAGTCAGTCGCTTCAAAATGTTTGTATTACGCACGAATCAGGTGGTTCTTGTTGATATATCGTACGAAATCGTTGTCGTACTGCCACAACGAATTCACTTTTAGCGAACTGTAACACGCAGAAAGCTTTATGTGCACCAGGAGCTAAATCTACAACTGCGCCATGCCGCCTATTATGAATGAAAACTTGGAGAGATACTCTTTCCATTGATACAAGCGTTCTGGATATGTGTTTTCTGTTCTGTCAACCTCCGAAACTAGGGAAGGACCTTATATTTACGTTATAGATTGTACATGCTATTGTATTAAATTATAAATTTATAATAATTTTGAATAAAATTAGAAAATCTATGAAAGCACGTAATGAGGAATATTCATTTACTGACAAAACCATTTCAGATGGCGAGTCAGAGATAAACTTTATAAAAATTAATTACATGATAAAGCGGTTATCCCAGGGATATTATTTTACAAATATCACAAAATTCAGCATCAAAATTTTATGTGTATGGCATTTCGCTTAAGGTAAATACCGCGTTTTTTCATGGTTTTGTAACCTGTTTTGCGGCAGTTGGAACTTATATTCTACAAATTTTGTGTTTTGCATACACTTTTTTTTTTTTTTTTTTTTTTTTTTTTTTTTAATATTGCTCTAACAAAATTACGAAAAATGAAAGCAACGATCTCGTTTCTAATATTCTATACCTCGAGGTTGAAGGTACGGATTATTGCTGCTGAAGTGAATCGGAATAATGTGGCGAGGAGATCTTGTCCGTCGGTGCGTATGAAGCAAATGTCTATTTCCTGTATCGAAACAATAATTTAAAATGAACATTGAATTTCACAGACATATTCACTTAAATTAAAAACGTGATTAAACGTTGATAATGAACGATGTTAATCCATAATTCCTAACATTATTTACATTATAGATCCCAGCGACCTAAGTGGATTTTCTGATAATGAATTTGTACCACAATATGTTATTCCCATTTCTTCGCCTATTGCTCCGTGCCGTCCCACATCCATAATCGCCCTTATCACCGAGCGTAATGGACTGCTGAATTCCGGTGCGCGGCGTGAAAACGGAGTATAACATTACGCTACACATCCAAGTACGGAATTCTAATTTATTGGTTGTAAAGTGTACTAGTCTTATCATAAAAAAAGTCACAAAAGTAATTGAAATCAAGAAGTACTTGAATGCATTATTCATATTTGTTAAATACAGAGGGTGCCAAAATGTATAAACACTTTCACAGTAGATGTCTATTTAACATATTTCAAAGTTGAACCGAAAAACAACAGTAATGTGTAGTATGATGTTCTGTAAACAGATGTGACTCACATTACGTTATGCTAGCGTTGTTACAACAAAATGGAGCCAAGATTATCGTTTGTACAACGGAAAGCAATTTTGAAGTGGTATTGGAAAACGGAGAATGTTGAAGTTCAAAGGCAATGGAGACGTGTGCACAGAACAGAACCGCCAACGCGAGTAACAATTGCACGCATTCGAGACAAATTTGAGACTCAGGGTACCGTATGCGATGATCACAAGGGCAGATCTGGGAGACCTCGCATAGCAACAAGCCCCGCGCACTGGATCCAAGGCAATGGCAGGACGAAGAGATTCGATTGAGCTTCCACCGCGTTCTCCGGATCTAACTCCGTTGTACTTCTACCTATGGGGAACTCTTAAGGATGTTGTATACCGTAGAAAACCAGCTACACTGGCAGCACTTCGGGAAGAAATTGAAACGGCATGTGCTGCAATCGCTGAGGACACTTTCGCAAACGTTGCTCAATCAGTAGTTCAACGTACTCAGAAGTGTATCGACGCCGATGGTGAGTATTTTGAGCAACTGTTGTAACTGTAAAAGTCTAAGATGGTTGATTTTGGTACATAGTTTGTGGAGGCTATGTATAGTTTATGCATAAAAATTTCAGACAAATTCATCAATAACTTTTTGAGCTTACCTTTTTTTTTTTTTTTAAATAAAAATTAATTTTCACACAAAAATGTATCATTTTGAAATCAAATTTGGTAATTATGTTGCTAAGAGTGTACTATTAAAATGACTTTTACATATAATTATTCATTAATTTGAAAAAAAAACACTTAATGCAGGAAATATATAATATTTTTTTAAAAGCTGTATTTTAAGTCTGGCGGAAAAGCTACACCAACTTTGAAGTAAAACGGTGTACTGCATTTGGCAAACATTTTTGAGCACATGTAGGAGAAGCAAGATTTTGAATGCAAATAATGTGCAAAAATAAATAAATAAATTAAAAATTAAAAATAATAATAATTCCGAGGAAAAAGTTAAAAATATTAATCCACGCGCTTTTAGAAATGCTCTGCATGTAAGAGTAATTCCTAATTGCAATGTAGGATTGATTTTTTCCCCCTTAACATTTGTACAACCCATATAAACGTTCCTACAACAAATAAGGACTGAAAAAATCTAACATAGAAAACCCAGTGGTTCAAGGAGACGAAACCGCACTAAAATTCAATTGTAGGCCATTTAGTTACCTCTAAAATGAATAATTATATTCGTTTTTGTGTTGGTAAGTAAATGACTTAACTGAATTTTTGTGTGATTTTGTTTGTTCAAATCCGACGGTTTTTCTTGTAAGAAACAGAGCACAAGAGATAGGAATAAAACTTAGAAAGCAATTCTCTAAGTCATGAGTAACGTAGAGTGGCTGCAGACATAAATTTAAAATTAATATTAAAGCTTTCGATTAGCAATAAAGTTTAAAGGACACGGGCATTTCAAAATGACAACGCAAACAGAAGAGGCCTAACTGTCTTAAATTTCAGGAAACGTTCTATAGGCTTCAGGGTGGTTATAAAGATTAAAAAAAAAAAAAAAAAAAAAAAAAACCCAAAAGCCATTTTTACACTTGGCACACTTTAATTTGCCTTCGAACAAATCAAGGAATGTGCTTAGAAGTTTAGAATCGCTCTGGTGTGCTTTACCAAGTGAAAGAAAAAATGAAGGAAGGAAATGAATTTCAAACAAATGCACGGGAAATTTGGTGTCGAACGGTAGAACTGCTTGTTAGTAGTTTAAACGAAATGAGGTGCAAAAATGTAAGTCGTTTTCGTTCAAGAAAAACTCTGCAGTCAATTTGCAGGAGTTTTTATCGACACATTTCTGCATGAAGTGGTAAAAATAAAAGAACGCAAAGAGTCGCGGAGGAAGAACTGGTCGATATAGCATTTCGGCTGGAATATTCCCCACGTCTCGAGAAAGAAAGCAGAGCTTCTTTTGTTTCTGCACACACGGCAGAGACGCTATTGGTTTGCTGCTGAATAAATCATGATTCTATTTGTCTTGGTAAATCCATGGTGCGCATTCAAATCTGAGTCTACTTTAGACATTGCACTTCCTTTGTAGCAGATGGTCATTTTGAAAGAGGATGAACTTGTGTAGTGCATTATTTATAATGTGTTGCTTGCTTTAAAAAAAAAAAAAAAAAAAACTGCAGAACGTTTTGCACGTATTATGTAGGCACATTCTTTTTTTTTTTTAATGCCCGTTTTCACTACTGACGTACCACAGGCGGTGGACACTGATGATACATGAGATGAAATGATTGGTAATGGATTTTTTAAAGGAAGAAAACGTTCCAGGCCTAAGTTTAGGGTACCTCCCCGGCATTTGCCATTTATGAGTACTGAGGAAAACCTGAAAAAAACTTCAGTCAGGGAGGACAATCCGGGCGGGATTCGAACCCCAGACCTCTCATTCACGAGTCCACGCCCTAAAGACCTCGGCTACCCATGGTTGTCTCATCCTGTCGTGAGCAACTATAACCAATGTGCATATATCTTATTTTTCATGTATCCCTATTAGTAAATTTTAGAAGGGCTGTTCAAGAAATGCTCAGAATATTATTGTCTTCTGCCATGCAGCATAAAGCATTTTTTATGTATTTGAGCATCGCCTCATATTTGTTTAACATTGCTTCTTAGTTCTCGAATTGATATTTTCATGTTTAGGAAACGGAAAAAGGCCACAAGGGGCAAGATTAGGGCTGTACAGCTTCAGTCAACTATTCCGACAATGTTTGTTTTACATAAGACCTCTCTGTTTTTCATGATGAGCTAATTTTAAAAATGGGAGTGTCGAAAATATAACAACGTTGAGAAAGGAAAATGAGTATTTCTTTTAAATAGACCTATTAAGTGTCAATGTACGCTTATACAAATTTTGTATGCGAAAAAATAAATAATTACATGGGCTATCCGGGCAATATTCTGACTGGTTTTTGTCCCTGAACACAAATACATTAAAATTGAAGTAACAATTTTGTTATTCTACAAAGTTTCCTGCCACTCAGCACACCTTTTTCAATACGTCACCAGCTTCGGTTAATTTTAGATGACTACAGAATCCAATGTGAAAGTTTTGTAATCACTTCTTCAGCTGAAATAAACATTTGTCTGCCAAAATGGGAGCAAAGAGTTGTTAATTACTAAGAACCAAGTCCAACCAAGTTTGTTTTGGCAAGAGCGTTCCTCGGTAAGTTACTTAAGCTTTCATTTCTAAGTTCAATATAGTAGACGGCTTTTACAATTTCCCCTTCTTAAATGTTTTCATTTCTTTATTTATCTTCGCCGCTTCTGCAGTAAGGTGGATTCCTGGCCACAGTGTAAGCGATTGCATCATTCCAACAGAAATAATCAGGCCACCATTTTATCTGCCAGTTGTCCTAGCGCTATTCACATTTTCCTGCGTAATATTATTTGATAGTCACTAGCTGCTGTAATATAAGTTCAATCTTTCTAACATTCTTTTTATCGACAAGAGAAAACAGAGAATTGGCATGGCATGGTAGCTCATGTGCTAAGAGCATTTGCACAGTGGGCCAAAGATCCGCAGTTCTATTTCCGGCCGTGATGTTGAATTTTTCCTGTCTAACTCTAATCCTAAACCTTAACCCAACTCACGGCTTGTCTGAAAAACATCGCCTTTCGTGTTTTGTAATAAGACTTTGAACTAAACGGTTGTGGGTAATAAATTAATTTACTCTGTAATAATATTTAACATATATAGGGTGTTACAGTACTATTATGAAGATGGTCCCTAAATATCCAAATGATTGTAACATACTTGGATTTTGTACTAAGAATCATATTTCTAAGTACATTCTTTCACGTTGTATACTTAAAAATACTATGATAATGCGATGCTATTGCTTGAAGCTATCAGTATTCCGTATATTAACATAACAAAGTCATAGGAACTAAATGCACTAACTATTATTTTCATTCATTTCAATATAAAAATAACTTGCCGCCATTGCTGCTGGTAAAACAGTCTTAGGTGCATGCGTCAAGCAAACGGAACATTACAATATTATCACAAGAGGGCCTGAGATTGCCGATAAATTCATGAATGTGAGGAAAGCCCAGGCCCTGGAGTGATATTTATTAGTACTATCTCACGAATAAAATAAGAATTTTAATATAATTCCCGTAAACTTGGCTTGCAACATTGTAATAGTTGTACGTTTGTATTATTTATACCTAACCGTTTCAAGCCACCTAGCAACAGATGAAAGTCGATTGTCAGTAATGCCAATAGAGAAGAGCCAAATACGGGTTTGCGACTATTTCATGAATAGAATAAAATTAAAAGTAATACATGTTTGAAAACCGCGCACTAATTATTAACAATTGCATAAAATGTTATACTTACTTGTGAATATCTACCTATTCAGAACTCGTGAGAATAAAATAGACGACAATCAACTAATACAATCACTACCGTTTAATTTACTACTACCAACTGAGACAAACAAAACAAAAGTAACACTTGACCAATTTGAACAACATGTCCATTAAAATTTATGGTTGCCTAGGCAGATATTGTTAACATAATTTAAAAATGATTTCAGACTGTTTGGCTGAATACGCTAAACAATTGCTTAAGCGAACACACATTAAGTTATTAAATTTACAATTACTGAAAACACAGAAAAGCGGTCAATGATGCGTGCTCAGGAATTATATGCTGGAGGTATGGAGTTGGTTATACTGACCATAAGACAAATGCACATCGCATGATAAATCGGATTTGATAAAACTTTTCGATAATTTCAATGCGATATCGGGACGATTAGTCAAAATTCAAAATTTTTGTTTCATTTCATTGGTCGATTTTATGATGACGTCACATAGAAGAATATTTTCTATTAATGATCTCATTATATACAGTGACGTGTACATATTATCGCTTATATTACTCTCTAAAGAAAAGAAAGTAAGCGGGTTCGTTTATACCGAAGGAACTGGAAGATAAGAAATTTGTTTTCTAAATTCATGCAGTGAGCATTAACGCTTTCGCTGCTACAAAGCGATCACTGATGCTCAACGGTTATAATGGTTGCTAAATTAACGGTTTCCTTATTTCTAATGTGGAACGATTTTATCATTAGCTGGAATGACATTGCACTCTTGCCCCGTCGAGTTGTACCACAGACAGAAATGTATCGCGCAGTTTGTGATTAATAAATACAAGAAATGTAGGAAAAGTAATGCAATATTTTGAAATAATCGTCTGCATTCTTTCCTGCCTAATTAAATAGAAGTTATTATTTTGGAAATTTTCATTGCTTTTTTATTGTTTTAATAGCATAAAACTTTAAAACGGTATATTTAGAATCACATCATTTTTGCTTGCAGTTTAATTTTGTACATTTATGAGATCCTAACTTTTTTACTTGAAATTACAAAGCAACTTTAAACAAAGACTTTATGAATAACAATCTGCTTTCGGCCTTTTTGGTTCTCAAAATATCTCCTCTTAAATCTTAAGTACTTATGCATTCGATGGATTCAGTTATGAGAACAGTGTTTGACCCTCATTTGTGACTTCAGCTCTTTGAAGGACTCGCTCCTCGCTTCAGCGGTGTTAAAGTACAATCCGCGAAGAAGTCGCGTGGTTCGAGATCAGGACTAGGGCGAAACACTCGTCCGAAGTGATATGTACGCGTTTTTTCAAGACCGTTCTTCAACAAATAGTGGCCATAATGCAACCTTTCAGTGGAACAAGTGATAGGACTAGAGGGAGAGAAGAAAGAAGCAACGTCTTCAATAAACTGTAGCATTGGTTTATCTTCTCTGAGAAGATTTATTGTGCCCATTGACTTTTTATTTTTTGGTTCATAATAGTAAAATGTTTTTGAGTAGTATTTAACGCCCGTTTTTACCACTGTGGCACCACAATGATACGTGAGGTGAAATGATATATTGGGGAAGGATTTTTTTTAAGAAAAGCGTTTCAGCCCCGAGTTTAGGGTAGCTCCCCAGCATTTGCTCTTTATGAGAACTGAGGAAAACCTGGAAAAACCTCAGTCGGGAAGGACGGTCCTGGTGGGATTCGAACCTCAAACCTCCCGCTCACGACCTCGGTCACCCGCGGTGATAGTAAAACTGTGTTTTATCATCTGTAATGATGTCAAGGACTGAATTAGACTCACCTTAATTGAAATGCTTAGCATTTGCTTCAATTGCCAACGCGTATCTGTTTCTGTCTTTGTTGCTTCTATCAAATTATGTGGAATGTACCTCATAGCATTATTATAATCTACATCACCAACTTCAAGCTTGGTCTTATTTACCCCTCTATCTTCAATGATTGGATTGTTAGGGGGGAGGGGTACATTTCAGTACGTCAGTCTTGCTCAAGAGCTCGCTGTTTTGTGCCTACGCCTCCGATGGGAGTACCTATGAAGGGATGTAGTGAGGGAGACACCAGATGACCAAAATTCACGAGCGGTGCGGCATAGACGTAGGCGGTTCCCTAGCACTTTTCCAGACACGGGCGAAACCCTTCAGAACCCGGAAGCAAAAACCTTTGCATAGCACAAGTCATCATCCTTCAACCCTGTAGCAGAACCAACGGAATAAAATATATGAAATAGGGGAGGAAAGGAAAAGAAAAGGGAAAAAGTCAGGATTGTTTGCTCTAAAAGATTTGAACCCAGGACTTCCCGAATGCGAGTCCCAAGTGTTTGGGAATGTACCATTATCTGTTGTTCTAAGCGATTCGTCTATTTTTTTTTTTTTTTTGTGTGTGTGTATGTTTTGTTATTTCATCTGTCAAATAATATTTTGTTTTTTGTTATCTTCTTTTCTTGTACATCCTGAAATTTATTTAAAAATCTCACCTCCGCTGTCTGTATACTTATGTCGTTTTAAAGGTCGGTCCTGGTGGTGTGGTGGTTACCATACTTGCCTCCTACACCCAGATCGCGGGTTCGAACCCGGCCAGGATCGATGGATTTTTTCGGGGCGTAAAAATCCTAAGTATGGCTTCCTTCGGAAGGGAAGTAAAGCCGTGGGTCCCGTGTCGTACATTTACGGCACGAAAAAGAACCTCAAGCCTGAAAGAGAGGCCTCTGAGCAAAATTTGTCGGCCGTTTCACGCCCTGAGTTGAATGGGACGCTGATGACCTGAGCTGTTAAAGAGCGTCCATAAATAAGTCAATCAATCAATCGTTTTAAAGATTGTGACATTTTTTTAAATAAATCCTAACAACTCTGGTGATGCCTTAGTTTGACTATTGTGACGTTCTATGCGGCGAAATTTCATACAAATTGCAGCCTGTTCGCTTTATTATAATTATACGCCTTCGTGATTTCTCTGTTTCCAACAGCATTCTAAGCTTTGTTTAAAAGAAATGCGATAACTTCATTTCATCAATAACTTTACACTTATTACCTTGTCTCTCGTTTTACAGTGCATAATCGTGAAATACAAGCATTGGGTATCTCTATGCCCAGCCTCTTTTTCAATAAAACACTGCACGGTCTCCTATTCATTGTCACAAGGTACCAGCACGACTACCTTTAAATCTAATTATTTTAGTAAGCCGAACTTAGCGCCTGAGCTTAATTTGGTTTAGATTAATTTCATATTCATGCTTATCAGTGCTAAATGATGCTAACGCTGCTAGTGTATTTCCCATTTCAGGCAAAATGTAATATATTTCTGACTTATTTTTATTTGCTCTGTCCTTGCTGTGTATACTTAATTATTGTTACTATTGTTCTTCTTCTTCTTTACTGACACCACAGCCTGGTTCTACCAACTTCAGCCACTACTGTCTGTATCTCCACCTCCTAATGCCACATTTTCTTACATTATCCTCCGCATCTTGGGGCCATACCAGCCTTGGTCTGCTTCTTTTCCTTGCACCTACGGTTTGTCAACACATTGCTCGTTTTGGCAATCTTGCTTCTGTTCCACATAAACCAACCATTTCAGTCTGTCTTTTTTAATCACTGATATACTATTTGGTTCCTTATACATTTCCAACATCTTCTGATTACCCATGCTTCTAAACGCGTGGCCGTTATGTTTTCCTCAGGACTTCACTTTCCCAGATCGCCAGATTTTTTCCATTGCTTTTAGGTAATACCCAAGTCTCATGATGTTACTGTCGATCTTAATGTCATTTTCATAATGGATCTGGGTAAGGTTTTAAACGTCATAATGGTTCCAAGTGCATATAACCGTTTTACGAGCTGTGATTTCAGATGTTATACTATTGTTTCATGTTAATAGGGGTCCTAAGTATTTAAAACTTGTACACTTTACAAATTCACGTTGAAGAAGTTGCACTGTATTCCTACTATGGTAGTTTTCATATATTTATCTATAGATTCCATGGGTTTTAAGTTCGCCGGTGGTTGATAGAAAGATGCAAGAATATGCGGTGACGGAGGTAAGAAAAAGAATAATCCCACCATTAAGCCTGTCGTCATTGGCGGCATCCTCGTCTCCTTCATATATTGCAAACTGGACCTCATTTTCATCATCCGTTCATCTATTCTGAATCGATCACTAATTATCTGTTTCCTTGTAATTTTTTTTTTAATGGTTTGTACGTGTTCATAGGCCGATTTCAAATTCTCTTCAATCACTTCGAAAGAGCTTTTCAAGTCTTTACACATCTTTATTTTTAAATGTTCTGTTATGTTTCGCAATGCCGTTTTTCACTTGCGCCCATATGAGTTCTATCGAATGTTCTGCAACATTTTCATCACTTTCATGCCTCTTTAAATTTTTTGCTTTTTAAGTTTAATTAACTCATAACGACTGAAAATCCAGCTCAATGTTTTTATTACGAAGCCAAGGCATCATTTTAGATTTATAAGTCGATGAAATCGGCGCTTTATTAAATCTATTTAAATGATAAGAGCAAAATGGATAAAAATAACACTATTGGGGGTAATAGATTTCTACGAATCAGTTTCTAAAATCAGTGCTGTCCATTTTCTTGTGATAATTTTTTTTTTTCAATTTTGATTTGAATGTTATTGAAAATAAAACCAGACATCCAGCATGTAAAATAATAAAATGCCCACCTTTCTCTATTGCAGTTTCAAGAGGCAAACCAGTCTCGTTATCCTTCCAAATTTTGGTTTTTGAATGACTGTCGGTTTTCAAGTTTCATCTAAATAAACATTAGTGTGATTGGCAGCCCTCAATTTCTTAATTTTCCTTAAGAATTTTCTTACTCGAGAATTTTCTACGTACTGAAACGGAAAATATCCGACTTAAGGCCTTAAACACTCATTAATAGCAGTTGTTTAACAATATGATTTTAATAAGTTCTTTGCACATGTTTTTATATTAGGTAAAGGATATAATGCTCTATATAAAGCCACGAACATTTAATAGCAATAGCTATTTAGTTATGTTAATTTAAGAAGTACATTTACATATGTTATCACGGAAGGTAAAGGCCATAATATTCCATTTAAAGCTCCAAACATTCATTGATAATATGTTTTTAATTATATAAATTTAACAAGCTCATTTGCACATGCTTTTATGTTAGGTATAGATTTTAATTTTCAACTCAAATAACAAATATTAGTTGGCAATACGTTTTAAATCGTATAAATCTTGTAAGCTCATTTATATAGATTTCATGTATCAGATAAGGGCTATTACAATGTATATCTTAATGTTTGTTTGTTGTCCTTTATGACAATATTTATAATATAAAAATGTAACGATTCAAAGGAATACATACATAGCCAAGAATATGAAAAGATTAACTACAGATAAGAAAATTTTAATACTAAGTGAATCAACCAATGGCAAGCGTAACAACATTAACAATGTGTACCAAGAATGAAACATGAGACAGACAGCTTTATTGCGACTAAATAGAAGTTAACGAATTTCATTCGCTTAGTGTACTATGTTGAAAATATAATACATTTAATGTATAGTATTATTACAATATTATTGTAAGAAGTGGCGGTTTTTATCTCAGAATGTGTTAGTTATGCTTTGGATTCCGTAGAGAGAAGGCGTTTTGAATTCCATTAGTAGAAGTTGTGGTTGGTACTCCTTTAGTGAAGCAACATTTTAACATTACGTAAAGGTAAGTAGCGATTAAGTGGAAGAAATTACAAAATTATTATTTGTGGTGAACGATAAAAGTTACGAGTTTGCATTAATATCCATATAGGAAAATTGTATACGAGTTACAACAGGACAAAAAACACAGTTTTCGGTAAAGAAATATAAATTATAACGCGTCTGTCATGTATTCAGTATACATATAATAATATTCTCAGAGTATATCGTAATCAGAAAAGTGTACTGTAGTGTGGTAATAACAAAATACTAATAAACTCCGTAGATTTCTATCCGTGGTGATTTTGTTATATTTAAAGTTACACACCTTTCACCCCAGAAGTATCAATCTGAAAAATCAAGCTGTAATACCAAACCTTGAGCTAGCCGAGCATATTATAGTGGTGTTAGTTACGTCAACGTCTACGATGGCAAACGTCAATGGCGTCGTCAATATTTCCGCTACAAATTTGACGCCCTTGTTGGCATTAGTCGACGCCACCTACCATGTAATTAATACCACCGGAAATTTGACCCTCCAACTAGTGGCATCTACATCGATGGTAACGTCAATTAATACCGTCACAGTACCTAAAATTTATTTTCTGTAAGATTTCTCTTAAACTTCCCCTTAAACAAATTTTCCTGTATTAAAGCATAACTTATATCCTGTAGACCTGGTCAAAATCAGATGTATATAATGAATATATCAAACGGCTTATGGCGACGGTAGTGAACGAATCCATTACAGCTTTACTTAAGCTTCTGTTCGGACTTTTCTTGCTAGATGTTGTGTTAGCGGCTTATAAATTGCGCACCAACGTTGTGTTATTGCTCTTTCGATGACAAGGTTGAATATTGTTGGGGGAGATGGATCACCCTATCTTAGAAAATTATAAACCTCAAATTATTTCACTTATGTGATGTCATCATAAATCGACAATGAAATGAAACAAAATTTTGAATAATTACAGTCCGATATCGCAGTAAAATTATCGAAGTGTTATCAAATCCGTTTTATCACGCGACGTACATTTGCTTTTCATTGTGACCTAAATAATGTTTATCACATGGGCTATACTGAAACATCTGAACCACCATTTTGTATCTTATACACTGGATTCTAAACTCTGTATGCAGTAAACTAAATTCTCCAGCGACATAAACGTTTTGGTTGCCCCGGTTTTGTCACTTTGGTTAACGTGTGCCCGAAGGAAGATGGTGGTTTTGCAGTAAAAGTCCGGCGCGACTATGTAATGTCTCTTGCGTGTTTAAGAGCTTTATAAAGAAGGCAGAATGGTGCAGAGTGGTCCAGCCAGACCGGCGAGCACTCGTGCGTTTCCCTTCAGGGATAATGAGACTCAAATGGCCGGAACAGGGGTCTCCAAAGTGAGCTGTCATGTCTTTCGCGTCCAGCATTCAACACAATTTATATTTTTAGCGTTCATGGATATCATTTGCATCTCATCAGCTTTTCTGCAAATACATCTGAAGATATTGATCGATCTTTGCGGAGAGTATCTTCTTTTACTCTTGTAGAAATATGTTTATGCGCTTAGGTACATAACATTACTATTTCTAACTTAAACATGGGATTCAGCATGTTGAAATGTTGTATAAAGCTCAGAGCTCATTTTTTGGTTGAGATGGAATTTATGAGCTGCTATCCCCAATTAAATTAGAGTTATTATATTAATTATATTTTGTAACTTTTCTATCTTAATTATGATTGCAGTGTTTATTTTTATTTGTTGTACTTGTGCTGGTGCGTTGTATGTAAAATGTTATTTTCTCGTACCAGAGCGCAGAAAATCTCCCTAGCCATAAAATTTGACCTGGAAATTTCTGCTGCCTATTGTAAATAGTATTCTTGTATACGAAGCAAGGAGAAATTTCTAAAGCATGATTCCTGGAAAAGATGTTTCTTTGTATATTATCTGAGAGTTTTGCTATTATTTTATTAGGCAAAAATAGGTGTAATAAAACATATGACAACTGCGGGGGTGAAAGACAAGGTAATAATCTCTCGAAGGGAGATCCTAACGATTTCATTTAATATGTGAGAGATGTGGGTGGCATGCAAAAAGTCACGTAAGCCATCTGATTAATAATGTAGCAGAAAAGGACCGGGGGGAACTTATTACCCAATAGAGACGCGAAGATGAAAGAAAATATTCTGAAGTTTTCTAAAAGCATACTTTGAAAGAATAAAGAGAGCGTCAGGAAAGACTGATGGACTCCCACGTTTAATTGTATTGAAAAGTGAAAAATAGCTTTTGTCTTTTATAATAGTTAGAAAATGGTTAGGCCGGAAACTTATGAACCTGTCCTCGTATATGCTTATTGTCCTTTTTATTGTTTAGGTAATAATTGTGGTATTGTCAGAAATTTGGTGTAATTATTATTAGATTGGCAAAAGAGAGCCTTAGCTCTGCCAAAATAAATAAACATAGTCTGTCATCAAATGTTAATGAGTGTCAATGCTGTATTAACAATCTTGTGTATTCATTATATATAATACATCTGTAAATACGAACATACTGACATGTAGGTAATCAACGAGTACTTACTACTGTCAAAATATTCAAGACACCAGTCCAGACAAACTCGAGGGAAAAGCGTTTAGGGCTTCTGCTCTTCTAATGGAGCAATTTAATGTAATGTCCTCCTTGTGATGAAATATGAGTCATAAGGGATAGCCTGTAAATATCCTGGCGTGGTGACGATCTCGGCTGTCGACTTCAGGACTTGAGCGTAATAAATCACAAAGGTCAGGGTCGTAACGAGGAAGGTGAAGGGGTTTGGACACCGCTGGGAGGGTAGGGCAGGGGCTCGCCTGGCGCCACGGCTTGGCCTACCTCGAGGCAGCAATCAAGTCTTCCTCCTACGCGCGCAACCGGTTCCTTTCGCACCTTGCGCACGCCCTGTGATCTCTCCGCTGTTATTACGGAAGGTTCGGTAAGCAATCGATTTTCAGGTGAGCAGGAAAATACGCGCTAATCACCTTGTGTTGCTAGCGAATAACTCCAATTGATATCATAAGTAAGGAAACTTGCTTCATATTTCTTGAATGAGTTTTAATTTTTTTGTAGAGAAACAATATAGATATTTATAAGCCTAGGCAACTTTGTACTAATAGAGTCGCAGTATACCATTATATTACGTTAGAGAGTGAAAGGTTTTGTTGAAAGCCAATGTGCTAACAAAATTCAAATTAGATATAAGGAGCATTATTGAAATCTGCCTCGCTCGTTTTTCTGCAGTTGTAATTTTACTAGCAGATGGACCTAAAACTTCATCATCAGCTACCAGAATTAGATTTAAGATTTGTTCCAACCTACTCATCTTTTTATAGGACGTCCTATGGATCATATTCCTGAAGGTTGTAATACAATAAAATGTTAGCCATATTGTACCAGGCATTCTTTCTATATGTTTGTGTCGGGGAAATTTATTGAGATTTACTATTTAATTTGCCATAAACTTGCAGCGTTACCCATATTTAGGTATACTTTTCTTTTTATACAACCGGTATAAAGAAATTTATTTGCGCTAGTTCTATTTTTCATCTGCTAGATCTCCCAGTTGTCACAGTGTTAAGCATAACGGTTACCATTGTCTTATAAAACTTTAACTGAGTTGAGTTTTATTTTTAAAAATGTCTTTATATTTTCGAATATAACTTTAATATATGAAAGTTCAAAAGTAAAATTAAAATTTAACTATAGTCTATTCCTTTTCTAGTGTTGATATTTTAGATCGAATAGTTTCTATTCCTTAAAATTCGTAGCTTTTTTTTTTTTTTTTTTTTTTTTGAAGAAAGTTTAAATTACATTGTAGTTCTATTTGCTCTAATTTTCATAAAGCTTCTTCATTTTCACTTTAGCTCCGTGTCAATTAATTTAATTGCATTAATATTCTAATTCGGCCATAACTGTATGTAGTTAATATACAAACTAAATAGAATGAAAGATAAAATACCTAAATTAGCAATTCTTTCTCAGCATATTTCTTATTCCAGTGTCAACGCATATTTTAGTATTTTAGAAGGATTATTATTATTATTATTATTATTTGGGGAGTTATCTTACTTCTTTAAAATCTTCTGTAAAATTATAAAATGCTATGTACAATCAAAAGGTATATGGTTGGAATTGTATAATATGCAGTCAGAATACCATCGGCCTTTTTTAGAACTACACTCTTCTTCCTTGAATACACCGCCACGGGTGGCCGAGGTCGTTAAGTCTCGGACTCGTGAGCGGGAGGTCTGGGTTCGAATACCGCCAGGACCGTCCTTCCTGACTGAGGTTTTTTCCAGGTTTTCCTCAGTCCTCATAAATGGCAAATGACGGGGAGGTACCCTAAACATAGGTCTGGAACGATTCCTTCCATAAAATCCTTTCCCAATATATCATTTCATCTCACGTGTCATCAGTGTCCATCGCCTGTGGTGACTGTAGCAAAAACGGGCGTTAAACACCATTCATTCATTCCTTGAATATTGCTTCACAACTTATATTAATTCTTCTTGTAATTATTTTTGCGTTTATTTATATCCAAATAAAAGGCTAATACCTTTATAGTTGCTACAAGTATACCTTTTTCCTTTCTTAAAAATATAACAACTTCTTGCTAATTTTCATTCTTCTGGTATAACCTTTGTTGATTACATGTTATGTAAGGACAAATTAATAACTTCCAAGTTGTCCTTTTGGCCAATGCTGTTCTCATTTAAACGTTTATCTGTCTTATAATTTATCTTGATATTTTGTAAGCTGCAATAGCTATTTATAAGCGAGTCAGAAAGATTCATCATAGACATAATCTGAAAAAAGTTTAAAAGCAGCTGCGTTGACTAGAAAACCCTGTAAGGTGTAAGACAAGGAATCGTCAGTAAGCCTGTATCACGGCTTCGCCGTTTACATAATGGAGATGTAGATATTAAAGTTCTAAGGAAGAGTTTTGAAAGAAAATCCTCCAAAAAGGAGAACTTGGTGCATAGCCACATAAAGACCCTCAGCAAATCTTATGGAAGAATTGCCAACAAGTTCAGCAAAAGTGAATAGCTGTCGGCATTTTGTGATTTCTATCGATGATACCGAGAGAAATGTCACATGTGATGAAAAATGGATAGATCACCGCAATCCTAACATCCCAAAGCAGTTGCTCAATCTCTAGGGCCGTTGTTAAGCGAAAGGCGAAGATGATTTGGATAATTAGCTCTTTAACATCTCAGGTCATCAGCGTTCCATTCAACTCAGGGCGTGAAACGGCCGACAAATTTTGCTCACAGGCCTCTTCTTTCAGGCTTGAGGTTCTTTATCATGCCGTAAATGTACGACACGGGACCCACGGTTTTACCCTTCCGAAGGAAGCCATTACTTAGGATTTTTACGTCCGGAAAAAAAAAAAAACATCGATCCTGGCCGGGTTTGGTTTGAACGCGCGATCTTGGGTTACCACTACACCACCAGGACCTACCTAAGCGAAAGGGCACTGAATACTTGTAATTTACTTAACTTGGTTCCAAACAAGTGTGCTATTCAGGAAGACCCGATACCCAACTCCTCAGGAATCTAATCGATGTTAGGTGAAATAGACTCTATAGCACCTAATGCTTCATCTTCAGTTTATGCTTTGTTTTGATCCATGGTAGGAGTTCCAAACACCCATAATCTCATCAAAAAGCAAGAATTATATTATTGGCTGAAAGGTGACCAAGGCTATATTATAAAACAGTTTTGAAAGAGTGTGGGTATTTTTTCATGGCGTATTTACTCAACTCGTAATGAAAAGTTTATGTTTGTTTTCATATGATGTCATTATCAATAAATTTCGTCATTCTTATTGACTACACTACTATACCGAGAGTGCCAAAAAGATGTATACTCACTTTCACAGTAGATATTTATTTACATTTTTCAAAGTTAAATCGAAAAACAACAGTAATGTGTAGTACGATGTTCTGTAAACAGATGTGACTCATATACATTATGATAGCGTTGCTACAACAAACTAAAGCCAAGATTATCGTTTAAACATCAGAAAGCAATTTTGAAGTGGTATTGGAAAACCGAGAATTTTGTTGAAGTTCAAATGCAATGGAGACGTTGTACAAACAGAACCGCCAACGCGAGTAACAATTGCACGCTTTCGAGACAAATTTGAGACTCGTAATACCGTATGCAACAAGATGGTGCACCATTACATTACCACGGAGATGTACGTGCTTACCCTGATGACAATCTTTCAAGGCACTGGATAGGACGAAGAGATCCGATTGAGTTTCCACCGCGTTCTCCGGATCTAACTCCGTTGAACTTCTACCTATGGGGAACTCTTAAGGATGTTGTATACCGTAGAAAACCAGCTACACTGACAGCACTTCGGGAAGATATTGAAACGGCATATGCTGAGGACACTTTCGCAAACGTTGCTCAATCAGTAGTTCAACGTACTCAGAAGTCTATCGACGCCGATGGTGGGCATTTTGAGCAACTGTTGTAACTGTAAAAGTGTAAGATGATTAGTGTTCATCATTTTCTGTTTGTGTGAATTCAGTTTTGTTATGTTAACACAGTTTTTTCTTTGCTTGAAGTGTGTATACATTTTTTCGCACCCTCGGTACAATTGTTTTGGTTTTGTTAACATTAAGCAACATACCCCGCTTCAGGCGACAATATCGGGAAGTTTCTGATGAATGTTGCAGGGTAGACATATTGTTACAATTTTCTCGGCGATGAGTGCATGACAATTTCCCGGGAAATCAGTATGAGCATCTCGTCTGCCAAGCATTCGGCCATCATCATAGCAAGCTGGTGCTCCAGAGATCTTCAATCGGGCGATTCTCGTGAAATTGTCATTAATAACTTATCTAGTATCACGAAAAGGGATATTATACAATAAAGTTTGAAATCTCAAAATAATATTACTAGCCTTTAGTCAGTTCTGCCACTTGTACGGCTGTTTAATATACCCTTTCAGGAATTGTTAGTGTTCCAAGAGTAACCTATATTGTCCAGTTCCTTAAAATGTTTGGAGTTCCACGTAAGAGTTCTTCAGCTCTTAGAAACGACTTGAACTTTGAATTAGCCAATAAAGTTCGAGTGAAGACAAAGGCAGTAGTGTCGAAGACTATTTTAAGGTTATTTTAGCGCAATTTTGAGTACATTGACGAGTTATGATGATTCATAGAGTAAAAAAGGGGAAAGGGGCACTGTATTCCGTTGGAAAGACAATTTGGAATTTCGCATTAAAGTTAACATATTGTTAACTTTGGAAGGAAAATGTTCAGTGCTCTCTGGAGCTCGCTTGCTGAATAACGGTATGAAACTCCACCTTTAAGCCTCATTAATCAACCGGTCTGTTACAGTTCACTGACGTCTACAGATCATTTTGGCGTGAAAGGCGAGGGGATTGAGAGGATATAATGCTATTATTATCATCCTTGAAGATGGCGTTTGACGGTTAGTCGTAGCAAAAAAATTTTCTACCTTAGTTCAGCAATACACGTTGGCTTTTGAAAGAGACATGGAGTAATTCTTCAATATGTTGGTAAAACACATGTTCTAAAATGAGTTTACGGGAGTTGAAAGATGAACATTTGAATTAAAATAAAACCAAATTACGATAAATTTTTTTACTTTTCTCTGCTATCATTTTTATTGTGATGTGTATCCTGGAAGTATTTTTTTTTTTCTGAATATTTGAAAATACATCTACGTAGATTTAAAACTTATGATTTTTACAGCATCTATTTGAAAGTTAAATAGGTTTTGAACTAATTGAGCTAGAAGGTTCTGATTATTATCATGCGCTTGATGAAGTTTTTCTTTTGTTGTTGACTATTCTGGTGTCTAAACGTATTCTGACAGTAGCATAGAGACATGCATTAGGTTCCGGGTTGGAGCTATGAATGCCTTTTTAATATATTTTTCTTTATCAAATTTTTCTCAAAATTATATTTTCCTACGCGTAGGGACCTCTGGATAAGAAAAAAGTACTGCGATGGCCTTGAAATTTTCAGTGATGTCTCTAGACGTAAGAACGAAGCTACAGAAGTAGACAAATCTCACAATCTAGGAACGGTGGAGGATTTTCTATAACATTTTTGACAAAAATCTACTCTTAAACAACACAAAAATGTGTGTAAATAAGCTGCCCAAAATTTAATGTTGTAGCTCTACTGGTGTTGTCACAGTAGGAGCCCAAACTAATATGACATTGCCTTCTGACAAGACCTGACTTGCCTCAATATTTTTTTTTTTAAAATAGTGTTTAACGCTCGTTTTTATTGCTCAGGCATCACAGGCATTGGGCACTATGATACATGAGATCAAATGATAATCGTAATTTTTTTGTTTATTTTTTTTATTAAGGAAGAAAAAAACGTTCCAAGCCTAAAGGGCACCTTCCAGCATTGAATCTCAAGCCTCCTGCTCACGAATCTGTGCCATAATGACCACTGTGGTATCCCCCATCCTTAATAGTGATATACAGTACATTATTAATAGAAAGAAAATAGGGAATAAACCAGAAAATACGAGGATAGGTCCATAAGTTTCCGATTATCGCGTTCACAAAAACGTTATCTGCTGTCATATTTTATCTGTAAAGTAAAGAATTGCAGCTGTAACTTCAGTTGTTCAGATATAGTTGCATACAGAACACTATGTGTAGACGATTGTGACAAGTTCAAAATGGAGTACTGACCTGTTATTAAGTTCTTCCTAAAAGAAAGACTCACTCCAAATGAAATTAAACAGCGATTGGACGGTGTATATGGGGAAGCATCCCCCTCATATTCTACCGTAAAAGAATAGGCCAAACTTTTTCGAATAAGTCGAGAAAGCATTGAAAAAGAGGAGCGTGCAGGTCGGACCTTGGAGGGCTCACTTCTGAAAAGAATCGCTTTTGCGGAAGGAGAAATTATGGAAGACCGGGGTCTCGAAGTTACAGAAATAGCAGCATGGTTGGGGCTTTCTAAAACAACAGTCCTTCGAATTATTCATGAACATTTAACATAAATAAGGTTAGTGCCTAGACTTCTTTCCTGAGTTCAAAAGTGGCAACGAGAGAGAAGTTCTGCAAACCATTGTTACCGGAGATGAAACTATGGTCCTCTACTATGATTCCTTGTCCAAAAGGGAATCAATGGAATGCCGAAAACCAGGCGAAGCACTGCCTCTAAAGGCCAAGATCACTCAGTCAACCAAGAAGAACATGGCCACAATCTTTTGGCACTGTAAAGGAATACTCTTCATTGACTTCAAGGAGAGGAACACCACAGTAAATGGCGAGTACTATGCTGGCCTACTGCACAGACTACGTGTTTCCATCAAAGAGAAAAGGCGAGAAAGCTGAGTGGTGGTGTGTACCTTCTTCACTACAACGCGCCTGTACACACAGCTCTTGTTGCAAAGGAAGCTGTGAAGAAAAGTGGCTGCAAGGAAATCGACCATCCACCTTACAGCCCAGATCTAGTTCCCAGTGACTATTTCCTCTTCTCAAAACCAAGAAGAACCTTCGAGGAAGGAAATTTAAGTGTGATGAAGAAGTTATGGGTGCTGTGTATGCCATTTTGCAAACAAGACTTCTGACTATTTGGAAGGGGGGGAGTTGAAATGTTAATTTAAAGATTTGAGAAGTGTATTGCAATAAAGGATAACTATATTGAAAAGTGAAATATAGTTTTTGTCTTTATCATACCTAGTAAATGGTTAGGCCGGAAACTTATGGACCTACCCTCGGATCTATGTTGGAGCCAACTCATTCAAACTGGGTGTGATGGATGCAGTAGTATATTTTAATGATGGGTGCAACAGCAGAATTAAAGTTTTTGAACAGCTTGGAATACCTTTGGGGAATAGTATGAAAACAGCAATCATCGAAATGGATTTGCAAACTATTTCTAAGCAGAACAGAGCTAAGAGCAGACAAGAGAAGAAAATGAGAAAATATCAAAAGATTTGGATTGTGGTTCATGGATGTTGTAAATATGAAAATCGTTGCTCATATCCACAGTACTCCTAAAGTATTTGAGGTGTACTTTTCTGTTAAACCCCGTAAAATCCGCTGATAAAATTCTTACTCGTGTTTTTCAGTCTGAGAACTGGAAGTGGTACTTAAATGTATAACTCTAATTATTTTATTTTATTTAAATATATTTGTAAACGTTTGCATGAATTTGCATGAATATTCAGAGGTTTACTTTTTTTTTCAATCCCATTCATAAAAGAGAAAAATATTTACGTGGAGTATGTCAAATAGTTCTAAATTATACCACACCAACTTTTCACTGAACTAGATCACACATGACGCCTCCGTGGGTTAGAGGTAGCATTTACGACTACTAATCACTAAGTGCCTAATTTGAATCCCGGTCAGGTCAACTATCTGGGTAAGGTATCTTTCGTAGTTGTTCCTAACCTGAGGAGGTATTGCGAGATAGTTTCAAGGCGCTCATTTGCGTCGCCATTTATTCATTTCATTCATCCCTACAGACTTACACCTATAGTATTCAGTCCACAACTGCAGACGTCGTGGAGTCAAAGCGATAATAAACAAAACAAAACAAAACAAAAAGGGCACCTGGATATTCTCCCGGCAATGACAATTTAAAACAATTCTGATCCCATTTATTACATGTTATATAAATAGCTTGCACAATGTACATTTTCTCTTATATTATTTTTAGAAGGGTTGTTTGTATTTAGTGCCAAATTTTGATTTATCTGTATTTGATAGTACTTGAGCAAATTAGTGTCAAACATGAGAGTGTCTCAGACCTTGGAAAACCCCAGAGAATATGCTGGAGGACCAGAACTGACATCAACTACCTGCTGCAATTTTCAAGCCACATAAAGATATAATTCTTTATTTTCTAAACATTTGAACAGCTCCAAGCGTTTAGTATTCGCTGCGGAAAGCGATTTGCTGTGGAAACTGCCGCAGCGACCTTCCTTTATATCTGGAGATTCTGGCGACCTGCCAGGTGACGTACGCTGGGCTGCAGCTGCGGAAATTTGGGTCTTATATCACCCTAAATGCGTGTTCATGGGGAATCCCAAAGCTCGCTTAAGGAGATAATGCCTAAATTGAGTGTGAAATTGGCATTTCTTACTTTAGCACAGTATAATTCACATATAAGTTGTGATTAAAAGTATATGTGGCTAGTTTTTCTTTTGTTTAAGTGCACCTGACCAACCATTCCAGTTTGTAATTTTATGTGTAATCAGTTTTCCTGATTTTCATTCCATACATTGGTTGTAAAATTCAATAAATGTTTTACATAAAAATATTTTCATCTATATCTTCATATACAGTGTGGTGTTATTATTTTTTTATGCTTCACACGTATGTGTTTATAGCCTCTCTGGACCTATCGTGTGCTTATAACCCAGTTTGCAATTAAACACATAGTCAGCAGCTCATTTGTAGTTACCCGGCCTCTCACGTAGCTTCAATGACATACTAGCCGATCAGTTGATATAAATACAGTTATGTCGTGTGTTTAGTAATACCGATTGTGAAATATAGTATACGGAAACACGATACGTTTTCATTAAAAAAATCTTCAAGCAGACAAAAATAATATTTCGACGGTAATTTCCTATAGACCACTTTTAACCATGAAAAGAGTCGTAGAGAAAAGTGCATGCTCCGGGTTCTTTCCAAGGTAGATTAGGCAATTAAAGGCATTTTGAAAAATAAACATGAAATTCTTAAAAATTAAACAATACAGAATTAATGAAGACCTTTTACAGAATAACAAAGTCAATTGAATATCTTGCTTCAAATGTGAAAATCAGCGAATCACTTGCGAAATTTATTATCAAATATTAGATTGGATATGAAGAGCTTTAAAAACACCAATCTACTGACAACAGTAAGTGCCATGAATAGAAATGTCATTAAGAAACCGGATGGGACTGCTCCATTGCACGATAATATTCACTGAAAGAGAAAATGTTCCAGATGATGTTTCTAAACACTATAGGAGGGCTATGCTTGCAAGAAACAAAAGGAACTCGATTGCTATGGATGCTGCAACTTTGTTCTTATTTTTAAAACTATAAAGAATAATTAAGTCATGTCTCATTTTGAAATGCTGGTCATAAGGAAGATACTGTGAGGCACATTTAAAACCGCCCTTTGCAGGTCTGCCGCTTACCGGCCCTAACTCCTCCGTAGCCGGCATCTGGCGTCGCACACCCACAGCGCCAAACCCTTCATGCTTTTAAAACTTGGGCGCTAAAGATAAAATACATTACCTTTATCTTAAGAAACTAACATTTATACTCGCCAGTTCTTCTGCAGTAACGAGCCTAATTTCCGGGCAACATTTTCTGTAAGACAGGCGATGGCAGAAGGGGTCGCACCGTAAGCAGCCAAATTGGGGAAGAACGGTCAGAATTCATTAGAGAAAGAAAACTAACGGTCAGAATCGTGCCGATATATGCGTGTGATTGACTTAAAAGAACAGAATGTCACTCAGTACGAGTATTTTAGGGGTAGATGTGTGTGCTGGACATCTTACTATATCATATTTATATTTAGTTACAAGAGAGTTATATTTCACATTCGCTGTCTTCTCATCGATTTCTTTGTCATCCAGTATCAGAAGGCTGCAACTTAAAAATTATCCCTACACTAAAGTAATGTATCTTTATAGCATTACAATGCTCATTTAATATTACGTTACTCCTTAAATTAATCTACGAACATGATTTTTTATCTTGTGGAAGCGGAAGCTTTTGGCAGAGAACCTCCAGCATGGGCAGAGCAGGTAACGATTTTTCGCAATAGAGTGTGGGTCGCGTAGTTAAGTGAGGTCAGGGTCACCCGGGTAGAGAGGGAGTAGAAACGGGGCCGACCTGACACTGCAGGGGTTAAAGGTGCTATGCACGCCCTCTTCCCCATATATTGCAGGGCGTATTTGACGTTTTAAGATGTGGATGATAATAGCTGAAACCTGTTGTGCTGTGCCACAAGCTAAACAGAAGGAGAACTGTAGAGTGAAACCTCCCTAACCCGGACAGGTATGGACAATAAAAATTTATCCAATTTAATGAGAGCTCCATGATAGGGAAGTAGGTTTCCATAGTACACATGTACATAATTTAAAGGAAAGGGATATGTATTACACATATACTCAATAAAAGTAAAATAAAAATGACTAACTTAGGCTTACTCATATTGAAACTGCAAACAGAATAATGATAAACTCTTATACTTCACACCTCAACAGCAAGTGAGGACCTCTCTGTTTATTTTAGGCGTGCAACAAGTTAACATTTTGTAAAGAATTGAGGAAGCACAACAGGAAAGAAAAGTGAAAGAAAACCCTACCCTTTCCATGCTTAATGATCCATTGCAAAGCATACAGGGAAATCTCAATGAAGCTCAAACAGGTAGCAGAAAGCCAGTTAGGGAAAATCCCATTCTTTTGATGTTACAAGTACCCATTTAAAGTATTAGATATAAATGCGATTCAATCTTAAATAAGCTAGCAGAAATACATACTTTAAACATAAATTGTACGATCTAAGGGTTGTCCGGTTTCCAGGATTCAGGGTTGTCCAGCATAAATATGATAAAGCATAGAAATTTGCGCGGTTCCAATAGATTGAGGTGTCTAACACACAGGGGTGTCCAAATTCAGATGTTTACTGTTTCTACATATAACGTGTAAGCGCATTGCTAGGATTCTGAGGTTATTGACATGTATTAAGAAAGGACATGTATTCATTTACACATTCAAATATATCAGCTCCCATAATTCAATCCAAAGAACTTGGCTTACATCTTTTTTACTCCAGAGACGTGGAATATTTGTGCAACACTTAGTTCTTATAAATAATCCGAGTTCGATCTGGACAAGCGGACCATTAACTCTGCTTGCTGCCGGATTTAACATCAGTGTACGTACTTTTCAGTTAATGGCCGAACGGAAATTCGTACCTAGCAGAATTCACCACTGCTGACAATGGCCAACACTATTAACCTGGAGAAAATGTGGAAGCAATGTCCTTCAACCAGCAAATAAATAGATCCTTCTCTTGTAGCACATTAACGCTACAGAACTTCTTTTAAATTGTTCGTATACTTTCAGGAGTGGAAAATATTAAACTTTTTTCTTTGTATGTTAATTTCAAACATATTCACAGTTCCATGCTTGTGAAAGATTTTTTTCAATGCCTATATAATTGGTCGCGTTATGCATTAAAGTGTTTTAGTCTGCGATCTCAGTTGGACTTTTAAATCAACCTCAGTCACGTCCTGGTTGAAAACTTTTTATGTTTTCATAATACATCAGTTTAACTTGTGGCGGACCTCAATGTAGTAGGCCTATGTAACTGTTCAGCTCTTTATTGTAGTAGATTTTAAAAGTAAAAATTCATGGTGGCAATGTTTTTTTTTAGTTGTATTTTTTGTGAAGTTTTACCAAAAATGGTGAACGAAATGTGCAATATTAGGATTGCAACTGTCTGTAGGTTTGTCGTTTCTCAAAATTGATTTTCAAAACTGTGTACTTCATAATTTGTGTAATTTTAAGCACGAAACTGTGTATAGACCTACTTATAAAGATGAACATGCTGGCGCAGGATACAGTCATTGGAGGAAGGACTGCTTGGGGGCGCAAGAAAAAGGCAAATGGGTAGGGAAATTGTAAGAGATATTGGTTTGGGAGAGCTAGATAGTTTAAAGTCACAAAAGGGGTAGGGCGCTTGGAATAAAGTGAAAGCAAGAGTTGATGATATAGAGAAACAGGAAAAATTTGGTAGGCTAAGAATATTCTGATATATTATAGGAGTTTTAAGAAAGAATGGGGCAGGGAAAAATATTTTGAGGTTTGTGACAAAAGAGTAGGGAGGTTATAGCATGGGCAAGAGCAGGAACTATGATGTTAGGTGGGGTAAAAGCTGACAAAGAATTGTGTCCATTGTGTGGTAAGATAGACAAGAACTTGCACTGAATAATAGAATGTATAGATACCGAAGGATGGAGAGGAAATAAATGGAATAATTTGCTGGCAGAAATTCAGGCAATAATGATTTTTAATCGGTTTGGAAATTATGTAGGGAGAGTAAGAGAAAAATGGTGGAGGAAAGTGATCAAGACAAAGGAAGAAGGTAATAATGTAACAATGAGGGAAGATGGTCACCTTTAGGGAAGTATTTGTAATGTTCACTTGATAATGTGTTTAGTTAGAGTGATGTAGGATCCATGTATACAACAACCAGGATGTTAGTTGTATAGGATCCTGAATTAACAAGCCCTCAATGATCAAGGAAATATTGTAAAACTGTAATTGTAATGTGTAGAAATAACAAGCATTTATTCATTCGTATATCTTCTATTAAATACAAGAAAAAATAATGTATTATGCAAAAAGTATGTTTGATATTAAAATTTTAGAAAAGTTCAAAACCTTAGAAATAATTTTGTAAATATTTTTTTTGATGAAAATCAACGAGGTTGAATCAAATATAATGTTATCGGTTGTGCGGATCGAAACATACCTTTGAGATGTTGTATTACGGGGGGCGGGGGTTCAAGACCGATTCACCTCGCATCACTGTTTCGTTAATAAATAGCAGCATGTTCGAGCACGAGGTACACTCGTCAATTGTGCAATGCATTGTCATATTTTGGCAGTGAGGGCGTGAAAAAGTCCAAAACTAGCAAATGTTAAGGACATAGTTGGAGGTTAAGATGTTGTGTAAGACAAAAATGTATCAGAGCAAAAAAGTTTCACAGAAGAACGAGAAACTGTGGGAAACAAAACGTTTGTCACGCAGGAGCTGCGGAAACTCGGCGAGTTCCTCAGCAAGTTGAATTTGTGAAGGTTATTACAGAGCTCTAGAGCAGAGAAGTTACATGTTGAGTTTATAGAAATTGGGAGAAAACAGTGACTTTTTTTTTTTTTTTTTTTTTTTTTTGCTGCAAGTCTGCCGGTTAATATTTCCATAAAAAATGTATAAGTTATGAGATAAAGCTTGATTTCATTCTTTTGATGGTACATACTTTTTCTTTCTTGTACAACTGCGTAGCAGTTTGTGATAAAAACATGATACTTGCGTTCATGTTTTTAGCAACAATAGCCGAAGTTAGCTCACGACACCCATTTTTGCAGCTGTAACACAATAAGTAGCTGTGTTGGTTTATGTCTGATGTTCTAAACTGGAGATCTCTCGAGAGCATTTTTGTGCAATGATTTTTTTTTTACAATTTTAAGAGCTGCCAGATTCAATAAGAATGCCAGGAAAATTTACAGACTCTGCTCCTAACGCAGTCACAGATGAAAACATTGTTCGCATAGAAGCCACAGTGAAGAAGATCCGCGAGTGACTCGCAGGGAGATAAAGGTGTCTGGAAACAAATATCATCGTGCCAGAAAGTTTTGTTGTTGTTGAGTATACCATAACTTTAGAGAACAACAAACGGCAACAAGCGTTGAAATGTTCATTGTTTCGACAGTGGCAGCTCCCGACGAGTACGCGATAACTTTAGTTGACGAAAGCTCATTAATCAAATACTACCCGGAATCATGTCCGCGCTCTGGATTTTACCAAATGACGACCTTCCATCACGTCGGAAGATGCTTGCCAATTTATTCTCAGAAAGCGGCCATATTGCAACCATTGAATTCCAGGAACAAAAAGCAGCCATTGCACGGTTGGCTTCCTAGGCTCTTCAGAACATTAATAGAAAGAATAGAGAAGTTTTGCTTCACTACGACATTGCATCTACGCACACCTCTTTGTTGAAAACAAAAGAATCAAGAGTGACACTGGTCCACCATATAGTCCAGATATGTAACTTTTTTTCTGTTTCCAACTGTCAAGGAGCCATCACTTTGAACGTCCGGAAGAAGCTGTTACGTTCTATGAAGAGGAGATTGACGTCATCTCTAAAAAGAAGCATAACATGGCTGCTTCCATGATTGATTCTGGAGGATCGAGAAGGAGGGAAACTACTTCTAAACGGAGTTGCTGACTTATGTCTTTCTAATTAGCAGAATCCTAAAAATTAAATAGCTCTGATTATTTTTTATCCTTGTTTCACTTTTATGCACCTTAATATTTGCTCTGCACTAGAACTAGTATACCCTCATTTTAAAATATTTGTGCATCCACTTGAGTACACTAACAACATGAATAGTTCGTTGGTTGCTAGTGGCCATTGGGGATGCTGATATTTATCATTTTTTTCCCCTTAGCTTCCCAATAAAGAGCTGCCAAATTATTTTTCATTTGTTCGTTTATACAAGTTGGCTGCATTTCAGCAAATATTCTTTGTTTAGTATAATATTCATATCCTTACGCAATGGGCAGTGATGTTCTTGACTAATTTCATCCTAAGAGATGCACTGACAGGCAATCATGCCCCAACAATTAAGCGTAATTGGGTAACTCCAATTTTTCTTGGTTTCAATAAAAGATTTTGAAAGTATTTAGATCTTCATATGGTTTTCCTTTAAGTTTTTGTTTGATATTTTGTTGTTCTTGTTCAGTTATTAATCTTTTTATGAATTTCAATTTATAGAGAAGTTCTAGTTCAAAAGATGGTTTTAATTTTATCTCCCCCTCTACAGTATCAGAAATCTTATTCCCCTTGAATCCCACATCGCCCGGGATCCATTGTAAAACTATTTCTGTATTTCTGATCTGGATTGTATGATATAGTTTTCTTATTTCATTTATAGCGTATGTTAGTGGTTAACTGTAATTCATTATACTTTGTAGAGCTGCTTTAGAGTCACTTAAGATAATTCGTTTATTTATTTTAGGTCTATATAGTAGATTTTCTAAAGCTGCTCTAACACCGAGGTCACAGTCTGCATATATATGCTGTGTATTGTAATGAAACCATTCACATTGAATTACGTAAAATAAAAATAAATGTACAGTTAGACGTAAAGTTAGAAGCTTGCAAGGTCCAAGGTTTTGCAACTACGTCTAACTTAAACTTAAGAAATCAGCCAATCAGACAGAGCACAGCTCTCTGTTTGTAGAGCTCTATGGTAGAATTTATCCATACACGGAGAACGGAGATCAAATGCAATTCCTGCTGCTTGCTGTGCTGCAAGTCCCGAGCGGAGAGAGCCGAAGGTAGTAACCCACAGATAATAGACTTTCAAGCGATTGGTACCACGTACAGAATGCGCTATAAATTGGTGATTATACAATTTTTTCTGCTGCAGTTAAAAGGAGATTTGCCACCATTACAGGGATTTACCGTCCCTATCAATTTATATTTACGAAAAACCACAGAGTCCACCTATTTGTAGGATTTACCCAAAATTAGCGTTATTACACACACACACACACAAATTGAATTAATTGCGAATTCCAATAAGAGCAGATTTTGCACCGTTATAATATGTTACCCGCTTAACAAGCCCTTATATTTAAAAGTTACGGAGAACAACACATGGGTTACATTATGTTTAACAAAAAAATAATACACACATTTATACTGCGGCCACGCACAGTAGTTCGATTCTCTCCACTGTCACTCGGGACTTGCAGCAGCTAGAAGCAAATGTTGCACTTGATTTCCGTGCTCCGTGTAAGGGCAACTATGCTAAAGAGAGATGAAGATCAGCGACTCGGTAGACAGAATGGCGTCAATGGACAAAAGATGAATTGCATTATAAGAAAGCTATCCTTGCTCATATTACTCCAAGCAAATTAGTTACTGCACTTTGCATATGAGTAAACGCTACCTCCGTCTCCTTTTCAATCAGCTGTTGGTTGATCTTCGCTTGTTCTTATTTTTGATTGGCT
The DNA here is from genome assembly GCA_030762175.1 of Metallyticus violacea. Classification (NCBI taxonomy): domain Eukaryota; kingdom Metazoa; phylum Arthropoda; class Insecta; order Mantodea; family Metallyticidae; genus Metallyticus; species Metallyticus violacea. Next base: position 72,099,262 of record CM060836.1, read on the forward strand.
AATACGTACGCTTGCGTCTTTCATTGTGAATGCCTACATACTACTGTTACGTCTTATTTTATTATGTTTACGTTTAATTTTCACTGTGAATGGTGCCTTACACTCTAAAACTGCATCTTTATGTGATATGAATAACCTGAACGAATGTAAGCTCGATCATTCACTAAAAGGTCAAGGTGCTAATTTAACCCGAGAACGCATTCAAATGTGCATTGCCTTCTCTTGTTATAATGGCAGTAAGAAACATTTGTCAGCTTTCATTTCCTGTTCAAACGCCCACTTTAGAAGTAAAAGAAAAGTAGTTGGCCGTGTACTTTTTACGACTCGTTTCCGTAGCAAGCTAAAGCAGTGGATTGCGTACACTCTGCTTTTGGATCAATCTCGTTGTGTTCATTACTGAAGAGGACCTCCTTGCATATGCACTTTGTATTTGTTTATTTTTACTCTTTGAGCAATACCATAGCTTATGACCTTACTTTACCTTACTTTGAAACTTACAATGCATTAAAATTTAATTTTACGTTTATAAGATCTTCACTTTCACCAGTCCTTAAGAATATGGTATACCAAATACAAATGATAGAAACCAACGGATACTTTTAGACAGAAAAGTTTAAATTTTTTCCTATCATACACTAACTGCACTTTCCCTCACTTGTCACATAGTTGTCTTATAGTTTTAAATGATATCATATGATGCTCTGAAGGGAAAAATCCACAAGTTAACCAGATTATGTAGATACATCATCAGAGTTAAGACAGCAAGTTTTGTAGCCGTCGAAAAGTACACGTTTTGCACGTGCAAATAACAATATCATTAGATATTGACGTTAGACGTTTCCTTATTCAAAAAATTCTACTTGTTGAAAACTTGAATCCAGGGACAAACAAGCTGAAGATATTTCTAAGTAGTTTTAATTTTATTACACGTGTTATCTTACACAAGCCTTAGTTCCTTTCAAGAAGTTTTGCCCCTTCCCAGATGAATCTCCCTTTGCAAGAAATTGGAGATGCAAGCATTAGCGAATATCATTCGAAAAGAATAAAGGCACTTGCTACATGCGGCTGTTGGTTAAGTGTGATGTTTTCCATAATGTTTTACGCCTACCTCTTGAACCTCTTGAAAGGACTGCACTAAACCGTAGCTGAATCCTGGACCTAGACTATGAGCATGAAGGGTTGCTGTGGACCCAATGATTGTAATGAATTCCGTATGCAAGAAGCGCAGGTGTTAAAGCGTGGCTGAAAGCATTAGGAATCATATGGAATCTTTTGCTGCAGGATGGCCAGTCCCAAGCGATACTTCACTCCTCGGGTAAAATATTAGGCTTGACGACCTACGCTCGCAATCCTTTTCGTAAATATAAATTGATATGGGCAGGTAAATCACTGTAATAAGGGGATTGTTAGGCGGGCGAAATATTGTAACGTGAAAAATGTGCTCTTATTCCAATTCGCAACTAATTTATACGAGGGCCATCCAGAAAGTAAGTCCCAATCGCGCCTGGAGATGGAACCACTTGTCGGATAGGAATGCGCATGCGCAGGAGTAGAGAGGAAGTATGTGGGAATAATGCAGTAAAGTTTCAGCCTTGTGACGGCTGTGGTTGCCGCGGTGTGCTAGGAGAAAATGGCTTCTCTAATATTGTCTCCCGCCAACTGCGAGGTTCGTGCAGTCATCCGATGTTTGCACGCTCAAAAGCAAAGTCCAGCAGAGATCCATCGCCAGTTGTGTAAAGTGTATGGACACGACATTATGTGCGACGTATGGTAAGACGATGGTGCAGGCAATTCACTGAAGGACGAACCAATATTCACGACGACGACTGTAGTGGCCGACCGTCCCTGGTGACGGCAGAAGTGTTTGAAAGTGTGCGGCAAGCAATTGAGCAGAACCGGCGCTTCACAATTTCAGAACTCTCTTGTCAATTCCCCAGATGTCTCGCTCCCTTGTGCACGAAATTGTCTCCCGAAAGCCTTGACACTTCTGCCGTCACCAGGGACAGTCGGCCACTACAGTCGTCGTCGTGAATATTGGTTCGTCCTTCAGTGAATTGCCTGCACAATCGTCTTACCACACTGTCGCACTAATGTCGTGTCCATATACTTGACACAATTGGCGATGGATCTCTGCCGGACTTTGCTTTTGAGCCTGCAAACCTCGGATGACTGCACGAACCTCACAGTTGGCGGGAGTCAATATCAGAACAGCCATTTTCTCCTAGCACAGCGCGATAACCACGACCGTCACAAGGCTGATACTTTACTGCATTATTCTCACATACTTCCTCTCTATTCCTGCGCATGCGCATTCCTATCCGACTAGTGGTGCCATCTCTAGGCGCGATTGGGACTTACTTTCTGGATGCCCCTCGTATATACACACTAACCCTAACGCTAGCCTCGGGTAAATCCTAGAAACCGATGGACCCAGTGGTTTGCTGTGACTTGCTACGGCATGACGGCCTACGATCGCCTCCTTTTCGTAAATATAAATTGATAGGGCAGATAAATCACAGTAATGTTGGCTAATCTCCTTTGATTGCAGCAAGGGGAAAAAATGGTCAAAGTCAATTTATATATAAAAAGCATCAGGATAATAGGATTTGAAACTGCATCCTTTACATCCAACGCATATCGCTCTAACCGCCTGAGCTATCGTGCCACTGTTTTTCAGGACGTATTATCTAGCTATAACTGTGTAAGTCACTACCTTCGACTCTCTCTGCTGTCGCTTGGGACTGGCAAGGGATTCCATATGATCCCTAGTGCTTTCAGCCCTGCTTGAAATGAAAAATCAGTTTGTGCTGTTAATTACGTTTGGGACTAAAAATATGACGTTCATCATAGGCCGCAACAAACTTAACAGTAACTTGATATGCTTGTCTAAGGGTTTTTTTATTGGACTATGATGATATATGATCCGATCTCTCACTCATCTTCACATGGTTACCTGCGGTGTTTAATTAAGGAATCGTTGATTAACTGTCGCAGAATACTCAGTATAAGCATGCGGGGCAAAAATGATGAAATCATCATCACTATTTTTAATAACAGTTTGTTTTTTGAGCTTTGCTACCAGTACAGCTCAGAATCATATTGTACAGTTTCGCGATCATGGTCAACTGGCCTTTCTGGCATTCCTGATATTTATACTCACATATTTTTTTCTTTTCACTTTGCACAATTTTTTGTACTTATTATGAAAGTTCACCAATACGCTCTTGGATTATTTTTTATCACTTTAGTGGATCTTCAAGCAATATGCTCAAAAGACATGGTACTTTCCTTGGTTTCTGTGAACAAAACAACTACGCGCACTCGCGGGTTAGGGGAGATTGCCTTGTAATTTAGGAGCTCATGGAAAGAATATTTTTCCTGTGCTTATGTCATCTGTCTTACCGTTTGTCATTTGTTTAAAATAGCGTTGCTTTTTTCTTCCAAGTGATGTGGCGCATTTGTTTAGTGCATGTGAATCATCTCTTCTTCCACAAAGAGGAGATAATAAGGTGGCGAGGTTTTAATCCCATTCTCACGGAAACCAGCCATGGTGGAATTAGCGGTCCACGTGCCTGTGTTGATCCCACTGCAGTCAACTCCGTGATGAAGTGGACTGGAGCGAAGTAGCACAGAGCCTGTTCTAAAATTATCCAAGTCTCTCGGCTAAGATGAAGGGTTCCCTGTTGGCATCACCGTCAGGCCTGCATTCTGTGACTCATCTCTTCAGTCGCTGACCTACTGCATGTGCGGAATCGGATCACCGTGTTCCTCTGCCAAGTGAGGTTAGGTTTGCGAAGTTGCTCGGAGCTAATTTAATTTATATTTTGTAGCTTTTCATTAATGAGCATTTCGTGCAGTTCACCCTTTCAGTGATATGTTAGATTCATGTATTAAGAAGAGAATGCGGCAATTTGTCTTTGACGTTTATAAACTACGCTTTCTACAAATTAACCTAATGCGTGTATGTTTTAACTCACCCACATTTTTATTCGATTCAACCATACAGATATTGCAAATGCATTACCATGTTCATAGTTTAAATTATATCTGCTCTATTTAGATATAACAAACAGCTGACAAAGTGCCATATGTGGGAAAATATGGCATATTGACATATAAAATACGAGTAAATTATAGATACCAAACTTTTTCGATACTCGATACTACATGTATTTTATTTTCGATACTTTAACAATCGACACTTCTATATTTTTGTAATCAAATAAAATATTTCTCATTTTTTTATTTTTCTAATATATCAAGCATATGTGCTGTAAATTTGTGATAGACATGTAGTAGTTATAATTACAAATTTTTAATTTTTGTTGCTACTCTATCTAGTGGGTATAAAATCTCTTCTGTACCTTATTTATCAACGTCATTGATTAATTGCAATATATTTTTCAAGCCGATTGTATAACACTATAAGTGAATAATGGTAAACCCAGTAAATGTTTTTATGGTTGCACAGAATGGGTTTGTTTTCATCATTAAGGTTTTTTTTTTCCTATATAGGCTGTTGTTGCCCTTATGGAACTAGGAAGATTGGGCTATAAAAGCAAGGTCATAGAAAGAGTATTGAAATATTGGTATAGGGAGACTGGAAGAGGAGAATATCATTAATCATTGTTTAGTAGCACGAGGGAAAATTAAGGGGGAGAGAAACTTGGTTATCTAAATTTTTTTCTTGGCATGTCTCTGAAGAAGTAACACTTTTTTATCCGGAAAAGGAAAGAGCATACCTTAGCCTGGTTGCGATTCTTATTATTTTTTTTTTGATTTATTTATTTATGGACGCTCTTTAACATCTCAGGTCATGAGCGTCTCATTCAATTCAACGCGTGAAACGACCGACAAATTTTGCTCAGAGGTCTCTCTTTCAGGCTTGAGGTTCTTTTTCGTGCCGTAAATGTACGACACGGGACCCATGGCTTTACTTCCCTTCCGAAGGAAGCCATACTTAGGATTTTTACGCCCGAAAAAATCCATCGGTCCTGGCCGGGTTCGAACCCGCGTTCTTGGGCGTAGGAGGCAAGTATGGTAACCACTACACCACCAGGACCGACGATTCTTATTTTGAAACCTAAAAAAACATGTATCAATACTTTTTCAAAAAAAAAAAAAAAAAAAAACGTAGGCCCTTTATATTAAAGAATAAAACGATCACGATGGTTGTTATTTAAATCTTCCCGTGACTTAATAATAACAACATAGAGGCAAAGGAACAGAAATTATGCATACTGACAGTTCAAACAATGTGAAAAGTGCAAAAATAAGTGTTACAATTTCACATTTTTTATTGTAATTTCACCTATGTATCCCCTAAGTGAACATCCATAATTACAAGAGCTTATGAGAGATAGTATACATTTCCTTCCTCCCTCCCTCTCTCTGTGTGGCGCGGTTCTGAACATTACCATAGTGTTCTACAGTAATAGACAAGGTATATTTGAGTATTTAAACGAAATTATCATGCAGTGAACTTGGTTTGAATTATTGTACAGTTAGAAAGATAACCTCTATCTTTCCTTCTTTACACGAACAGCTGTTCATCGTAATAATACGAGTTAAACTGGTGTTGTTGGATAAAATATTTTAACGTGCTTACTATTTCCTTGATTTTAACAATAGATTCAATCGATTTGAACCCTTGCACTTTATTGTAAAAAATTTATTCCTTCCGAGGATATGGGTTTAAATTCATAATTATTGAACAACCTTCTTTGTGATGACACTTGCTCTCATCTCATTCGGTTTCGTGGTCTAAAGCTGAACCCCTCACTTAAACGGCTTTAAAACTATATCTTGAGCTTCTGGCAGGTACATTTTCCCTTTCACTTCTCTTTTCCTGCTTACTACTGTTGCAGAAAACAACCCAGTTAGTAATCGGGACACGCTGCCTTGATTATAATGTATTCTGACATCTAGAAAGTCTGTTTTTTCTTCAAACAATAAGTACACCCTTTCTTCTGCGGCGTCAGCGGCAAATAGAAAACTTGCTACAGAAAAATGTAGTAACAGAGCAAAATATGAGAATGGTGCAGTATTTTTTTACCACTAGTATACCGGTAGGCATTTGTTTAAAAATAATTAATGGGCAACATTATTTTAAAATGTAATATATTATCTTAAACTTCAATAACAAAATCAAAACATGAAACAATTATCTTAAAGTAAGGCATGACTTTGATAATGGTATCATTATCGAAGGCCAAGAGAAAACTTTCAGCATTTTCTTCTGAATATTCACATTATCGTAGGCTAAAATTCGAAGAAATAAAGAGTTATCATAGCTGCATTATTTGCTTTGTAAATACGAGGGTAGGTCCAAAAGTTTCCGGACTCACCGATAAGGATTATCACCTTCACAAAAAGCCTTATCTGGTATCATACCTTATCTATTAAGTAAATAATTGCAGCTGTAACTTCCGCTCCACTGTGTTCACTTATTCAATTAGTTGTATAAAAAAAGCTGTGTGTAGAAGATTGTGCTGTTTTTAAGTTCTTCATAAAAGAAGGACTTACTCCAAATGAAATTAAACAGCAATTGAACGCCGTATATGGGGAAGCATCCCTTTCATATTCTACTAAAAGAATGACCAAACTTTTTCGAATGCGTCAAGAAAGTCTTCGTCTTCAAAGACGAAGAGCGTGCAGGTCAGCCCTTGTTTGTAGGTGCTCACTCCTGAAAACATCGCTCTTGTGGAAGAAGAAATTATGGAAAACCGGCGGCTCAAAGTTACAGAAATAGCAGGGCCTTTTTAAAACATCAGTCCTTCGAATTATTCATGAACATTTAAACATGAATAAGGTTAGTGCCTAGACTTCTTTCCTCAGTGCAAAAGCAGTAACGAGTCATCTGTTGTCAGGCATTTTTGGAGCTCTGCCGTGGCAACGAGAGAGAAGTTCTGCAAACCATTGTTACAGAAGATGAAACTATGGTCCTCTACTACGATCCCTTGTCCAAAAGAGATCGAATCAGTGGAGTGGCGTAAACCTGGCGAAGGCCAAGGTCACTCAATCAACCAAGACGATCATGGCCATAATCTTTTGGGACTGTGAAGGAATACTCTTCATTGGCTTCAAGGGGAGGAACACCACAGTAAATGGGGAGTACTATGCTGGCCTACTGCACAGATTACGTGCTTCCATCAAAAAGAAAGCTGAGTGGCGGTGTGCGCCTTCTTCACGACACCGCGCCTGTGCACACAGCTCTTGTTGCAAAGGAAACTGAAAAAATGTGACTTCAAGGAGATCGACCATCCACCCTAAAGCTTAGATCTAGCTCTCAGTGACTATTTCCTCTTCTCAAAACTCAAGAAGAACCTTCGAGGAAGGAAATTTAAGTGTGACGAAGAAGTGATGGATGCTGTTTATGCCCATTTTGCAGACAAGACTTCTGACTATTTGGGGGGGGGGGGAGATTGAAATGTTAATGCAAAGATGAGAGAAGTGTATTGCAATAAAGGGTAACTATGTTGAAAAGTGAAATATAGTTTGTCTTTATCATGCCTAGAAAATGGTTAGACTGGAAATTTATGGACCTACCCTCGTATATGTTTGTGTTGTGAGCTTTCTACAGAAACAGGAATTTCATGCTTCAACTGATCGCCATTTCTCTTTCATTTCAGATGGCGCGATCCAACCGCACTGTCACATAACAATAAAATGCACTCGTGAGGTAAGTACATATATTAATAAAGTAATGTTTTTTTTAACGTTACATATTGACTATCAAAGTGCTTTAAACGGCTGAAATAAAGAAACAATTAATTGTCATTCATTAATTCCCATTTGTTTACAACTTAAGTTATTCACACTGTTCGACTTCATAAATGCGAACAAAGAATGTTGTAGCTGTAAAGAAAATTGAGATAATTCGAGTCAAAAACAAACTTTTCTTAAACTTGTAACATGTTTCGTTTTGTGTTAATAACGAATGCTTGTTAATAAATTGGCATCTTAATCCACCAGTGAGGTTAAGTCATATAAAATTAAGGGGGAAATAGTCTCTTCTCTTCTCTTTCTTTCTTTAGTATATAAATCGAAAATTTTCTCTAGTGAACACATAAATATTCACTTGAGGTTTAGGATTCCAAGGAAAAGCATAATTTTCTGATACATAAAGCATTTGGCATGTATTATCTTAACAAAATATGTGATGACTTTCTAGTACGATTTAATATACATTTTCCAGGAGTAACTTTGTAAAACTATATTATTATTTTACAACGGAGGTTCATTGGCCTCCAGAAGTTGGCTGCAGTTGGCTTGTACAATGCAAGGAAAACCAAAGGGGAAATTTTTTAGCCTTAGCAACGTAGGTATAAGTTTTGTGAGCGTAATTGTAATTACAGCAATTATAAACATTCAAAAATGCATATACAGATTATTAATGAACATCACCGAAATATTTCATTGGTTATACGAGTAATTTAAGGTTGGGGCCTAGGGTCACAGAAGTAAGATTTCGAAATTATGAGCTATTGAAGTAATTGCAATTAGGTGTTCAGAAATTCTGACACAAATAGTTGAAAATATTATTAAAATTCCCTTACGCCTCCTTAATAATCGAAATAAATTTGGTTTTTAAGAACACGTTATTTTAGCGTTAAAATAATCTGCAAAATTCCAGGCTAAACATTTGATTGCATGCTGCTATATTGGTATGCAAATAGGAATTCAGTTGTTAGAAACAAAGTCGCGATTGTTTTTTTTTTCCCCCTCTCTCTTTTTTTCTAATGTTGCGAGGTATCTGTCAGCTGTTTTATATACGTTGTTTGTTTTGTAGCCGAAAAATAAAAGACAAACTAGATCAAATAAATTTCAGTTTGAAGAAATGGAGAATAGTGTACAGTTTTTCTGAACTTGCCGACATGCACCCGATTTATGGGGAAGCAAGAGGTTGTGTTGTAAGAGCTGCTGAATCTGCAGAGATAAATTCCCTAATAGTCATTCATATTATATTACATTTCAATATGTTAATAGGCGTTTGGTGAACAGGGATGCTTTGCAAGTAAAAGATGTGAGTGGCGTGCCTTTTGGAACTTTAAGCTCTAACTTGTAAGTTTGAAAATCTTTAATCCTGGGTTCCCTATCTCAAGTTACTTGTTTAAAAAGCTCTATAAAGAATACAAATATGTTGGTATGGTTCATTAGCATGAGTAAGTATAATTTAAATCTAACAGGAGGGAAAAGAAGAAATAAAAAAATACAAACAAAAAGTTAAAGAAAAAATAACAATACTTAGAACTCTATGACACTCTACAGACGTCGCCAGAAGACCAAAGGAGTCAAAGCAACAACAACAACAACAACAACAACAATAATAATAATAATAATAATAATGATGATGATGATGATGATGATGATGATAATGATGATGATGACGATAACAGCAAAGTAGTAGTAGTAGTAGTAGTAGTAGTAGTAGTAGTAGTAGTAGTAGTAGTAGTAGTAATAATAATAATAATAATAATAATAATAATAATAATAATAATAATAATAATAATAATAATGGTTGCAGATTGCGGGCTTCAATGGTCTCAGCGACGCCTTCAAGAGGCTAGACTTCCGGAACGCCGTACATGATGTGCGTCGCTTCAACTATATTTGCAAGCTGTTAGATCTCCTCATCACACAGAAGCTGACAATGCTCTCAGGGTGTGCACAAAAAGTTCTGTTCAACATGCTAGAAGAAGTCGCTTACCAAGGTAAGGCATCATGCTGCTTGATTTGCAGAGCGCAACTAAGATGTGACGTAATGAAATGCTCTGAAAGTATTTGAAATAATACGCGACTTGTTCTGAACGTAGCGTATAGATCATAGCTTAGCTACAGATGGGAAACTCGATGCTGGCAAATGGGTAATATATCTTTCTTAGTGACATAATATGACATATGACAATTAAACTCGTAAATCCAGTTTCGTCCGCCTAGTATAGACGATGATTGGTTTCTGTTCTATGAAAAAGAGATAAACAGTTGAAATCGTGGTTAGGATTTGATTCTCACATCATCTGATTCAGTGTTTATTTGGGGAGTTATAGACCCTGCCTCCTTTCATTCCAATAGGTCTACTTCTCGTAAATAGGTATTCTCAATTTAAAGTGCTGCCTTCATGTACTAAATTGGTAATCTATGAGTATACATCATGGGTAAATTAAACAAACGAATACGGCGCCGTATATTAAAAAGTTACCCCTAAATAATATACAAATATTTCATGATCATCCTTTTTTTTCCCCTTAAGAGAGCGACAGCTTGACCACATTATTTACACATTTCTTATACTTTCTAAAAGGGCAGTACCACATTACACAAAAGTAGGCCATACATGAATACTTTATAATATTTTGAACGCGCACAATTAACTCTGTGTCTTTTAATCGCTGTTTTTACATGACAATGTATTATTTCCCTATACTAGCGAGCGAAGGAGCTAAGGCACAAACATTCCTAGTGAGGTTTACAATTTCCACAGCTAGACGATGCTATAGTTAAAAATATTCACCAGTATTATAAAGTACAACGCTGATTTGCTGTACAGGAAAGCGGGTTCACTACCCAGTAATATATCGGGTATGTAAAAGACTTGACCGTACAAACAGACGATTCTGGGGCTAGAGTCACGCCTCCTTTCACGAACGGCAGCGGAGAAAGCCGAGTCCAATTGCAAGGAATGGTGCATCAATGCGGATATATGGTGGTATGACCAACAATACAGGAGGATAGAACAGTCGTAGCACGCGGAAACAAGCTATCGACGCCAAAAACAACTTTGTAGGTTGCAGGCACATTCAGTATACAGGGAAATCAAATGGGAAACTGTAATGTAGCAACGTAACAAATAAAGAAAATAATAATAATAATAATAATAATGATGATGATGATGATGATGATGATGATGATGATGATGATGATGATGATGATGATAGGGGAAAAGGCATACACTTTTAACACTATAAGTTTTGCACGTATTTTATTTTATTTATTTTTTGCTAAACCTAACCTAACCTAATGTAACTTAACCTGACATTACTTGATCTAACCTAACCTAAGATTGCAACCTATGCATTATCCTCACTAAAAATTAACTTCTCTAACCAACTGGTGAAAAGAAAAGAATGATGTGCAGCTTATGTAGTCATGAAGCACAACGGAATTTCTTTTATTTGAGCATTATATGAAATAAAAGTAAAATTGCAACCTATGTGCTGTCCTCCCTAAAAAGTAACATTTGTTCTATTAAGAACAGTGTAGACAAATTATGAAGATTACAAGAGAGAGAAAAAAGTTGGTCCTTGGGGGGAGCGAACTCACGACCGTTATTGGCACAAAGCTCTAACTAAAGCTAACAGGCTGATACTGTCATCATGGTAATTATCGCCTACATTGGTTAAGTCACTCTACCTGGAATTGAGCTGGTTTTCTCCACTGCCGTTCGTGAAAGGAGCCGTGCTTCCAGCACCAGAATTGTCTGTACAGATGGTGAAATTATAAAACCACCATTTGGTAGAGGTAATGCAAATCACTAACTTAAGCCTAACTTTGCGTACCTGTGATTCACAAATCTAAAAATGTAACACTTAGGTTGGGATTTAAGTTTCACAGCAATGAATGATTGCATATACATTACGTATCAATTACATGATTAGTAGTAGTAGCGGTCGTAGTTATTTCTTATGCATCAACATGCAAAATTTTTTAAACACACATAAAAAAAACATTAATTTTAAATATAACAACTAGAAACAGTGCCTTCGGCAATTCCAGAAGGCACTAACTCAAATCAAAATTTATTTCAATTTGATTGGCTCAGCCCCCAGTCCCCGGTTCATCAGCAGCTACCTACTGGAATATCCGGGGGACCTGGCTCTGATCCAACCAAAAACAAAATACAACATTAAAAGTAATTTATACATTCAATACAATATTAAGTTACATTTCCTACAATACTAAACCTTCCTTCATTTTTAATTAAACCCATTCAGCCAAATTTCTATCCTTGACAGTTGCTTATCTTAGGACTTTATACACACTAATGTCCTAATTATTGGTGTATAAGGATCCTGTTTAACTAATGCTACATAACTAGTCCCATACCTTCCCCTACTCATTTCATCCTCCTTTCACTATCTGACAATTCTATATCAATTCTCAAGCAACTTTCCTAAGTATTTTACACCCATAACCATTTTTGTCTCAGCTTGTCCATGTATTTTCCCTGTTCCTTTATGTTTTCATCTGATTTTAAATTTAAAATTCTTCTATTTCTTATTTCATTTGATAAATTTTCCAACTTTCGTAATATGAACTTGGTTTGCTTACATTCTAGTATACAATGCTAAGTACTATCTGGTGTATCCATTTTTTAATCCACGTAAATATTTTACTCCTGTTCTAAACCATGCCAATCCTTCCCTTCCTACCTTATCACAAATTTAATACATCTTTCTCTTCCCCACGCATTTTTAATGTACTGTATAATTTAAAAGATGCACGATTAGTATGTAATGACATACATTTGCTTAGGTTATGTTAGGTTAGGTATTTACTTAAGTTATGTTTAAAAAATTTGCCTTAAATGTTAGTATAGAGACCATTATTTTATTCTAAGTTTCCTGCGTATTAGAAATGTGTTGACTTTTCGCCATTACCTGCTTTCTATTGCCCACCCTGCTTTATTGATAGGTGGAAGGAGCCTGTAGTCATAAAGATAATGTATATATAGGCACCAGGAGCAAACTATGGGAGGTGGCCAATTCCTAGTAGTCTTGTCCAAGAAATAGTGCTGTAGGAAAAGTTAATAACTTTGAAATTACCATCTTATTTCCTTCTTGCACATATTAATATGCTCCTCATTACAAATATGCTTTTTTAAAGATAAATTAAACATTTTTTATTTTTCTCCATTTCTATGGCACTATTTCTTTCAGCTTTAACTCAAAAGTGTTATTACTTCACATATAGTATCCTATTTTTTCAAAAAATCTATAAGAAAAGACATGGCAAGCTGTTAACTAAAATAAATTGTAACATTGCACAGTGAGCTAATCATATATTAAGATCATTGTGTGTTTGAGTCCAACTAACACTCTTTTGCTCCACTTACTTGTTTAAATATATAGGACCGGTTTCATCTTCAGCCCATTGTGGTCTGGAGGATAAACCATTATGCTGTGGGGATGTGTATTTTGCTCTGGTGGAGGTGTGATGAACTTGAAGTTTATGTTTTCATCACCAGAAGTGTCAACATTCATTAAACTGTCTTTGTACTTATAACTGTACATCTCTTCCATTTTGCTAATGCTGTAGGTCCTTGCACTGATTTGAATAATTTTGTTTTATTCATTATGTCGTGATTTTCTGTCCAGAAATGAGATGAATGAGATGTCAGAATATTCTTCAAGATTTTAATATCAGGCTAGCACCTGTAAATGGATTTAATGTCAAAATCTCCTGATTGATAATATTAATGACAGTATTCCACAAAATAAAACACAGGTATTTATAAAGTAATTTGTGCAGAATGTGAAAAAACATCTACATTGGAAAACAAAGAGAAACATAGGCACACGGATAATAGCACATTTCAGAAACATAAAATACAAGCAGTTGGAGAAATCAGCAGTGGCATCTCATTTCTGGACAGAAAACTACGACATATTGAATAAAGCAAAATTATTAAAATTAGTGCATGGACCTACAGAATTAGCAACATGGGAGAAAATGTACATTTACAAGTACAAAGACATTTTAATGAATGTTGACACTTCCAGTGATGAAAACATTAACTTCAAGTTCATCACACGTCCACCAGAGCAGATTATACATCCCGACAGCATAATGGTGTATCTCATTTCGACAATGGGCTGACGATGCAAACAAAGGATTTGTGAAACCGGTCCTACATATTTAAACAAGTAAGTGGAGCAAAAAAGTGTTAGTTGGACTCAATCACACAATGATCTTAATATATGGTAAGCTGTATTCAGTAAGTAAAATGATGCAGAAAATGCACTTCTTTTCTAATTCTTCTTAACATTTTTATCTTCTTTGTTACCATATTAACATTTCCATTACACATTGATATGTTTTCGTAAATAATTTCAGCAAAATAATGTTTATATGACAAAATTACATAGTTTTATCATATGTAGGTCTATGTTGTAGCTCCAACTCAATGCCGAGCTAGGACTCCCATACATGAATAATAGAGGACAATAGCTTAGTCCATTTTAGCATGCACACTGGTAAGTGGCAGACTGCATTAAGCCGAATGGTGATTAAGGTGAAGATGCTGAAATGATGATGGAGCAGCAATTGAATGAGTGGAAGGGAAACTGGAGTACTCATAGAAAATCTCTTCATCCGCCACAATTCCTACTTGCGGCTACTGGGATCGAACCCAGGCTGCTTCAGTAGGAGGTGAGCTGTCTAGCCACTCAACCATGGCTTGTCCATAGTTCTATAATATTTATGCAGGCTTTTAACTTTTGGTTTTTCTTGGCCTTCAGGTTAGGTTGTTTTTAGATCAGGTATCATAGTTGAGTATAAATAACAGAAATTAGGGAAGAGTAAATGAAAGAAAATACATTGTTGAACTGGGAACTGTTTGGTTGCACAAATAAACCTTTGGAATGTCCGTTAAAGAGAAATTGCCTCATTGTAACACAACTAGCTCAATTATGCTTTACTGCTCTTTCTTGACCCATTTTCTCATAATCTGGGCCATCTGGCCAAACAAAGAGAGATTATTTTCCCTGATATTTTTTTTCATAAAATTGTCTGTACATGTTTGCTGACTACCAGTTCCTCATAATTTACACTGATGACTTAGGATATTCTAAAGAGTGTAACAGCTGCATGAAGAAGAATTTCATTATCAGCCAACTCATTCATGTGCTCATCTCAACGCCTTCATAATTCACCTTGGTTTCACTGGCTATATGGTATTGTTTTGGAATATGTAGTTTGAAAGCATCCCTTTACCCCAGTCAAATTTTAGGTATTAACAAGTTGACCTTGTTTCAATGCAACATTTATTTAAATCATTTCTTTTTTTGGAATTGTTTTCTCAATATTTTTGAGCTGTCTGGGTGAATCTAAAATAATTTGATGGTGGCTTTGCCTTTCAGAAATAAAAACAGCTACTTTGCAGATTCTATTAGCAACCATTGACTCTACATATCAGCATCAGCCATAAAATATGACCATTTTTTTGTATCAAAGCCATTACATTTCAGCTTTGTCATGAACAACTTGAATTGTATATTAGAGCCATCTGAAAAAATGCTAAATTATTTCAGCCTATGGATCGATATAAGCCCATATTAATAATGGTCCAAGTTAAGAGATAATTAATATATCATGGCTTAACTTCATGGCACACTAGAGAAATTTTGGAATTCTATAGACAATTGGCAAGATTGTTCTGTCATCATGAATTTATATTAAAATATATGTCATGTACTTTTTTTTTATTTTGCAGTGTCAGCCAGTCAACAAAACATTCACATGTTGAATAAACTACTTCACCAGTTGAGAGTAATGATAGATTGTGCCTGCTGGGGAAGACCCCTTGGTAGCACCCTGCTGTGGGAGCAGCATTTACGCACCATAAATCGCATTCTCTCCATTGCCAATCGTATTCAAATACGAGAGGTATGTATAACCCTTTTGCAAATTTTCATTATACTGTTCTGTTTTTTGAGATATAACTGGTAATATATAAATAAGTTATCATCCTTCTCTATCACTCACCGCCACGGGTGGCCGAGGTCGTTAAGGCATGGACTCGTGAGCGGGAGGTCTGCGGTTCGAATCCCGCCAGGACCGTCCTCCCTGACTTGGGTTTTTTCCAGGTTTTCCTCAGTCTTCATAACTGGCAAATGCTGGGGAGGTACCTAAACTTAGACCTGGAACGCTTCCTTCCTTAAAAAAAAATATCCTTTCCCAATATATCATTTCATTTCATGTATCATCAGTGTCCACCGCCTGTGGTGCCTTTGTAGTAAAAACGGGCGTTAAACACTACTCAAAAAATCTATCACTCAAGTCACTTTCAGTTTCTATTTTTTTTTGTTGTTTTTTTTTTGTTATATGATTTGCTTTGGAAGCATATTTGATTTTATACATTTCCATTCAAGCATAGATTATGCAATATTTTTACTTTGGAAATCAATTTATTTACAGAGAGAAATTAAAAAGTGTAAAATTTAAATTTAAGTTATAGATTTGCACATAGGATTCTGTAGTTCCTCTGTTAATTTCCTTCTTTTGTGGTAATTGAATTTCTATTTTCACATATTTCTTTGTTGCATGTTGCAAATTGACATTGATTAACTTAGACGTAGGGCATCTATAGCACATGTTAAATAAACAATTATGAAAACTTTTTGGGACATTTTGTCATTCTTAAAAAGATTTATAGATTCTTTAAATATAGCATGGACATTGCTCTTTTTAACAAGATTAATTATCATTCATATTCCATGATAGAATTTACTTGTTTCTTCTGTTGAACTTAATTATATTATTATATCCAGCTACACAAGAAAGGAGAAAAGGCAAAGAAAGAAAACTATAGACCAATAAGTGTACTATCAGTGTTTTCAAAACATTTTTGAAAAATTAGTGTACAATAGATTAATATAGTTCTTGGAAAAATATAACATCCTTTCTGATGCTCTATTTGGTTTCAGAAAAAAAAGGTATATAGAAACAGCCATAGCTAAATTACTGAATCAAATTCAGCATGCAGTGGACAAAAATATGCTGACAAAGGAATTATTTTTACATCTTACTAAAGCATATGATGTATTTGATCACAAAATCCT
The DNA here is from genome assembly GCA_030762175.1 of Metallyticus violacea. Classification (NCBI taxonomy): domain Eukaryota; kingdom Metazoa; phylum Arthropoda; class Insecta; order Mantodea; family Metallyticidae; genus Metallyticus; species Metallyticus violacea. The sequence goes on from CM060836.1 coordinate 72,116,103, forward strand.
AATATCTAAGTAGTACAAATATGGAATTAGAGGAAACATGAATAGGTGGATTGAATCCTATCTCACCAATAGGAAGCAAGTAATGGATCTACAATATGAAAAACAACTGAGAATAAGTAATTATCGATCAAATACAAAAGAAATTATAAGAGGTGTTCCTCAAGGTTCAGTACTAGGGCTTCTGTTGTTTTTGGTGTATATAAATGACTTGCCTAATAATATTCAAAAGGCTGTTCTTTTTGCAGATGATACAAACATTATTGTAAAAGGAGATAATGCGACTGTATTACAAAATAAAGTAAACATAATCATGAATAGCTTCAGTAACTGGTTTAAAATAAATGAACTAATAATAAACAATGACAAAAATTATTGCAATGACATTTAATACATGGCAATGTAAAAACAGTATTAAACCTCAAATTATATATGGTGGAAACAATATTGAGTTAAGGGAGAAACAAAATTCTTAGGTATACATGTGAATGAAAATCTTAAATGGGATACTCACACTCATCATTTAGCGACTAAAGTTAGTTCTGTTTGTTATATGCTTAAAAGTCTAAAAAGAACACTGAATTTATTAGGATTGAAAAACGTATATTTTGCTCATTTTCATAGTCGATTAAAACATGGAATAAAATTTTGGGTAGAAAAATTCTAGAGAATATTTAAAATCTAGAAGAGAGCAATCAGAATTATAAATGGAATAGATAGTATGACGTTCTACAGATCCTATTTCAGGAAACATAATGTACTACCATTAGCCAGCTTCTTTATAATAGAGGCCATAAACCATATTAAGAGACATTAGGGAGAATTATGTACAAATGTTCATTCATTCTCATAATACAAGAAGGAAAAATGATCTTCATGTACAGATATGTAGAGTAAATATTTTAAAAAATACTTTCACAAATGTAGGCATTAAAATATACAACAAATTACCAATAAATATTAAAGAAATAACAAACATAAAACAGTTTAATAAAGAAGTTAAAGCCTTTCTACTACAACATACCTTTTATTCAGTAAGTGAATATATAAACTTTAAATAAGGCATATTATAAATCTAGTATAATTACTAAACTTGTATTTTTCTTATATTATATTTTGGACGAAGCCCATATCATGTAAATGGTTCAAATGGTGAATATAGTATTAGTATTATTATTATTATTATTATTATTATTATATAAAATTGCTCAACAATACAGTTAATATTTCACATTTTATAACAATGTTCTCCTACATCTATTAACATATTTACAACTTATTTGGGACTATATAGACATTTTTTCAATAAAAAATTCCTTTACCTTACTTTTGAAACTTTTGATGTCAGAATTTTTAAATAATTAGAGAGCTTATTATATAAAAATTTACCTCTAATTAGAGGGTTACTTATGGCTTTTTTATTTACATTTGATAAGTGATAATTAGTTCTGCTTTTCAAGAGAAAGAAAAAAATGTTTAGAAAACAAAGTTTTCAGAATTGTTTTTTTAAAAGTTTTTCTCCCTCCTTTATAATATAATAATACATACTTTATAATAATTCATACCTTTTTATTCACTTAATTCTAAGTACATGTGGAGTTTCAAAAAATTGACCTAATTCCTTTCCATTTTTGCTGGATTCATCCACATAATTAAAACATCATCTCTAATAATTTTCCACACCTTTCTTTAACTTGTTTAGTGATCTGCTGCAATTATTTATTTCTCACTTTGCCTAATATTTTTCCTATTTCTTTGCATTTTTTCTCTGAACTTAAATTTAGTATCTTATTTCCAATTGCTCTGTTATAAGATTATTCCATTTCTGCAAATGCAATTTTCTGCTAATAATCTAGTTTCTCTACAGTCTAATAAACACTGCCATATATTATCTTCATCTCTACACATTGGACATATTTATATATTGATTCTTTTGCCTTTTGCTTTCAAATTGACAACTCCTGTTTTGATTCATGCAAATTCTTCCATCATCCTAATTATAATATTCAAAATATTATTTTCTACTCCATATATTTTTCATGCATCTGTAAACTTAAGAGTTTTTATCATTAAAGCCACCAAATATTTCTTCCACTTCAATATCTTTCCAAAAACCTTTCCCTTTTGATTACCTATATCTTACAATAATAAAGCATGCATTTTTTTTGGGGGGGGAGGGTTTGTAATGATTTTCCAAGAACCACCATCATGCTGATCTTTACCACATTTAAATTTGCAATGCCATTTTTTACTACATCATAAAACACAGTATATTTCATGAAAGTTGCGGACATATTGTTGAATTGCAAAAGCAGACACTTCTTTCACATGGAGGTATCTAATCTTAGATCTTTGCTTGACATGCTCCAATTTTCTAGTGAATCAGTACATACTTATTAATTTAACAACTTCTGTGATATAATGCAACAATTTATATGATTGAAACTGCACCTATGGCATTTATACATTTCAGGCATTTTTGTGCCATGAAATAAAAATGTTACATGATCTAGAAATGAATCAGAGGTAAAAACATAGAGACCAACCCTCATATTCAAAAGGACGTAGAATATTAATAATTATTAAAAGAGTTTGTCACATTTATTGTAAAACACTGTCTATTTTATAAAATATAATCAAATTAAAGATGTTATTAATAAATTTATTTATGCTAAAATATTATAATAATCATATGTAATGTGTTATATTTGGGTTGTTACCAGATTTCTATAAAAGATGTTAACTTTATATTAAATATTCTGAAAATAAAATAATCTAAAATGTTACTGTAACATTATGTGTGAGAGATAGTATGTTGATCTTTGTTGTAGCCTGGAGATGATGTGTTTCCCAAGCTGCAGAACCTTCCTGAAGAGTGTATCAGAGAAGTGCTGCTGAGATTAGCAGACCATAAGGATTTGGAGAACAGCAGTAAGGCATACAGTGTAATGCAACGACTAGTGGATGAACAACGCATTTGGCGTGAACTTTGTCAGTTCCACTTCACTCCACAGCAGATTAACTTTGTACTAGAACGAGATCATCAGGACTCGGCTGCCAAACCTGACTGGCAAAATGTTTACCACAAACTCAGAAAGTAAGCACATATATATTTTATTAATAATAAGGCATAAAGTTAAGTAATATTTTATTAGAGTAGCATAGAAAATATGAATTTAATAAGCCTTAAGATAAGTTTGATTTCTTCATCTCTATTAAAAAATGTAATAACAATTTCTAAATTTTATAATTATACTAATACTTGCAAAGCTCATTTGCTTTTTGTGCTGTTGTCTCATGTCCCTTATACATAGTGAGTGATCTTAATGGAGACATGGATGCTTTAGTGAATTGTGGCTGTGAACATGGTGTTTTATACTATTTCTATGGTTAATTTTAAGCATTTAAATATATAAATCAATGCATTGTATCATTGTATCATTGTCCGTACTATATTCGTACTATAGAAACTAAAATATATAAGCCCAAAGTCCCCTCACAGACAGAAAAAGTTATAAAAAACATTGTTAAAAATAATTCACCTCTTATTATAATTACATAGCACTTCAGCTAAACCGCCACGGGTGGCCGAGGTCGTTAAGGCACGGACTCGTGAGCGGAAGGTCTGCGGTTCGAATCCCGCCAGGACCGTCCTCCCTGACTGGGGTTTTTTCCAGGTTTTCCTCAGTCTTCATAACTGGCAAATGCCGGGGAGGTACCTAAACTTAGGCCTTCCTTAAAAAAAAAAAATCCTTTCCCAATTTATCATTTCATCTCATGTATCATCAGTGTCCACCGCCTGTGGTGCCTCAGTAGTAAAAACGGGCGTTAAACACTACTCAAAAAAAAAAAAAACTTCAGCTAAATTAAGGAAAAAATCTCAAACTGTGTTTTTTACTTTTTCCAAAGATCCAGAGATGTAAAGAAGAAATTCTTTTAAAAGCCTAGTATAGTATTATTTTATATGCAAATATTTTCAATTTTAAGACATGTTTGGATCAGTTCTTTAAATTTAAGATAAAATTGTTTTGGTCATAACACTAGTAACAATGATACAATTTAACAACAATTCACTAACTAGCATTTGCTGCCAAACATGCTTAAGTTCTTGTTATCATTATCAGTTGAGTCGACTCGTGAGTGAGAGGTCTGAGGTTAGATTCCCACCAGGACCATCCTCCTTGATTGAGGTTTTTTTCCCAAGCTTTGCTCAGTCCTTATAAATGGCAAATGGAGAGGAGGTACCCTAAACTTAGGCCTCAAATACTTCCTTTCTCTCCGAGTTTATCATTTCGTCTGTGTATCATCATGTCCACCGCCTATATGCCTCAGTGGTTAAAATGGGCATTAAACACTGTTAAAAACAAAAAAAAAAAAAAAAATCATTAGTTGAAAACAACTAACCAATATGACAAATTATTGTTACGAAATCACTCAAATTTCACTAACTTTGTTCTACTTACTTGGACATGTTTCAAAGGTGTTTGCCTCCATCTTCAGCTTGGTCCCACTGGCAGCTTCCCAGTATGGTATTAAGATGTTGCTTTGTGGTTTTAACGAACTTATTGATGAGGCAACTGTTTGGAGATCAAAGTTAACCAAAAAATCTTTGTTTTTATTTATAAATATATTTTCCCATACTGTTAATTCTATGGGATTTTGAAGCTATTATTAGTTTTGGTTCTTTCGGAATTTGTGGTTTTTTGGCCAAAAATGGTCTGCCACTGCTGGTTTTTCTGTGTGTTTATATTTAACATTTCTCATGTGTTCCTTAAAACGTATGGTAATATTTCTTTTTGTTTTGCCTATGTATTTCATGTCACAGTCTTTGCAACTGATTTCATAAATGCCCTGATTGCTTCCCTGGTGGAATTTTATCTTTTGTGTTGATGTTTAAATTTATTTACTGGAGCCAAAATCCCTAATACAAAAAACTACTTAGCTAACCAATGTTTATGGAGAAAGTCCAGTAATTGCAATATGAACTCATGTAAGTTCTTTTGTGGCAGAATTATATGATTCATAATCTGGTCCTTATTTTTAAAAATAAAAATGTAATAAACACATACAGATAGTATACCACCAAAAAAGAAGTCAGGAATTTATTGTAAAAATTGCACAGACTGCGATAAAATACACATTGGAAAAACAAAAAGGAATATAAATATTTGATGGAAGGAGTTGACAGTAACATAAAATATAGAGCAACCCAAAGCTATGAACCAATTGTGGTATTTTGCCTATAGGTGCGAGCGGTGCTTGTACTGGTTTATCTGTGAGTATAGTAGTGTTGCTTAGATAACCATACAACAGTTTCCTTAACTATTTTAACAAGCTTAATTACCAACTTTATGAAAGGAGGTGTTGAAAGTGGCCACCATCATTGTTGGCATCTCTTTAAAAACTATCCACCACTTTCAGTAGTTCACATTGAGTAATGCTGGACATTTTCTGACATATTTTGATTTAAATCTTCCAGAGTATATGGTTTTTGTCTTGTACAGCATTTTTAAATATATTCCAGAGATAAAAGCTTAATTATTAAGGATTTGTGGTCCTCTCATTCCCCCAACGCAACCTCTTTGCTACTTTTATCTTAATTAGTAGGGATATGTGGCCATAGGTCTCCCAACCTAACCCCTTGTGACTTTTATCTCTGGGGTAAATTAAAAAAATACTGATACAAGACAAACCTACATACCCAAGAAGGATTGAAACAAAATATGTGCAAGAAATAGCCAACAATGTAACTGCAGCATGTGATGAACATTTTTAACAAAGGTGATGAAGGTTAGTTGATTTCAGCACCTCCTTTCATAAAGTAGGTAAATAAAACCTTGTAGAATATTTAAGGAAACTGTTGTATAGTTGTGTCAGCACATTTCTATACTTTCCATTGGTGGAAATGAGTACTGGTGTCGCCTATAGGCAAAATACCACAAGTTGGTTCTTAGTTCATTGGGTCACTCTGTATAAGCAAATAGAGAAATCCAGTGTGGCAGCTCATTTTTGGACAGGAAATCATAAAATGGTAAGAAAAGTACAATTGTTAAATGCAATAAAAAGATATGTGGGATAAAATCTACATCCACAAATACAAAAGTCAGCTAAAGAACCTCGGTATCCCGGGGAAAGGAAATTCAAATTAAAAACAATTTATCAGATTGCCACCAAAGCCAAATAGAACCTCCTGAAAAGATTATAGTAATCCTTCTGACACTCAACTGATGATATGGACAAAGGTGAACAAAACATATCATAGTGAAACAATAAGTTATTGAGGCTGCAAGAGTGTCCAGTTCATCTCATCTCAATATACTAATAATAATTATCATATAATTGAAATCATAGTATGATTGAGTCAAACTAAACACTCTTATTGTTCCACTTATTTGTCTATTAATGTAGAACCGGTTTCATGTACCTTCATTTGCATCCTAGCTAGCTAAAAGTCAACTGTTGGATACTTCGCTATGCTGTGGGGATATATATTTTGCTCTGGTGGAGATGTAATGAACTGAAAGTTTATGTTTTCATCCCCGGAAATGTCGAAGTCATTAAACTGTCTTTGTATTTGTATATGTAGATTTTTTCCTAAGTTGCTAGTTCTGTAGGTCCTTGTACTGATTTAAATTATTTTGCTTTATTCAATATGTCATGGATTTCTGTCCAGAAATGAAATGCCACTGCTAATTTCTCCATTTGCTTGTATTTTATGTTCCTGTAATATTCATTTAATCATGTGCCTATGTTTCTCACAGTAAATGTCTACAGAATAATAGGGTTTTCTTTTGTCAGAATACCATAAATGCAGAAGGATATGCAAATAACATACTCTTATCTTTTTTAAATTACTGACTTTTGATGAATCTGATCTGGGTATTTCCAGTAAGAACTGCTGCATATGAATGCCAATTTTCTATAAAATATGCCCGAAGTATGTGGATGTTGCAGTACAACATATCCAACATCTCCGGTCATAAGGTGCAGGGTTATTTCTATTGTAATTGTAGTTATAATTGTGGGGACTCAAATCAGTTGTGCTAATATTACATTTGCTTCATCAGAAATTACCATTCGGACTGCCGACCTGCTACTGCCATGAAACAAGAGACAAAACCATGAATGACCCAGTAGAATCTTCAAATGGAGCATAACTATAAATTAATTTAAATTTTTGAATTGATTTGAATTTATTTCCACTTAATAATACAACAAACTTGTACAATACTATTTTACAATCACTCAATCATACAAAAAAATACAACCATAGTCACTCCAGTAAATCTTTCGGAGATGCTGTGTAACTAAGTGGCCCAAATAGTTTCAACCTTGCAGCAACTTATATCTAAAATGAACTCAATCAAAAACCAACTTAAATTATGTTTCTACCCCCCCCCCCCCCCCCCCCCACCGCTCACCTATCACCTTCATCCACATAATTCTTTCTGTCCCATATTTCCTTTATCCTCCTATAAACCCTAGTGACTTTTTACTACTAAACTACCTAATATCTCCCTCCTTTCCATATGATCAATTCTTTGTTTAATTTCTTTCCAAAAACCTCTATTTACTTTCTCTTATCATGCCACACTATACCCAATTCCCATTATCTCATTGATTCTACTAACCGAAGTATTTCTTCCCCTCACCTTCTCTTATGTCACTAGACAATGTTTCAAATTACAATTCTCTTCCATATTCTTAATCCTAAACCAATATTTCAAAATTCTTTCATTATTTTTACTTTACTCCCTATTCAGCCTAATTCAGCTTGTGCAACACCATTTGGTGAGCTTTTTGGTAGGCCCATAATTTGTTTGCAGAAATTCCTGTGAATCAAATCTACATTTGATCTACCTCATCACTACCCCAGATTTCCACCCCAAACATCGTTTTGGCCTCAACCACTACCGTATATATTTTCTCCAACAACTTTATGCCTACAGGCAGTAGTAGCTTTCAAAGCTAGCCTATTTTTTGCTAGAACCTTTCTTTTTTGTTACTTCTACCCTCCATTCTTGCTAAGCCTGTTACCCAAATAGTTAAACGTGTTGACCACTTCAGTTTCTGCCCCTTCCCAATACCATTTCTCATTATTACATAGCTTGTTTCCATTCTTAAATATAATCATTTTTGATTATTCATTCTTAGTCCTCAGTTCTTACAGAATTTAGAGATTGCTTCAATTGATTTTGCTTGAACAACGTGGGCAGTTGAACCCACTACTAAGTCATCCGCAAATAATAGTCCCGAAATCTAGCCATTTTTAATTATGGGCATGTGGAATTTAATTTATAATATACCTTTCATGGAGCCTTATTAAATAATACTTTTAATTTTTTCTATGAGTATAAAATCTAAGACCTACAAATATTGGGTAGTTGTAAAATATAAAAGCCTATTCTTTATGTTACTCATTAATTCCATTCCAGAAAATATTTTAATTGATAGTGCAGTAAATAAAATATAAAAGCATTCGATATGTTATTTGTTGGATATTTAGGAGCCAAAAGAGGGGTGGATAAAAACTTACATAATCAAAACAATGATGTATATATTTATATATAAAACACATAGACATAATTGTACTTTATTGCAGATCCTTTGGCCTGCGTGAGGAGTATGCAGAAATGATACAGCTTTGCCGCAACTGCCGTTGTCTGTTTTGGAAATCAATTGGGCACCCTTGCATTGCAGATCAAGATCCAGAGTTCCAAGAGAAGTTGGAGAATGTTGACAAAAGTTCACTTCATGTTCCCATCCCACCGCAAGCCTTCCTCAAGTTCTTTTCTCTGTGACGGTCTACATAATTTTAGGAGCTCTGTATCTTTAGAAGCATTGGCAGACAACAGTATTAAGCTTTATTCTCTGCTTCAGTATTGATTTCTAAACTTCTAGCTAATCATGGCACCAAGACTGGATAAAGTTGCATTTAACTTTTATAAAAAAAAATTAATATATTAAAGAAACAGATTTTTTTTTTTAAACATGTAGGTGAAATGCTGAAGAAAAAATTGTTAAATATGTTTTTTTACATTTATTAAAAGTTGCATTTAGTTTCAACAGATGAACCACATGTTAATCCCAGGTTCCATATCTTATAATTCAATTTAAGTAGCTTAGACTGGAGAATGGGCATTATCATCATTAAAAGCTATTTAAAAACAAGTTCTAGAGTGCAAGATTGTCACTATTACTCGGTAAAATTGTGGGATAGCTGTTGACAATCAGAATTACAACACTATTGCCACATTTTCTACAGCTAGAGGTTTATAATCTTTAGTGGAATGGATTGTTTAGCCCAAATACTACAAAATGAAGCAATTTTACACAATATTGATTTACTTTGCTATGAATAATATTTCTTTGTCTTGTTCATTCATTTATTATTTTGTTATTTTTAAATGCATGCTTCTGGAGAATTTCAGAATTAGGAAATCATAAACTACAAGAATATATTCATAGCTAACAATCTTAAAAATCGGTGAAATGTTTGATGGACGCAATTCTAACTAAAAATGAAGTTTATGTTTCATATTTATGTAATCTCTGAAATGTTAATCATTTTCTACAAATGACTTAAGCATCACCAAAAGACAAAAGTGTATTACTTTTAATTTGCTTTCAGTTTTGCATGAAGAAAATTGCCAATGTTTCTAACAGTAGATCACTCATGATGTTTCCTGCTCCTCAAATTGATACAGACTTTGTAATGTAAACGCTACTGTGTATCAGATTTTTTTTATGCTTGGTGGTTGCAGAGGTACATTTAGTGATAAATAAAAAATAGTGTAGTTGAAAGCTACAGAAAATGATGATACAATTTTGAAAGAGACTTAGATTCTACTATAACATAATGTTTAAATAAAATGCACCTTTACATGCATAAAAATATTTAATGAGTTTCTCTGATTTGGGAAACTGGATTATTTACTTAAAAATGAATATGTGTGAAATCCTTTTTATATTGTGTTGTGGTGAAAAATGGTTGTTGCTGTTAAGCTGCATGAATTTATTGGCTTTTATGATTAATAGCATAAAAACTGAAAATTGAGGGATGGGTGTTTGATGTGTAGCTTTGGTGCTTGGTGCAGTTGTTATTGCTATATGACAATGATGATTCTTTTTAAAAATGATTTTGAGCATCATGGTCTTGGAGATAAATGTTTTTATTTATTACTATGTTGTGTCATGGGTAGTAAAGCTGACATCACAGATGGTTTTATGAAATTTTAAAACAAGCTGTAGGTTATTATTTGTTCATTTTTCTCTTAGCAGCAGGGCTACAAAAAATAATGAAGAGCATTTTGTATTGAATGTATATATGAATGAATATATGTGTTCATATCAAAGTACTGTATTACATTTTCAGGTATAGGAGGGAATGATGAAATTTGTCATTTAAGTGTTATGCAGCCAAAAATTAATTGAAGGTATATGTTGATTTACTGAGTAACTAGTCGTGAATTGTCTGTGTTTAGGTAAATGTGGTAACTAGGTCTGCAGCCTTATGTTTTCATGGTATGCTTGTACTACACAAGTCACCTAGGTTGAAAAGCAAGCGAACGGTACCATATAATCTTGTAGCTGTTAATGCAATGTATATAAGATACCAAGCATCAAGAGCTTCAGAAATCTGTTGTCTATCATCCCTTAAAAAAAATATAAATAAATAAAGATAGATAGATAGATCAATAGAATTGACATTTTATTTTTTTCTAGAACCAGAATTGTTAGCAATGGCTAATATATGTAGATAATGATAATTGAGTAGATGGTAGGTCTATTTGCTTCAGTTTAAGGGTTGTGTTTTTACGCCCTCAGAAGCTGATACTGGATTCCCCTGTGCTGACCCACTAGTCAGACGATAGTCACACTCTGAGAGGCAGCTTAGTTTCTCATTTTACACATTTTTATACCAACAAGGAGGAACATTTTTAACCACAGAACCAGTCTTTGTGGTAAAAAAAGATTTCTTTTTTTTTTTTTTTTAATGTTTCCTTTATTGTTGTAAGATTATTTGTACTGTGTTAATTTATTGTTATTGGAAGAATATCAATGATTGTTTCAGTTGAACTTAAGATGTGATCTATGCTGGAGACAAACACAGGGACACAAACAGTGTTTATGTTATATTTCTTTTGACAAATTGCTTGTAAAGTGATTGAAATAAATGCCTTGTATCAAGTCACTGATTTTGTTTATATTTAATGTTAACAGTTGAACTTAAAGGGGGAAACATACACAAAATCCTGCCAAAATTTCTGAGGAAATGTAGCCTATCTATGCCTTTTCCTCCCAAATTTAGCCTATCTTTGCCTTATTTCGGCAAAATAAGGAAGGGATAGGCTAAATTTTGCCGCAATAAATCAAAGCTAGGCAAAATTTGAGAGGAAAAGGCAAAAGCAGGCAAAGATAGGCTACATTTTGGAGTAAAAATGCAAGGGATAGGCTAAATTTTTCAGAAATAAGGCATAGATAGGCTAAATTATGGGAGCAATTGGGAAAAGCAGGCAACATTTTTGAGTAAAACGCTAGGATAGATTAAAATTTGCCAAAATAAGGCAAAGATAGGCTAAATATTGGAGGAAAAGGCAAAGATAGGCCAAATTTCCTTGAGAAAAGTCCTGCCAAAATTTCGGAGAAAATTTAGCCTATCTTTGCCTATATTCGCCCTTTCCAATGAAATTTAGCCTATCTTTGCCTTTTCCTCCCAAATATAGCCTATCTTTGCCGTTTTCTACCAAATTTAGCTTACCTTTACCTTATTGCAGCATAATTTAGCATATGTTTGTTAATTTTTGGCTATTATATGGCAAAGATAGGCTAAAATTTGGTCGAAATGGCAAGGATAGGCTAAAATGTGCCTCATTAAGGCATAGATAGGGTAAATTTTGTAGGATAAGGCAAGGATAGGCTAAATTGTGCCACAATAAGGCATAGATAGGCTAAATTTCAGTAAAAACAGCAAGGACAGGCCTAAATTGTGCCACAATAAGGCGTAGATAGGCTAAATTTCGTAAAAATGGCAAGGATAGGCTAAATTGTGCCGCAATAAGGCACAGATAGGCTAAATTTTGTAAAAATGGCAAGGATAGGCTAAATTGTGCTGCAATAAGGCACAGTTAGGCTAAATTTGGGAAAAAAACGGCAAGGATAGGCTAAATTTTGCCGCAATAAGGCAAAGATGGGCTAAATTTGGGAGAAAAAGGCAAAGATAGAATAAATTTCTTTAGCTATCTTTGCCTATTTTCGCCTAGATAGGCTAAATTTACCCTATCCTTGCCATTTTTACCCAAATTTAGCCTATCTATCACTTATTGTGGCACCATTTAGCCCATCTTTGCCTTTTTGCAGTGAAATTTTGCCTATCGGTCGGTTTCCTTGCTAATTTAGTCTATCTTTGCCTTGTTGGGGCAAAATTTAGCCTATCCTTGCATTTTACTCCAAAAATTAGGCTATGTTTGCAATATTAAAGTCAAAATATTGCAAAGATGGGCTAATAATGCTGCAATAATGTAAATTTGGGAGGAAAAGGCAAAGATAGGCTAAATTTCCTCGGGAATTTCGCCAGTATTTTTTCTGAGGAAATTTGGCCTATCTTTGCCTATTTTCCCAAATTTCAAGGAAATTTAGCCTATCTTTGCCTTATTTCGGCAAAATTAAGCCTATCCTTGCCGTTTTCTACCTGTCTGAATTATTGCGGCAAAAATGTGCAAAATTATAATTAGAGTAATTATCTCAGGAAATTTGTAAAAAATGATAAAGATAGAGCAATTTTAGAGGAAATTAAAAAAATATGTATAGGCTAAGATATGGAAACTTTTTGTTGTATAAGCAAAGATGAAGGTTAAGATAGGGAATGATATGCAAAAATGTTTGCATAACCAACGATAAAGGCAACGATGGGCAAACAATTTTATAGCATATATGAAAGCTAAGATAGACGAACATCATGCATCTGGTAATATGAAGTCAAAGATAGATAAAAATTTTAACAGCAGATAGGCTAAGATAGGCAAAAATATAGTGTAACATGAACAATGCTGAAATGTGTTTATAGCAAATGTAAGGAATATTTGACATAATAAAATAAAAACACTAAAAATTAAGATAATATCTTTTATATACATACTTTACATACGTAACAAATGTGCTACTCAGCAGATTAGCACCATAAATATATTTAATTAATATTTACAAATTCACATGTGAACCCAATCTGTTCTCAAATGAACAGCAGAGTTTGTGCAGAAATGTTTTTATTTTCTTTCTTCAGCTACACAAAGCAAATTAATATATAATAAGGCAAATGTTCTGTTCATCTAAAAAACTCTTAAATATCTATACATTGATAAGCCTTCCTGAACAACAGGGACATGGATGGAAGTTTTCAGTGCACTGTGGATCCACCAGGCTGCTTGTACCTATTTCTGATAGAAGAGTCATTATCTTGTTGGCAGTATCAGCACTGTCATTTAGTACTTTAGCCACAGTGTTTCCATTCTCTTCATTTACTTCTGTGGCTACATCAATGTTTGCAACTTCACCATTTGGTAGATCTGCAAATAAACCAACATTTACCTGTTATAACCTCTTAGCTGATAATCTAAAATGAACTGATCTTCCACTTTGAAGTACATAACAGGAATAAGAAATATTCTGGAGTGAAAACCCTAATGCATTATATGCAGCATTCCTGTAATGTATGGATTCTGATTAGGTTACAATAACTCCATTGCAATGACGTACATTATAAAACATATTTTACATTGAATCTGTTGTCTTAACACTCTTCATGATTCACTAACCTTAAAAATATACGGAACCGGTTTCAAAGATATGTTATCTCCATCTTTGGCCGTGGACGACTGGTGTGAAAGGTTGTTGTTGCATAGTATCAGAAGCAATGTTCCGCTCTGGAACTTTTATGAACTTAAAATTTATATTTTCTTCTTTCGGAATGTCAAAATTCATCAAATGATCCTTATGTTTGTAGATGTAAATCTTTTCCCAAATATCCAATTCTACTGGTCCCTGTACAGCTCTCAATAATTCAACCTTTTTCTTTATATCATGATTTTCGATGCAAAAGTGATGCGCCACCGCTGATTTTTCTATTTGTTTGTATTTTAAATTCCTCATATGTTCTTTAAGACGTATCCCCACATTCCTCTTGGTTTTTCCTATGTAGATCTCTTATCACATTCAGCACATGAAATCTTGTAAATTCCTGATTTTTTCTCCTTTGGAGTATTATTTGTAGTATTGTCTTTCAAAACATTGTTTAGATTAAATCTATTAGTGGGAGCCAATTTTATATTAACATCTTTAAATATTTTTTGAAATTTATACATCACTGTTGAGTTATATGTGAATTTTTTAAAGGACATTTTTTCTTTAACTGTTGATAATGTAGTGCAATTTTAAATTCTTTTCTTCTTCTGGAATTTTTTAATCTTATTGCGTATTAAGTCTTCATTAAAACCATTTAAAATTGCTATTTCTTTAATTTTCTTATATTCCATGTTATATTCTTCTTTACTGATTGTCAAATTGATCATTCTGCATATCAGACTATTAAAAATTGCATGTTTGTGAGCCATAGGATTAAAACCATTTTCTTTGATATAATTATCTGCATGTGTGTCCTTTCTATATATGCCAATTTTTAAGGTTTTCTTTACTTTTTATAATTTTTATATCCAAAAAAGGCAGTATATTGTCTGTTTCTATTTCATGTGTGAATTTTATATCTTTATCTTGAATATTCAAAATCTTTAGTGCATCTTCAATTAACTTTTCATTAACTATGGCAAAAACATCATCAACATATCTGTACCAACACTTAAAGAAATGTGGAAAGACTGAAGTAAAGTGTTTCAAAATTATTCATGTAAAGATTTGCCAGAAAAGGAAATAGAGGACTGCCCATGGTCAAGCCTGTTTGTTGTTTATAAAAATGTTTATCAAATGTAAAACATGACTGATTAATACAAATCTTTGTCAGATGTATGTACTTTTTTCTGTGTGTTTCATTGATTCCTATTTCTTTTAACCATTTTTGTAAAATGATTAAAAGCTTTTCTCTAGGTATACTGGGGAACAATGAAATCACATCAAATGACACTAGTGTATCTGTAGGTAATAATCTAATATCTTTTATTTCTTCAATTAATTGAATAGAATTATTTATGCTTCTGCTTTTGAACTGTGGTAATTCATTGAATCTGTCTGATAGCCATTTTGCTAGAAAATATGTGGGGGTGTTAATATTGTTTATGATTGGTCTCATGCTCGTTATTGGTTTGTGAATTTTTGGTAAGCCATATATACTTGCTATTTTTGGAGTATTGTGATTAAGTTATATTTACTTGTGTCTGGAATAATTGTACTTTTTCTTATGGCTTCATTAATTATTTTCAAGCATTTATTCAATGGATCTGATTTGACTTTGGTAAATTCCTTTTTGTTCAAAAAGTTTAACATGCTAGTGGTATATTGTTCTTTATCTAGGATTACTATTGTATTTCCCTTATCTGCTTTTTTATACACTACACATTATACACTACAAGGATACATAGAATTGGATACATGGGAGAAGATTTTTATTTATAAACACAGGGATCATCTGTTGAATTTCGACTTGATGGGAGAATGCAATACAAATTTCCAGTTCATAGAAGTACCACCAGGGCGGAGCCGCAGTTCTTCATAACCATTGATTTTTCTCCAATCAGTCGTCGAGTTGGTCGAGAATGGAGCGGATGCCGCTCCGAAACCAGTCCCGTCATTTTCAAAAATAGTGTGAAGCATAAGAGTGTTTAGACAACAAGTAGTTGATTATATACACAACACATTACTAAGGCATTCTCTTTAACCTTCAAAGCATGGTTTCATTATGTGGATGACATTCTGGCAATAATACCAAAAAAACAAACAGAAGATGCCCTAAAATTACTAAATTTGCAGGACCAAAATATTAAATTCACTATGGAATTAGAGGAAAATGGTCTTTTACCGTTTTTGGACCTTAAAATATACAGGAGAAACGACATAATTTCATTCAGCATTTACAGGAATTCTACACATACAGATAATCACATAAAGAATAACAGTTTCAACCCTAAACCACACCAACATGCCATTATAAACAGCCTTATCCATAGATTGGTAAACATCCCTCAACAATGGATTCAGCAGCTCTTTAGTTGATAAGAAGATCAGACATTTAGAAAATTATGATCATAACATTGCAGGAGAAGCCAAACTGTTAAAAGCTACCACCAATCCCAAGGATTTGGCAATATGGGAAAAGATTTATATTTTAAAAAATAAACATAGAGTTATGAATTTTGACATTCCACCAATGAACTTCCTGTTCCGTTATCTAATGGAACCACCAGATGCCACTAGGTCACCTGCTAGAGTTAGTCAGTCCCCAGCTGAAGATGAGAGTGAATACTCTTGAAACATGTTCTGAAGAATTAATCAGTTAGTAAAGTTTTAGTGTCACCTAATACTGACTCATTTGTATATAGAAAATGGGGTTTTGTTAGTTTCTCATCATGTGGTGTGTTTCTTAGCTTCCCCAAAGAAAAACTACTGATTATCACGTAGAAATTCAATAAACCTATGAGGAAGAGTAATAGAACAATGTATTACCTCACCAAAATTTGCATTAATCAAATCTACTTTAAATTTGCGCGCATGCGCGTGTGTATTTGAAAATTCTTGAAAATGCTAAGAAAAATTCCAACTACAAGGGATCTCCATTTATCTGGCCCCCATTTTAGGAGTATCTCCTGGCAATTACAGAAATTTTAATACAAATTGATTTTATACTAACACTTTATATTCTAAATGATTAAATAAAGTACAAAATTTCCACCTTGATTGCATCAGACCTTAGTCCCTGGTTCATCAGCAGAAGCTTACAGGAATTCCAGGAGACTATACTCAGACCCAACCAAGGGGACTAAAATAAAAAATGTAAATTACTCTACCTATACCATTATTTTATCAGTTAGCTAAACTCTCTATAAACTACTAATTCTTTTATTTCTCAATCATATACTATAATGAAATTTATAAAGTACTAAGAATAATTTAAATACAAACTGCAACAGGGCCTCCATCTATCTTTAGGTGTAACCCCTCACAATTACAATTGTTGATATAATGAAACATTTTATATTAACACCTTACCTAAATTCTAGATACTTAAACAAAGTACCAAATTTCCACAGTGACTGTGTCAATTCCCAGTCCCTGGTTCATCAGCAGTAACCTACTGGACAGTATCTATATACAAAAGAACAGTCTAGCAATGGGAAATCCACTCTCATTCATCACATCAGATTAACAAATCAACCAATAAGTAAGACAGAAAATAAAATCCAAGTACCAAATTATCAGAAATATAGAGCAGAAAAATGGTTACACAGTACATCAAGTCAACAAGAAAATATGAGAGGGAAAAAAAATCAAAGACATCATCACACTAAAAGGCTACAAAGGAGATCTTATGTACAAGAAATTTACATTACATCCATGGGCATACCAAACATTTCAGAAGATTTTTAAAGATGCAAACATTATTTTGGTTCGAGCAAACAAAAGTAGTTTATTGAACCTACTATAAACCTATAGGAAAAATAAAAAGAAACATTACCTTACAGTTTTAAGGAATACATGAGAAATGTAAAAATTTTTTAGCAAAGCAAATGATCTTCCAAACAAGAGTAACCACAGAGTGACATCTTAATACCATGCTGGGAAGCTGACAGTGGAACTGATGATGATGATGATGATGATGATGATGATGATGATAACAGACATATAAATAATATTAAATATGCTTTTATGTTCATATTTGCAGGAAAACAAGAGTAAAGGAAACAAAAGCATATTTCTGGATATACCAACAGTGATACATTAATTACTTATATGTATAACTTGATTTTAAAACAAAATATCAAGTAATGATATAACAATACTTTTCTTTAAATACAGGAAATAATATTAATTAATACAATGAGGGTACATTTCTTACACACTTCACTTACTGTATTTAAGTTAGGGCATGTTTCAGGAACCAATGTTCTTATCCTCAGCTGCTGACCCACTGTTTCCTGGTGTTTATGTTGGTCTCACGGAGGCTATTGTGTTGTATGTGGTGACCTCTGGTGGATATGAAATGAATTCAGAAAGATAATCCCATGGTGAAAAGTTGAAATTCATTGCGGTTTTTGGTTTTTTTTAGAATGAAGATATCCTCCCAGGCTGCCAATTTATATTGGTTGTTTAATTATTTAAGAAGTTTTATCTCTAGGTTTATTTCATGGTTTTTGGCTCCAATAATGGTGTGCTACTGCTGATTTTTCCGCCTGTTTTAATTTGATATTACTAAAATGTTCTTTCTTCCAAATTGTCAGATTTCTTTTAGTTTTTCCTATGTATTTCAATTCACGGTCTAAGCATTCTATGGCATATATTCCTGATTTCTTTTCTGCGGGTATCTTGTCCTTTAATTTTGATCCTAGGAGGTGCTTGACTTGTATCTGTTGATTGGGGCTAACTTTATATTTAACTTTTTGAAAATCTTTTCGAATTTGTATTGCAATTGTGGCCATAAGTGAATCTGCAATATCTTTGAGTGTCTTTGATTAACTTAAGGGTGAAAGTCTCTTTTGTGGATTTCTGAAATTTGTACTTGTTAATCCTTTTTATTATGGCAGAGGTATTAAAACCATTGTTTATAGCTGTGTTCATGATGTATTCACACTCTCTATTGTATTGTGGCTGATGGGAGTTGACCAATTTAAAATTCTAACTGTTGAATAATGCATATTGATGTGGTTTGGGTTGAAACTGTTTTTTTTATGTACTTATCTGTATGCTCTGGTTTTTGATATATTCCAAACTGTATTTTGTTATCCTTTCTGATGATTTTTAGGTTCAGGAAAGGAAGCCATCCATCTTTCTCCATTTCTATTATGAATTTTACAGATTTATCATGTAAGTTGATTAATTTGAGAGTCGGAAAAATGTTTCTTGGGTACTATTGCGAATATGCCATCTACACATCTGTGCCAAGTTTTGAATATCTAGTGTGTAAGAAATTTACCTGCATTGTGCTAGGGGTGATTAGAAACTAAGATTACAAAGCCTGCAGTGAAACATTTACATTTTATTTCATATACCAATACAGCCAACAGATACTACATACATTAGGTTATTTTTCAACATAGTCTCCATATTGATTTAGTCACTTGTCACCTCGTGGGATGAGTTTGAATATTCCCTTCTAGTAAAACTCCTGTACTTGCATGTTCAGCCACGTCGCTAAATGTTTCACCTCCTCATCTGAAGCAAATCGTTGGTCTTCTAGGTGCTTATTCAAGTGAGAATAAGTGTCTGGGCTGTAGGGATGGTGGTCAATGATGTCCCAGCAAAACTGCTTCAACAGCATGGCGGTTATGGTAACATGCTAACAAGACATTACAGTCTCTGCATAAACCTGTATCAGCTGCCGGTGAATTTCAGCCATGTTTCATACACAGAAATCAAATAATGCAGCAGATTTCTTCGCAGATCAGTTTTCAAAATGAGTCGCCATTTGTGTTTACCTACAGTGCTAGTTTTGCCTGAAACTCTACACAGTTGCCAAATGCACGTATTAAAATTACTGCACACTACTAATTTCTCTATAAAAAACAAAACTCCAGGAATATCGGCATTGTAACCTTAGTTTCTGATCACTCCTCATATTAATTAATATATATCTTCACTGTAAACAGCTTCAAAATCAACATATACAGGAAATAATATTAAAATGTGATATTGTGGAACTATGAATGCAATAAAGGATGAAGACTTCAACTAAACATACCCTCAATAGCTGCTATGGAAAGATTCTTCAAATCTCCTTGTCTTATCTGTACAGCAGTGTTATTTCTTGAAGTTTCCTTTTCAGCAACTAGTTTCCAAACCAACTCATTCAGCTCACCCAGTTTGCTGCGCATTTCTTCTTTATCTCTTGCCAGCTTAGCTAATTGCTCATCCTTTTCTAGTGCTCTTTTCTTCAATAAACTTCTTTGCTCCTGATATAGAGCAATGTATTCTCCTGTGAAAATAAGCATTAGGACTTGTATTATAAAGCTCATAATAATACCTGTCTTTCTATCTGTGCTATAAAAGTGAAGAACTAAAGAAAGGTAAAATAATATAAGCACAGCAAATGAACATTCTCTTCATCAACTGCATGCATATGTTGGAAACTCAATAGTAAGTTTAGTTAATTTCATGTGCAGTCACTGCTTTCATTTCACACAGTTACAAGTTTTGATTCATTTTAACTTAGTTTTTTTGCTGCAAATGGAGTAAATAGAGTATGTACCATCTAGAACAGATCCCCTTTATTTGTTTCAGTATACAATTCACTACCTTTTAAGCATGAGTTGCCTCATTTTAACATATGCCTTTGGTTACATTACTTATAGCTGAGTACTTTATTTTTATTTGCATGACAGTGCATAAAGTTGGAAGTTGCCTAAAGTTGTTAGTGCCTAAGGTGAGTCTTTAAAACCTTAGGCCTAAAGAAATCAATTAGTTGCATTATGCGCTGCAAAAAGATTTAGTCATTTTTCAATGTACAAACTTCATTCTTTAAGAACTGTATGATTTATCTTGATCTTTCATGTTGTAAATATTACACATAACACAAATAGTTAACAAAAATAACATTCATACTAATATTTTAGACTATTATAGTACTCATTGCTTGCACTGTTTGAAGGATCAGAAGAAGCTTTACTCATTAGTCTAATAAGTTGCTGTTACATGGTTATTTCATTTGAACATACACGTAACATACATTGATTTACATTCTTACTTAGCTGCTGAGTTAATTTGATACTCTTAGGCTCCACCTACCATTGAATTTTACAGAACATGATTCACAGTTCATTGCCATTGCCTGTATAATAAGCTGTGTCGATTTACAGGTGATGATGCAGATGTGAAACATGTTCTATATAATTCAATGGTAAGTGGGGCATAAGAGATCAGGTCAATCACTACTAAGTAAAAATATATTAGTTGCTTTACTGTATTAGTTCTGACACAAAATTAGTTTTAAATTTAATACTGATTTTTAAATTTAGAAAACTTTAAGGTTACACTTATGGTTTAAAAAAGCGTGTGGAAGATGCATTAAAACTTTTAAACCTGCAAGAGCCTTCAATTAAATTCACTGTTGAAACAGTAAGAGATAATATGTTGCCATTTTTGGATCTGAAAATAATAAACTGTAATAATATACTTGAATTTGGCATCTACAGAAAAGACACACATACGACAATTACATAAAAACCCATGGTTTCAGTGGAAGATCACATAAGGAAACAGCGTTCAACAGCATGACAATCAGATTAATACATATACCACTGAACAAAGAAGAATACAAGAATGAATATCTACACATAATAGAAGCAGCTAAATCCAATGGGTTCAGCAAACAGATGACTAACTAAAAAATTAAAAGATACCAGAAACAAAAATCAAAACTTTGAGTGGTTTATCAAGAGAAAAACATTTAAAAATTTCACTTATCACCAATCAGCTAATAAGAAATTTCAAAAAAATTTTAAGCAGTACATATAGTCTTACCACCTCAAAACTGATACAGTGTAAAACATTTATTGAAATTAAACAAAACAGATTCCAAGCCCAAAGAGAGGTATTACTTTGAAGGGACATTGGAGAAACATCCGTTACAAACAAATAGATAAATCAGCTGTGGCAGCACATTTTTGGAATGAAATCCACGAAATAGAAAAAGGCATCAAGTTATTAAAAACTGTTCAACAACTGAAAGAATCAAGCATATGGGAAAGGATTAATATAAAAAAAAACATGAGCATAACCTTATGAATTTTGACATCCTGGAAGCAAACAGCATTTTATCTAGACCACCAGAGTCAACCCGGATACCTATCTATCCAACTTCTATGAATGAATTAACAGTTGTTTAACAGCTGATGATGTACAAAAAGTTCCATGAAACATATGTCCTGAGTAAATCTCATTTAAGTGAAACCGTAAGGAGTGTTCTAAATATCCTACTCAGATTTTGCAAAATCAAAATCTGATAAAAGTGAATTCTGCAGCCTCAATAATCATTTCATTTTCAATTTTGAATATCTGACACTGAATCTCTATAAATAATATACAATGTTATCAAAATTACTGTCACCAGATGTAGCATTCAACTTTTCGCAAATGCTCTGCTGATTATGGTTGGTTTAGACAGGCATGAAGATGTGATCATGAATAAAACAAATTGTGATTTCATGGATGCTTATTTTGTAATGGTTCTGAGTGTAAAAATTACAAATGGTTATCTTATTATGGTCATCCCCATTTTGAAATATTATTTAATGTAAATCTTGTGCTGCCAAGTAAAAAATATTGCATGATATACATTCCTAAATTTATTTTTTGATGGACTCATGTTTTTAGGAAGCATGGCTTCGCCTTGCTCCTTAACTTCACACTTGTCCCATAAAATTACACTACAGAACTTGTATCATAAATAACTATTAAAAGCTGCAGTAAATGGATATAAACATTTTATTCTTGTTATCTATACTGCAGTTTGTTCTCCTCTACCATACTTATTTCCATATTAAACCTCCAAAATAATTCTGATGAATACTTACATGACAATTATGCAATTTTTATGAGAAAATCACATAATTATACTAATTATAATTTCATTGTGAAAATTCCTGCCATTTAAAACTACACTTTAATGACAGTTTTTCATTAAAGTATAGTTTTTGACCATGCAAAATAATGTTCACATTTCATATTAGCTGTTCTTTCACAATAGTAGTACACAAATTAATGAATCAAAATGATGTTATTTTATATGTTCAGCAGTTTTTATACTGATAGGAATTTCCCACACAGTAAATACATAATAATGAATAACAATTTTCTACTAATTGTTTTTTATGTGCGATTTAAAATAGGGATGTTTTTGCTTACTGAACTCCTTTATATTTTCTGGCTGTAAAAATGGGAAGGGGGGATTTATTGTGATTTTTATTTTCTGGCATGTTAAGAGTTCTGAAAAAATAGTCAATTCTGATAAGCAATGACACTTGAAGATAAAATATTAAGAAAAGAATAAGCCATATGAAGTAAACAGGTTGTATCTCATATTTTCACAAGAAATGACATCAATAAAACATGGAAGAAGTTCGTTTCCCTCAGAGACAGAATTTTAAGTCATTTAAATAGCAAATGATAAGAAATTGGAGAGAAAGACAGACTGAGACAACATATAGCAGCAGCGGCAATTCTGTTTCATTGTATTTTTGCTCACAGATGAGGCATTTTACTAACTCTAGGTATTTCAAATAGTGAAGTACAAATGATGTTTGTCTAACTTCCCTCTTGCAAAGTGTATGCTGGCAACTGTGAGGCACAGCTTTACGCTGTTGCTCCATATTCCATGATGACATCCTTGCACAGAAAAACATATCTGAATTGCTCCAGGACTGTAAATGAAATAAGAAAAATATACCATACAATCCAGATCAGAATTACACAATCCCGAACCATGTGGAATTGAAGGGGAATGAGATTTCCGATAATTTAGCAGAAAAAGGAGCCACCATAAAATTAAAACCATCTCTTAAACTACAACTTCCCTCTAAATTGAAACTCATAAAAAGATTAATGTCTGAACAAGAACAACAAAATATCAAACAAAATTTAAAGGAAAATCATATGAAATATTTTGAAACCAAGAAAAATTGGAGTTCCCTAATTCCACTTAATTGTTGGGCATGATTGCCTGTCCGAACATCTCTTCAAGATGAAATTAATCAAGCACAGCCACTTCCCACTGTGTAATACTATTTTAAATAAAGAACATCTACTGAAATGCAGCCAACTAGATAGCAATAAACAAATGAAAAATAACTTGGGAAGCTAGGGAAAAATGATAAATATCAGCATCCGCAATGGCCACTGGCAACCAACCAAACAACCAACCAATTTAAAGAAGTGCTCTATTATGAGCATGTACTGCATATGAAAAAAAGTTGTTAAAATAAAAGAATTAAATACAAAATAAAAAAATGGAGTATGATGGAAGTGGAAGTGGAATGGAAGTGGAAGGCAGAAGAAGCACAAGAAATTCTGTAAATTTCATGCACATATAACACAGATTATTAGCGCATTTGTTAGAAATTTAGTTTTGTAACACAGAATATGACTAGCAGAAATATTTTACCAATTGTTTCGGTTTCTCCCTGCAGCTGAAGAACAAGATGTTCCAGTCTCTGTTTTTCATCAGAAAGATCTGCAACTTCCTTCATTGTTCTTGTGAATTTTTCCTCCAATTTTTCCATAGCAATCTTCATTGTATCATAGTCTTTTTCCAAATCCTTTGCTGCCTTGAATTTGTTACCCTCTGTATCTGAAAATGAAAACTAACAAGGTTAATTTGCAATATCAACTGGAATGAAAACATGTTCACTGAATACATTAACTTTTTGTAAACAAATTTTAAGATTACAACTAAGGGTAGAATTGTTCTAACAATTATGAACTATTTATACAAAGTAAAAAATTTAGAAGGAAATATAGATAAAGAGTAATTTCTTCTGAAATTAATGATGAATGTAGGAATCCACACAGTGAAATGACCATAAAATCTTAGGTACATTAAAAGTAAAACTACTTAAAAACATGTTAACACATTAAAAATGGTCTTGATGTTCCACTCTTAAAACTTTTAAAATTAAAACTGGGACATGTTTTGAGAGACATTGCTCATGACTTATTCTATGTTCTATGGTTGACAATGTGAGCAAGGTTTCATGAAACATGTCCCAGTTTTCATTTTAAAAGTTTTAAGAGTGGAATGCCAAGAGTGTTTTAATATGTTAACTGATTTTAAGTAGTTTTAAATAGCGGAAATTTTCACAGTGAAATATAGTACAATATAACAAATTATTATTGAGGAAATCACATGAAATTTGAGTGATTTCCTCAATAATAATTTGTTATATGATTTTTCAGTAGTTTTTATTTTAATCTACTTAAGAATCTCTTCTGAATTGAAATATTTAGAAACTCTTTATGGTTTCACTTACATGAGATTTACTCAGGACATGTTTCGTGGAACAATTGTCCACATCATCAGCTGTTAAATGACTGTTGCATTATTTGTACAAGCTGGGTAGGTAGGTGTCCAGGTTGACTGGTGGATAAACTTAAATAAAAGTGCTGTCTGCTTCTGGGATGTTAAAATTCATTCTTGCTCGTGTTTTTTTTATATAAATCCTTTCCAATATGTTAAGTTCTTTTGGTTGTTGAACAGCTTTTAATAACTTGATGCCTTTTTCTATTTCATAGATTTCATTCCAAAAATGTGCTGCCACAGCTGATTTATCTATTTTTTGTAACGGATGTTTCTCCATCGTATCTTCAACCTCATACCTATATTTCACTTTGTTTTTCCTATGTAGATTTTTTCAAAATCTTTATAATTAATTTGGTAAATGCCAGATTTTTTCTCTTTGGACTTGGAATCTGTTTTGTTTAACTTCAATAAATTATTTACACTGTATCAGTTTTGAGGTGGTAAGATGATATGTACTGCATGAAATTTTTTTTGAAATTTCTTATTGGCTGATTGGTGGTAAGTGAAGTTTTTAAATGTTTTTTCTCCTAATAACACTCAAAGGGAAGGAAAGGGGCAGGACTTGGAATTGAAGATATTGACAGACAAGAGATTTGGTAGCTTGAGTGCTAAGACATATTTAAGACCGTATCAAGTTTTGAAACAAGAATGGGGAAGAAAAAAAAAAGTAGATTTATGTGATAAGATAGGTGAATAAGGATTTGCCTGGACAAAAACAGGAGTTATTAATTAAAGAGATCTGAGATATAGTGGATATTTAGATATTTGTCCTAGGTCGGAGAAATAGGTAACAGCTTTCATTATTTGTTACATTACGAAGAGCTAAGAAATGGAAGAAAAAGATATTATCAAAGAATTGGGATAAACTTAGGGATGAAATACTATGAAAAAGAATATTAAATATAAAATGGGAAAATAATGTAAAAATGATGGGAGAATATTTGGGAAGATTAGCTTTCAAGTAGTCTGTATAAAAATGACCTATTTTTTTATAATATTTCTTACATCTATATGAAGAGATATTATCCTATGTTGAAATGTTTATGTGCTGTATATTTCAAGTACAAATTTTGGGATTAAATGAAATGGAATTATCCACAGAATACCAAAAATTAATTTAATATTTACATAGAAAAGTATTTGCTTTATATTTATTCAAAAAGAGTATGCTTAGGTTTATTGTCATAATTATATAGAACACCAATAATTAGCTATGGATCACTATATATATCTAGTACTTTCTTTCTCTGGGAATAAACATTCCAAAGAATTTCTAAAAATAGAATATCTTGTCATTTTCTTCAGTCCTCATAAATGACAGATTGTGGGGACAAACAGCACAGCAGTTGTAACTCTTTAACAGTAAGAACATTGGCTGTGAAAATCTAAGGTGTATTACAGCATTGCAGCCAATAAATAAAATAATATGCAATTATTTATGAGGAAATCACTCAAAATTCATTTACTTGAACAGAAGTTGCTCTTTAGATTTTACAAATTTAGTGATGAGGTTACTTTTGTTTGGAATATCAAAATGAACTAAACTTTTATATAAATATTGTACTTACGAAGCTGTTGACAATGGAGTGGCAATATAACAATTCTTTATACAAATGAGTCAGTATTAGGTGATACCAAAACCTCACTAACTGGTTAATTCTTCAGAACATGTTTCAAGAGCATTCACTCTCATCTTCAGCTGGAGACCAACTGAGTCTGAAGAATTAACCAGTTAGTGAAGTTTTAGTGTCACCTAATACTGACTCATTTATATATGTAACAACTTCACTGTTCCTAGCTTCTTTTAACATTACAATAAACTTTCTTTGTTTATGAATATATTTTCCCATTAAGTTAACTTTATGGGCTTTTAAAGAGCTTTTAAGAGTTTTGGTTGATTTTAGAATTTGTGGTTTTCTTGCCAGAAATGGTATGCAATTGCTGATCTCTCTCTGTGTGTTTATATTTTACATGTCTCATGTGTTCCTTAAACCATTGGGTTAAATTTCTTTTCATTTTGCCTATATACTTCACACTGTAGTCTTTGCAACTGATGTAAATGCCTGATTGTCTTCCTAGCGATTTTTTTTCCTTTTATGTTGGTTTTTTAAACTGCATTTGTTTACTGGAGCCAAAATAATGTTTGCATCTTTCAAAATCTTCTGGAATTTGGATGGAATATACATTTCTTGTACATATGATTAACTTTGTAACTTTTAGTCTGGTGATGGCTTTTATTTGTTTTTTGAATTGTTCCAATTTTGTTGACCTGATCTATTGTGTAACGATTTTTCTGTACTATATCTATGATTTTTTAGCACTTGGATCTGTATTATGTCTTGCTTATCGACAAGTTTGTTAATCTGAATATGAGGTTATTGATTATTGCAAGTTTATGTTGTTTTATTATGGCTTTTGTTAATGTAATTATCTGTATGGGTATCTTTTCTGAATATGCCAAATTCCAGTCTATTGCCATTTTTTTATAATTTTTATAGCCAGGAAGGGAAGAACAATTTTGTTTTCTACCTCCATTGTGAATTTAAAGGTGATCTTTTGTAGTCTTATTGCATCCTCTTTACATTTTTCATTTATTATTGCAAAGACATAATCTATTAACAGTAATAACATTTATATGTGTGTCTGGGGGGAAGCATCAACTAATTTTGTTTCTAGGAAACTTATGTGCATATCTGCCAAGAATGGTGAAAGTGGGTTTCCCATTGCTAGATCATTTTTTGTATACATATATTGTCTCTGAATGTGAAGTATGTTTGATTAATGTAACTTTTGGTGAAGTAAGACACTAGTTTTATTACTTCCTCAGGTTGGTTTGAAATTCTTTATGATAATTAGAAGTTTTACTTTGGGGAAGTTAGGAAACAGAGAGACCACATCATAAGAAACTAACAGATTCCTGTATTCTGATTTTACATATATGATTTTTTTCATTTAATTCTGATGAATTTTTTATACATTGGCTTTTGTTGCAAAGACTGCAATATGAAATATATAGGCAAATCAAATGAAATGTTATCCTACAGTTTAAGGAACAGATAAGAAATGTAAAACATAAACACACAAAGAAATAAGCAATAGCATATATTTTGTGATGACAGAGAGAGAGAGAGAGAGAGAGAGAGAGAGAGATTACAAAATGAACCAAACTTTTAAAAAAACCATAAAATTAACAATATGGGAAAATATATTTATAAACAAAAACAAAGAAAAGTAAACTAAAATTGTTAATTGGAACATTGCACAGTGAAGCTAATCATATATTAAGATCATTGTGTGATTGAGTTGAACTAACACTCTTTTGCTCCACTTATTTGTTTAAATAAGTAGGACCGGTTTAAATTATTAGCATATTTTGCCAAAGTTTAACATGTTTATTTAATTAAAAAAAAAATTTTACTGCTACCATTATCTTTCTCTGGTACAGGCTGCTGGACTTTCTGCTCTTCCATTTGCCCTATTTGTAAGAGAAGTTGATCACGCTCCAGTTCAAGTTGCCTCACACTAGCAGATAAGGTAGCTAACATATCATCCTTACGACTCATGTTGCCTTCAGTACTACCAGCTCCACTGCTGCTTGTAGAGTCATGTGTTGCCTGTTGTGCCAATACTGTCCTCAATTCATTGTTTTGAGAGCTCAGTGCTTGAATACGTTCCTGCAACAAAAAAATTAAAATGATGCTCTTTCTAATTAAACACAAAGGGGCAGCTAATTTCAGGAAATTTTTTAAATACAGTGAGGCACATTTAAAATCTATTTGCAAGTCGTCTGCTTGACCTGGTCGAATTCCTCCCTGTCATTGACAGCATCTGGCATCACAAACTTAAGGTGCCACAACAATTTTACTTTAAAACTTTGGAGCTAGAAATAAAATAAATGAATTCTATACTCTCTCTTCTTATAGAGAATGCTGAAAGGAAAAGGGATGTATATAAGTTTATTATGCAAAAAATGATGAGTGTAATATTAGTTTCTCAAGAAGGTGTACACTGTATGCTGTACGAAATGGACTACACTTGTAGCATTTTCTTTACGGTAAGTATAGAAGAATTAATTTATTTATTTTATTTGTAATACTTATGTGTTAAAAGAGCAAAATGTTATGGTGCCATACATTTGCAGCACCAGATGCCTGATGGGTCATACTAGTAAATGGTTGACTTGTGAATGAACAATTTTAAATGTATTTCAGTTTAAATGTGATACCACAGTATTTTTAATAACAGTAGTACTATCAAAAAGAAAATTATATGCTAATGGCATTAAGGATGACACATTTGTAGCTTTAATGTTTAATGTGGAATGCATGTTTTTCTTTCTTTTTAAATTTCTTTTTCAAGTTTTTAACTCACTATATGCACAGTCATCATATTGTGGAACACCAAATAAATCTTAACAGCAGAGCATATTGGCCTTTCTTCCATTGTCTCACATGACATCATTCTTATTGATAACAATTCTCAACTTCAGAATGCAATAATTTTAAGATATGGTTTCAAACAACAGTTTGTCAGAATTTCTTTGGGAGTCTTATGCTCTTGTTTTTATGTTTCTTTTGGTCTTTCCAAAAAAAAAAGTTTATATTGGAAAGACCAAAAGAAACAAAAACAAGAGCTAAAGAACACATTAGGAATATAAACCAAAAACAAGAAGAAAAATCGGCGGTAGCTAGGCACTTTTGGAAAGAACAACATAGCATTAATAAAAACCCAAAATTACTTAAAAATATTAAAGGGAAAACTGAACTTACAGTCTGGGAAAACATCTATATTTGGAAGAATAAGCAGAAAGTTTTTAATTTTGAAATCCCGCCAAGTGATGTATAATACAAAAATGCATTAAACCTCCACAAGAGACGAATCAATCTACCAAGAACAGCGAGGCTGGCAGTCGACCAGGAACTGATGATAGGAGCGATGGCTCCCGAAACTAGTCTTTCATTTTATTGAATTTTAGTGGTGTGTATGTTACAATCTCAACTCTACTGAATAACTTCAAACTTCAAACTACCAGTTGCCTAGTTAAAATTTCAGGTATTTAGCATAAAAAGAGAGGTGCATTTAATTAACATGAAAAACAAAATAAGTTATCACTGAAGAAGATTAAATGGAATGCAGTTTAAAAAGTTTTAAAAGTAGGTTAGTATTTTCATAAATACAATAAAATGATCTACTAGCATGTATGCCATATCCCCAATGTGCTTCATGCTATCAGACAGGAGATTGCAATTTATCTTATATAGATAACATATTGCAGTACCTTACTGGTATCTGCAGTGTCAAACTCAGATGAAGATGTTTTATACTTTTTTTAAACAATTCTATAGCTAAACCTACAAAAGTAATACTCTGGACATTAACTGCCTTTATAGTGTAGATGGAACTTTGAACTACTAATCCGAAGGTCCTAGGTTCAATTCCTGGTCAGGCCAAGCTGTATGGGTAAGGTTTTATTCTGAATTTTTCCTTACCCTAAGAAGGCGAATACTAGATAGCTTTAAGGCGCCAAGGGCTTTGAGCTCATTTGTGCCATCTTTTCATTCAGTCATGGATTTATGGACCCCCCCGATGCACCATAACCATATCATCATCTTTTCCAATGGGACAATGAGGCAGTGTCCTATGGGCATTCTGGCCTCAGAAGTCCACTTTAATACTGCTATGCTGCTATGCCATGGGGAAATGTCTGCAGTTGATGAGGATAATGGGTGGTATTGGACAAAAAACTCTGGAAATACAAGATTTATGACTGAAATAACAAAAAGGCCTATAATGAGGTAGTAGCAAAATAACCCTTTGGCAATGCTCTTGCAGTATCCTCTATATAGATAAGTGTGCTCTGTAGTTCACTGAATACATTAATATAATGATTAGTGAAATTTATTCTACATTGGACAGATTACCTTTGCTTGCTCCAATTCCTGCTGTAGGAGTTCTGTGAGGTGCCCTTGTGCTTCATAGTGTCTCATTCTGTCTGCTATTTGATTCTGTTGTAGCATGTAGCTCGATGACTTATGTTCAAGCTGCACTATTTGCTTCTCCTTTTCTTTAAGCTGAGTTCTGAAATAATATAATTTCTTCTGTTGCAAAAACTGATTGCTCTCAAAAAACTCAGTAGTATAATATTTTACTGTTTAGCACAGATAAAGCAGCAAAGTATTGGTGATGTTTAAGCAATTAGCCTGAATTATTTGATTTTATGGTGGTGAAAAGTGAAAAAAGAGGAGGATCTGTAGCTGCTGCTTCTCTTTATAGCGAATGCAGAATAGGCAACAAGAGTGACAACTTCTTTTTAATGTAATTTTAAAATCCAAAATTCTCTGCTTGCAAATGTGCATTTTGCTGGCAGCTTAATTATATTAGATTTGAATACATACAAACTATTAGTTGTAAAATGTCCTCTCCCCCCTTTCATCTGCACCATTTGCTACAATATTTCACTTATTTACAGATCCTATATTCTGAATCTCACTATTTTTCACATATGTTTGTTTCTTCTGCACAGGATTTGCATATAGAAAATAATATGAAGTTTGCTTTTGCAGAGAAAAATAATGATGGACATCATTATTAAGTAGAATTAAAAGATTTGAACAGAAAAATTAAATTACACAATATTCTAATTTGAAAATATAACACAAAATTGCTTTTAATAAAGTACATGATATAATATTCACTAATGAATGATAAAGCATAAATTACAATGAAGTGGGAAAGTGATAAAGATAAGACTGTCATAAGAATAAGCCTTAATAATCTCTTCTGAGTTGAAATAATTAGAGCACTTATGGTTCTGAGTGACGGCGGTTCAGTGAGCAACTGAAGATGGAAGAGATTCTCCCAAAACACATCTTATTTTATGTAGGTAAATGGAGTTCATTGTAAAAAAAATGAATACCTAAGTTTAGGTTATATCATTATTGTAATAACTATTTTGTGGCTCTAATCAAAGGATAAATGTAAGATAGTTTTAGGTGGTTAAAACTTGTTCAGAGTCATCACTGTCCATTCTTCATAATTATCCACAAATTTTATGAATACTGAGCAAAATTTATTAATAAACATATATTTTAAATCATTACAAAACAAAAGAACATATAACTATTTTATAGTGCTAAAAATGGGGAAATAAGTTTTATTTTTAATTTTAAAAAGTTTTAAAATGTTAAACAAAATTAAAAAAGGAGAAGTATTAAAAACTTTAACATTCCCTTCAATTTTATACACCACCCCAAAGAATTAATGATGGTAGTTTGAATTTAGCAAATATCAACTACATTACCAACCTTAATTCATTAATTTCTGTTTCTTGTTGACCTATTCGTTCCCCTTGTTCCTTACATAGCTTTTTCTCGTGATCCAGTGCTTCCTGGAGCTCCAGCTTGTTATTAGTCTGCACAAGTAAAGCACAAAAATTTTTAATTATCACTTTAACAACAGAAAGCTGAAAAGGAGTTCTGAAAGACAACACTTTTAACAGTGCTGAATTTTTAAAATTACACATACACACATAAGTGACAAGGTATGTTATTTCTCTTGTAATGCACCAATTTATTTTACAATAGAATAAAAATTGTTGAGCAATATTCAGAAAATGTTTAAATGGTAAATCTTTTACAAAAAACCTGGTCCACTTCTTGAATTCCCTAAATTTTACATAATAATCACAAT
This sequence comes from Metallyticus violacea, assembly GCA_030762175.1. Taxonomy (NCBI): domain Eukaryota; kingdom Metazoa; phylum Arthropoda; class Insecta; order Mantodea; family Metallyticidae; genus Metallyticus; species Metallyticus violacea. Next base: position 72,149,017 of record CM060836.1, read on the forward strand.
GGTACATAAAACATATTACAAAATTATTTGTACAAATTGACAGAGGTATTCAAAAATCACCTTAGCACAAAATTAACAGTAAGTAAATCACAATCCAAAACACGTTTCCAAGGAATGACCTAAAACTTTTTAAATCCATTGATTAGTCATTAGGCATGTTGTTGCATTTCTGTAATGTTGCAAGGTTGGCCTTATACAAGGCTTGAACCTAAGCTGTAAAAAAAATAGCTTGCTGTTTCGCTTTTTATGCCACTGAGTGTATTGTCACCTTCAAGCATCTTTTATGATATAATAATTAACAAATAAATTAATTAATTACACAGCTGTTCCTCCAGCAGGTATGTAAAATAAGTTGCCATGGTATTTTCTATCCTCTGTATCAGTTGTATAAATATTTTTGAAACATTGTATATATATTAATTTACAATTGAGGCAACACATATTTTCTATATTCTGCAATATTTCTGCTTTCTTGCAATGTATCAGAGTACTTTTGAGTTAAACTGTGGTTACAACTCCAACTCCAAACCATTAGATTAATGAATTATCTTAAAATGGATTTCCACTCATTATGGCACATTTAGAGACAAAGAAGTTGATAAGTGGCTGAGGTTGTAAAGGGTGAACTTGTGAGCAGGAGATCTGGGGTTGGATTCCCACCAGGACTGTCCTCTCTGACTGAGTTTTTTCCAGGATTTCCTTAGTACTCATAAATGGCAAATGCTGGGGAGGTACCCTAAAACTTAGGCCTGGAATGCTTCGTTTGAAAAAAAAAAAAAAATCCTTTCCCAATATATCATTTCATCTCATGTACCATCAGTGTCCCCTGCCTGTGGTGCCTCAATAGTTAAAACAGGTGTTAAATGCTATTAAAAATAAAATCCTTCCAATTACTAGCTAAACTGATTCCCTTACCATAGTGCTTAGTATTAAATCAAGTATAAACACATGGCTGATCAAATTTGTAACACACCTAAATTATCTGTAACAAACTTTGTACTGCCTGGATTTGACTGCTTAATGAAATATTCACATTTACTCTGAGTGTTTCAATTTCCATTATGTTATTGTGCATGGTGAATGGCAAAAATTTTTTTACTATATTCATTTTAATTATTAATATAAGTGAAAGGACAACTGTCTCTGTTAGAAATCAAGCATTGGATGACAACTCCTGTTATACATACTAGAAAAGTAAATACTGAAATAAAAGTGACATACTCAATTTTGCTTAAGAAATTTCAGGTAAACAAACTGCCATTCTGGAAGGGGGGGATTAAAAAAAATATAAAAAAAAATAAAAATAAAAATAAATAAAATACTATGTGAAAAAATATTGTATGTACTCAAGTAAAAAGTCAAAATCTCTGTTTTCCAAAAAAAGGTCATATGGGTGCTTTTTTGATAATGTTTTCTAATAACAATGAGTATTAGTAGGACAGCAGTTCTTTCAATTTATACAAAAAGATAATGAAATGTAATGCTTATCACTTTTGCTATGACATTATTACATTTAAGCAAAATTTAAAATATGATTGGTCATTTTATCTAAACTGGAATTCAAATAATAGCATTTGAGTTAAAGAATTTAATTATTTGTTTGTGTTACATACACTCATTTTATTATCCAATACATTAATTGTGCTTCTTCCTATAGGTTTATAAATTACTGTCTAACCTGGAGTTAGGCTATACTGATGTATGAGGGTTTCCAGTCATAAGTTTCCGGCCTTGCCGATAAGGATTATCTCCTTCATAAAATCCTTACCTGGTGTCATACCTAACCTATTAAGTAAATAATTGCAGCTTTAACTTCCGCTCCTCTGTGTTCAGTTATTCAGATATAGTTGCATAAACAAGGCTATGTGTAGAAGATTGTGACATGTTCAAAATGGGGTTTCCAGCTGTTATTAAGTTCTTCACAAAAGGACTTACTCCAAATGAAATTAAACAGCAATTGAACAATATATATGGGGAAGCATTCCCTTCATATTCTATTGTAAAAGAATGGGCCAAACTTTTCCGAATGGGTCGAGAAAGCATTGAAGACAAAGAGCATGCAAATCTCTTTGTGCTCACTCCTGAAAACATCGCTCTTGTGGAAGGAGAAATTATGGAAGACCGGCTGCTCAAAGTTACAGAAATAGCAGTAAGGTTGAGTCTTTCTTAAACAACAGTCCTTTGAATTATTCATGAACATTTAAACATGAATAAGGTTAATTCAAGATGGGTGCCTACACTTCTTTCCTCAGTCCAAAAGCAGCAATGGGTCATTTGTTGTCAGGCATTTTTGGAGCTCTGCCTTGGCAATGAGAGAGAAGTTCAGCAAACCATTGTTACAGGAGCTGAAACTATGGTCCTGTACTATGACTCCTTGTCCAAAAGAGAATCAACAGAGTGGTGTAAATCTGGCGAAGCTCCACCTCTAAAGAACAAGGTCACTCAGTCAACCAAGAAAATCATGGCCACAATCTTTTGAGACTGTGAAGGAACAAGCTTTATTGACTTCAAGGAGAGGAACACCACAGCAAATGGGGAGTACTATGCAGGCCTCTGTACAAACTATATAGTTCCAATAAAGAGAAAAGGTGGGGAAAGCTGAGTGGTGGTATGCGCCTTCTTCACAATGTACCTGTGCATACAGCTCTTGTTGCAAAGAAAGTAGTGGAGAAATTTGGCTTCAAAGAGATCGACCATTCACCCTACAGCCCAGATCTCGTTTGTAGTGACTATTTCCTCTTTTCAAAACTCAAGATGGACCTTTGAAGAAGGAAATTTAAGTGTGATGAGGAAGATGGATGCTGTTTATGCCCATTTTGCAGACAAGAATTCTGATTATTTTTGGGGTGGGGATTTAAATGTTAATTCAAAGATGTGAGAAGTGTATTGCAATTAAGGGTAACTATATTGAAAAGTGAAATACAGTTTTGTCTTTATAATACCTAGAAAATGGTTAGGTTGGAAATTTATGGACTTACTCTTGTACATGTATTAAAAGTAGGTTTTCATCCTAGTTTTTAGAATTTTAATTTTCACTTAATTTTATTAATGTTATACAGAAATGTATATGGATAGGCATATTTTCTAATTTATTTATGGATAATGTTAATTAGCAGTCAACATTTTAGATAACTAAATTTATGGTTTCAAGATGAGTGGCTAAGCTGCTCTCTTCTGGGAATCTCACCATTTGCAATAATGTATATAGGAATGGGGTTTATGGTCTATGAACTTAACCAAAGTCCCTCGTTCCATATTGTTGGTGTGATTAATTCCTAGGTGATATTTGAAATAAATTGACTAAAATTGTAAAATTGATGTATTAGATTAAATAATAAATTCAATTAAATTTATTCAGTTATTGTCTAAAGATCAAATTTTAATATCTTATTGCCATATTTACATTAGAATCATCAAAACACAAACTATTCTTAAAAGGCATTTATGACAAATTTTTTTACTAATCAAATAAGGCTAAAATAATTGTTTAATGTTATTGTTTTATGCTCTGTGAAAGTTTCAGCATCTTTAGATCACAGTTTATGGCAACTTTTGGATTTTTGTTCTTGAAAGGAAGCAGATTGTAAACCCTGGACAAAAGTAAAGAGAATGAGACGATGCAATTATAAGCAAAATGGACTGTGCACATGTCATGAGAAATGCAAAGGAGGCTGTGGTAAATGTTGAAAGAGATTAAAGATCACTAATCAAATCTTTCATATTTCATTAATCAATAATTTATTAAATAAAAATTCTTTTGAAAGCACTAAACTGTTCTGCCATTCTTTCATTAATTACACATCAAGGAGGGGAAGAACACACTATTCTTATATTTTTTCATCAGCACATAAGTCATATATATATAAAAAGGCTTGGTTTTAATATATATTGCAATTCATTCAAGAGCAATGAACTTACCATTTCAGCAAAAACACCAGTGAACTCGCAAAGATCTTCTTTTAGTTTTAGATTTTGTTTAATGGCTGCAGCAGCTGCAACCTTATCGCTTTCCATTACTGCTAGGAGTTTAGCAGTATCTGGCTGCTCACTCTGCAGTCTTTCCAGCAATGACTGTAGGTCTTCTGCCCTCATATTGCTTTCCGCCAACTCTTGGCGCAATGTTCCAATAACTTTTTCCTGTGAATAAACATTTACTGTCATTACATGTTGCACGGTTTAAAAATGGAATTATAAATTACATAATAGCCATGCTTGATATCCTGATAGCCTAAAGATGTATGAGTTTACTGCTAAATGTACAGTTATCATGTGATTAATATGGAATGATATTCAGGTAAAACAAGAAGAAGAAGAAGAAGAAGAAGAAGAAGAAGAAGAAGAAGAAGAAGAAGAAGAAGATGAGGAGGAGGAGGAAGAAGAACAAGAAGAACAAGAAGAAGAAGAAGAGGAGGAGGAGGAGGAGGAGGAGGAGGAGAAGAAGATTTAAAAAAACTATAGAGTTACCTAATTTAAAATGCATTTATAGATATATGCATTATAATATTAATGCTATAAATATCTGCATTTATGCATTGACAGTGTGTGAAACTTGATGTAACAAATCTATAAGGAAATAGAGATTATTATTATTATTATTATTATTATTATTATTATTATTAATTTTGTTTTTTGCTCATCCTGCAGAGGCAATGTATGCATATTTGAAGAGTTACTATGATTGTAAAATGAACAATTTAAACAGCAGTCTACATTTATTTCCCCCTTTCTGGCAGATTTGTTTACAAGTACATTTGAAACTCGCATAATTTCAGCCTTCCCACATTATTTTAAATGCTGGTACAGATAGGTTGATGACATTTTTAATATTGTGAAAAAAGAATTTGTTGAAAATGCTTTGAAGCTTTTAAATATACAAGATAGGAATATATCCTTCACACTGGAAACAGAAACAAACAAAGGGAATGTTGCTGTTTTTAGTTAAAAAAAATTAATAAGAATCGTGAAAATTTAGAATTTGGAATCTATAGAAAGGATACTCACACAGATAACTATATAAAATTAAATGGGTTTAATCCCATAGCTCACAAGCACTTAATTTTCAACAGCTTAACAAATAGACTGGTGAATTTACCAATTAGTAAAGAAAAATACAAAAAAGAATTTAAGAAGATACAGGAGATTACCATTATAAATGGTTTTGACAAAAATTTAGTAATCAAAAAACTTAATAGAATCCTAAAGAAGAAATCGATCAAGAATACCACCACATTATTAACTGAAAAAGAGAGACCAGTTTTTAAAAAATTCACCTACCATCCAGTAGCTATGAATAAATTTCAAAAAAATTTAAAGATATTAACATTAAATTGGCACCTGTTAACAGGTATACCCTGAAAAATGCTTTAGTGGATAACAGTTTTAATAACATTCCACAGGAGAAAAAGTTAGGCATCTACAAAATAACATTTAAAGAATGTGATAAGATATATGTTGGAAAAAGTAAAAGGAGCATAGGAACATGGTTAAAGGAACATCTCAGGAACGTTAAGTACAAACAGCAGTGGCACACAATTTTTGGAAAGATAATCACGACATAAAAAGAGAAATAAAGCAAACAGACGTACAGAATTGGACACATGGGAGAAGATTTACATTCATAAACATAGGGATCATCTTATGAATTTCGACATTACAGGAGAATGTAATACAAATTTCCAGTTTATAAAGGAAAAAGCACCACCAGGATGGAGCCACAGGTCCTCATAGATGTTAGTTTCTCGTACAAGTCGTCAAGTTGGTTGAAGATGGAGAGGATGTCTCTTCGAAACCGGTCCCACCATATTTAAAAGTAAGTGAAGCATAAGAGTGTGTTAGATAACAGATTAATTATAATTTACATTCAACTAGCTTCACTGTCTGAGTTCCAACAGAATTTTTTAAAAACGTCTTATTTTTCGAAAGTTCTTAAATGAGAGGTAAGTTAGTTAATTTTGACATTCAACTGTTCCGTCAATTCCACTGGCCAATAGATGTGGACAGAGAATCGATTTAGTTCTCATCATCAGCCCTAAGCTTACCAAATGGTCATTAAAAATTTGTGGATGGAAACCAAGTTTCCAGATACACATCCTAAATTTAAAAGTTTATGTGTGAAGTTTGTGCCAACATTAGCACAATTTTTGAACATAACATCTTCACTGTTAATACATTCTAAACATTTCTTTTAAATATTACTACTTTCAAATGATTATTTGCTTTTTATAAGCAATACTATTGGCTGGTTCATGCACACATCCACTTGATGAATACGAATACTCTTCATATATGTCAATCTCATATTTATGCAAAGATGTGCAAATATGTAACAATTTCAGAACTCCATATTTATCAATTGGCATCTTAGCATGGGATATGCAAGCAGTATATGCAACTGAAACTGTATTAGTAATGCACGTGAATAATAAAATTATGCCCAAACAAAAATCACAATCTACATAAATTCTACCTGATCATTTAATTTTGCTAGTAGGTCTTGATTTTCATTCTCCAAAGCAGAACGTTTGGTTTCAAGTTCCTGCATCTGAATATCATGTGGCGTAGGTCCGAGTAATGGCTCTTGTCGCTTTTGATTCTGCTGCTGTAGCTGTTTTTCCAGGTCTGAAACATGGCGTATCAGGCTGTGTTCTCTTGCTAACAGCTGCTCATTTTCAGATGTGGTGCTTTCAAGCTAAAATATAAGATATAACAGTTTTATAGCTTTTAATGTGCTAAAGCAATATAGCAATTTTATATAATACTTTTTATACTTTGCACCTATTAGACCATTAAAATATACAGAAAAATGCTCAAAATACCATCTGCAAATGTTAAAAAACACAAAAACAGTATAGCTTTGAAGTTTCTTAAAAATTCAAGAAAACAGAAAGACTTCTTTCTATATACATATCTTAACACATTTTAAAATTGTTTTAATTTTTCCTTCAATATAGTAAGAGAAAATAAACATGAATGTGAAATAATAGTAGTTACTTGCAAATGAGGATTCCTTCTTCTTTTTCAGCTTAACTGATACAACAGGAAGGGGGGACGGGTTGAAAATTCATTTGTAAAGGTTGTGTAGATACAAGCAGATTAAATAATTTCATGGCCATTTGTCTTGATAAAATATTCATTGCATTAATTTAATTTTAAAATAGGTATGTGTGTATTTATAACTAAAAATTTCTTTCCGGCTTAGAAGCTTAATTTTACATATATATAATTATTGTATGACTGAGTCAAACTGTACACTCACATGGTTTCACTTACTTGTTTATATCTAGAAAATGCTTTGAAGATTGTCATCTACATCCTCCGCTTCATATATGACAATATATGACAATTGTCAGCTAAGAGTCTGCAAAGCATATTCTAGATATAAACAAGAAGATGAAGCAGCCAGAGTATGTAGTTCGACTCAAACATACAATAATTTAATTATATGGTTTACATCACTGTACAATTTCCAATCATACAAGGCTGGAACAACATATGCAGCTTTGTAATAACCACAAGCTGCAGGTTCTTTGTTGGAAGCCAAAGACCAAAGAATATGATCGACAGACTATGCTACAATAATTTTATCAGAAATTTTACTCTCACCTTACTTGCCAAATTTTGCAGTTGTCCATTTAGCTGCTGTACATACTGTTGATATTGCTGGCTTGCTTGATCTCTTTCTGAACCAATGGCCTTAATTGCCTTCTGCAACTCTGTAATCTGTGCTTCCAAAGAGATCTTCTGTTGGTGCAAAGCTTCCAGCTGACTGTCAACTTCTGAATTATCAGTAGTGCTCAGCTGAAATTGTACAATGTAATATATAGTTAATTTTATTTAAAGCAACATGCAGTTATTTCTCTTACTAGAATTATTTACAAACACAATATCTTACACTTAGTCATAGCACAAGTTTTGTCATGTGTTGCAATGTCTCTCACCTGTTGCACACGCAGCTGTGTCAATGAGAGCTGTGACTGCTTCTCTTGCAGTTCTTGCTGCATTGCCAGACATTCACCTGTCTTTGCATTTAACTTCAGATGTAGTTCAGATACCATTTCTTCTGTGTCACTTAATTGTTTCTGCAGTTGTTTTTGTTCTTGTTTCAATTTATCAACTTCCGATGTTAGGTCATGGTTTCCTTTCTCTAAATGGCTCATCCTGTCTTTGACCACTGAAATTTCCTTCTCCAGTTCACTTACTCGATATCTGGATGCTTTTAGACGGCCCTGGAGCTCCTCAGCTTCACCTGAATTAAAAAGGAGTTTGTAAAGATTAGCAAAGTTAAGTCTGTAATGGTCTCATCCTTTCTAATATCCCTATCCTTCATTTACTTTTGTTCTTTCTTCTTCCTTAGTGTTTACTAACTGCTAGGCATCATCAAGCAAATCACATGTAACCATAGCCAGTTCCGAATTTTGCTGGTAATGTTTTCCAAACAAACCCACTTCAAATTATAACTTTGACTAGATATCTCACTCAAATTTCACCAACTTACTTAGACATTGTATAAAATATAGTGAACTTTTTTAACAGTGGTGTCAAATATTAACATTTAAAAAAAAATAATTGAGTCGAGATTGTAACATACACACCACTAAAATTCAATAAAATGGAAGACTAGTTTTGGGAGCCATCGCTCCTATCGTCAGTTCCTGGTCGACTGCCGGCCTCGCTGTTTTTGGTAGATCGATTCATCTCTGGTGGAGGTTTAATGAACTTTTGTATTAGTACATCACTTGGCGGGATTTCGAAATTAAAACCTTTCTCCTTATTCTTCCAAATATAGATGTTTTCCCAGACTGTAAGTTCAGTTTTTCCTTTAATATTTTTAAGTAATTTGGGGTTTTTATTGTTATATTGTTGTTGCTTTTTTTTAAATGTTACTTAGACATACCTTCATCCGTAGTATGGATTCACTGTTAACCTCACTGTGTCATATGCCAATGTTGCTCTGTAGGTTTTACAGGTTTAGAGTTGAGGTTATTTTGTTTCAGAAGATCAAACTTAATCAAGTCTTCTTTATTCTTACATATGCACATTTTCTATTGCTTTATGAACTGTTTTTAGAAGTTTTAATTATCTTTTAAATTCATAGCTTCTGGACCAATGTTAACCTGATTTTTCTTGTGTAATTATATTTGACATTTCTCATGCATTTTTTGAAATGAAGAGGAAATGTTTCTTTGGTTTTACCTATATATTTCTTGTTGCAATTCTTATACATTTATTGGGGCCAAATCAATATTATAATCTTTGGATATCTTTTGAAATTTCTGACGAGACTTAGAGTAGTAAGATGTACTTTGTATATGTTTGCTCTTTGTAGCCTTGGTAGTCCCCTCTTCAGTTTTCAAATTTTTTAATTTCCTTATTAGCACAATCTGTTGAGTATTTTTGCACTGAGTCCTGGATCTGTTGGTATTCTACTAGCTTTGAGATGGCAAGTTTGTGTGGTTTTGAATTATAGCTGTTCTTCTTGCATTAATTATCAGTGTGAGTGTCTTTTCTGAAAATGCCAAATTCCAGTGTATTTTTGTTTTTGAAGATTTTTATTTTCAATGGAACACATCAAGAAAACAAAAATCAGACCTGGCTATGGACAGACCACTTTCCTCTTTACTAGCTGATTAATTTATGAGTTTTGTTCAGATACAAATCACAAAATCATTCAGCTGGATGTTCAAGGCATATAACTGGTACGTGTATAACATTTTTATTTAATAAAACTAAAAGAACATATAAGATGCAGTCATCTATTGAACATAAAAGGAAACTTTTACCACAGAGGTTCAATCATCAAACCACTTATCTTTCCTACATTTGAAAATAATAAGAGCATGTGGTACAAAGAAAATTAAAACACATATAAATTACATTAAAAAAAAGACAGTTTCAACTCTGAATCACATCAGCATGCAGTTTTTCACAGCCTTATGTGCATATTAGTTAGCATAACTCTTAGTCAACAGCAGTACCAAAATAAAAATGACAACAAATCATTAAGATTAGGATAAACAACAATTGAAAAAAAGGACTAATAAAAAAATTGATGAAAAATTGCCAAAGATTGAAAGCCATAAAAGATGCAAATTCTGGAAAAAGAAGTTTTCAAAAAAATTCACATGCCTCTCTTGGGCAGACAATAAATAAATAATGATATCAAGAAACACATTATCTCTGTTCCTCAGAACAAATTCTGTTTAAGTAAGTTATTGAGAACATCACAAAAAGATAAACTTGAAACATATATCAGATCATATATATATAAAATAAATTGCAAAGAATGTAAGTATTTGGGAGGATACAAAAAAATTGAACATATAAACAAAAGAACATTTTAGAAATGCCAAATGCAAAGAAATAGAAATTCTGGTCACAAAATCATGGAATAGATACAGTGGTGTGACTTCTTTCTTATATCTTGCACTTCATGTCTTATTTCTTCCTTAATTTGCATTAATTCTTTTTCTACTCCATTCAGTTGTTTCCTGTTTTATCACCAATGTCCCTTACTCAAGATAAAATCTCTTCCATTATGGCCTGGTATCCATCAGGTCCAGAGTTGATTTTCAATCTTCCAATTACCAATAATGTACCAATAACACTGAGCACAAGAAACATATTTGCTACCTCTTCTTCTCCTTTGTACTCTTTTGACTCCATTCTACTTTATCCTTTTAAAAGTCCCAATTCTTCCTCTGTATGCTTCAATACTCTTTCCCATTGTTTCTTATTCCGTTTTTCCTTTAACTCCAGGAACTAGCTTCATGCACATCCTCTCTCTTTCACAGCCTTCTTATCACCCATTTTACAATATAAGTTTGTTGATTATAAGCAAATTATAATATTGGCATCGACTACATTCTTATATAAACAGAACATAATCAAATTAATCATTAAGATTTTTTAATGTCCCCCATAACAACAAAGAACTTGAATAAATGTCTGGTAAAATAAGTGCATAAATGAGCCCTGAGCCCATAACACTTAACTACCTGGCATTTACCTTCTCACAAAAAGCAAAAAAATCTGGAAAAAACTTTACCCAGGCAACTAACCTCTAGTTTTGCAGACAGAAACATTGACAACAGAGGCAGTTATTTGGAAAATAATATGGGATACATCACAATATAATGATATAGTATAATTAAGCACATTTATTCATTAAACCAAGACAAAATATTGAAAATATTGAAAAACTACAGGACAAATATACAACTATAGAATTCATGTTGGTGGGTTATCTTAATGCAAAAATAGGAGAAGAACAGATTAGGGTAGATTTTAATGGCAGGTACCCAACAGAGCCAAACCTAGAAAAACATTATAGAGAAAACTTTTTAACATTGAGGGCAAAAAATTAATAGAGTTCTGTGGAGAGAACAATCTTTTAAGTAAAAGGGTAAGATGAGTGTGGTGAATTTACTATTGTAAATAAAAATGGCCAAGGTGTCATAGATTATATTTTGTACTCCTTAAGTCTGGATAGATATATATAGTGGACTCTAAGATTATGGATATGATAACTGTGAGTAATCATTTCCCATTAAAAGGATCTCAAAATGATAAGAGGATAGTAGGAGGAAGCAAGTTCTTAGGTAAGGTATGCAATTGAAACTAACTATACAGATGGAGAAATGATATAGCTGAATTGTTTCCATTGTCAACAGCTTCGTAAGTACAACATTTATGATAAAGGATGCTTAGAAACAAAAAGAATGGCATAGAAAGAGTTAAAATGCTGCAGAAAAACAGGAAAGGAGTTAGGGATAATTACCTTGTAAGAAGATGGAGATACAGGTGCCTATTACAGTCAAAAAAGAAAGTGTGCGGGGGGGGGGGGGGGGTAAACTTAGCTAGAAGCTAAATAAGGCAGTGAAAAAGAATAAGCCAATTTGGGCAATGATAGGCAAAATGCACAAAAGGGAGGGGATAAAACCTTGGAAAATACCTCAGAAAGATTAGACAAAAATGGTTATGAAAGGTGGAAGACAAATGGAAATAATAATGTTGCTAATACCACTATTTAGAAGTGAATATATATCACCATTACATACATAACCTGGTGTTAATTGTAATGGGATATGGAAGTAACTCACCTCCATAAATTGAGGGTCAACAACAGGGAAATTTAAAGGTTTTAATAGTAGTAAGTTTACATATATTGAGAATATGGAAATATAAATTGTTTACTTTGATTTTACCATGTTCACTTGTTTGTTAAAATTGTAAGAAATAAATTCATTCATAATTAAGTACAACAATAATGGCCTAAGAGTATAGCAATTCAATGTATAAGAATTATAAATTATTAGTATCAATAAATACGATGGAATTGTATATTGGGCAACATGAATTTAGGAAAAATGTGAAGCAAATAATTTATTCTTATTTAGTTAGTGAGTTGATTTAATACTCTTATGCTTCACCTATCACTGAAATATACAGAACATGTTTCACAGGCTTTTGCCTGCATCATTATAAGACAAGCAGAAAACAAATCAATCCAAAAGTTCATGAAAGATCCCCAAGAGCTACACCAAAATTAACCACCAACAGTGAATCAGGCAATCGACCGACTCAGAGCTGATGATGCGGGCAAAAGCCTGTGATACATGTTCTGTATAATTAAATGGTAGGTGGTGCATAAGAGTATTAAATCAACCCACTAGCTAATTTAGAAAAAATGAATATTCCCAGTCATTAGCATTTTTCACAGAGGTCATAACATTCAACCATAACGTTCAGATAAATTAATAGCTTGTTTTTAAGTGAATAAATTTATGTTTCTTGTTTTTAATTTATTTTTCTCTTAACAGTGCTGGGCTATATTCATCAGTTGAGTCAAATTGATTTATGTCTAACAGTTTATGTATTTAATTTTTAAATTCATTCTCTGTTTTTACATGTTTTAAGATAGTTGATTATATAATTTTATGTCATACAACTACAAGAGTTTTCTCTTCCTTACATAATAATGCACACTCACTTGCTTTTTGCTTTGCAGTGGCCTGACTCTTGCTAAGTGCTGCCTGCAGTTCCGTCTTCTCACCTACCAATATCCCTACAGTCTGCACATGCAACTGTAGCTGCTCTTGTAATGGGCCCAGCTCTCTTGTAAGTCTAGTCTCTGACTCTGTTTGTATTCTATCCATGTCCAACTGCAGCTGACACATTCTTGAATGCTAGAAAATAAGCACAAAATGTTTTATGTTCAATTGAGATTACTAGTAAGACTTAACAGATCAATAAGTTCACATTAGTAACTGCATTATAATGATATGTGAGCACATAAAAAAAAGCATTTTTTTGTTACTATTTATGAAACAGGTTTAACATAAACATAATGCTGTGCTAATTCATCACGAATACTTAGGCTATTAACAATAATGTTGTAATGTTAACTATAGTTGTTACAAATTTGTTATTGTGAAAAATATTTTTATTACTATGTTTATAGGAAGGAGAAATTTTACATCTAGCTGATGTTTCTCTCACACTGGGGAAATAAAACCTCAAAAATCTTAACAGGAATCTAAGCATGCAATAATGAACTTAACCTTTTCCATTGTACTTAATGGAACAATAAGCCAGCCTGGAACATATAGTCAATATGTGAATACAGTCAAAGTCACAGTGAGCCAGATAATGAAGGAATATTGGGAAAGAAGGGAAAGGAAAAGGAAATAAGTATTGTGTTAACACAACCCATAGGCAATGGCTATTTCAATGAGTATGTCACTTTGAGGAATTGGTTAATATCCCGTGAAAGTGTTCACAGCCAAGCTGTAAAATGCAACAAAGGATTGCAATAGTAAAGGCATGCTTTTTACCCATTCCATTAAGAAAGCACATTAAGAATTTTGCAGTCAATTTTCTGATACTGGTATTTCTGCAAAGAGCTGTATACAAAATATGGTAAAAGTAAGGTACATTGGGATTGGTTGTATATGTGGAGAGGGGGAAAAAAAAAGTGCTCCATTTGTTCTTATACCAACTGTCATTACGCATATTCAAGTATGAATACTCAGAAGCCCTACTAAGTTGATATGTAAATTCCTGTAAATGGTACAAATGTCCACTTTTATTCACAGGTAAGAGGACAGTTTTTTGTGGGCCAACTTATGCACTTACTAAATGTCAATTAAATTAATAAACCATATTAAAACTCTTGGGATATGGGAGATATCACCAGAATTAATTAAAAAAATGGATTTAACAGTAGTAATAAGATCCAAATGTTGACATCTTTTATTCAATTCAATTAAAGAGAAAGGGTATCATTCACCCAATTCATTAAAGAAAGTAGTAGTGCTGACAAATCATTTATATAGATATAGATCTCTTATTGTATATGGGTAAAGTATTCACAGATATTTTAGCTAACAGACTGCAAAGATGGCGGAACAAATCAGAAAAATATTCCTTCAGAGTTTCAAATAAGCTTCCAAAAGGGGGGAGGGGGGAAGTTGATATAACATTCATAAATGAATATATTATAAAAAATAAACATTTAAAGAATAAAAGAGAAAAAAAAATCATTTATTTTATCGAGAAAAAATATAACTGAAATAATATACAAGCACTCTGGCTTAAATTGCAATCAAAAAGAGTAAGAGATAAATAATTACGTTCATGTAAAATATGTATAGAATTAATACTTTTTGCATAAAAACTAGGGAAGGGCTTAAATTGCAATCAAAAAGAGTAAGAGATAAATAATTACGTTCATGTAAAATATGTATAGAATTAATACTTTTTGCATAAAAACTAGGGAAGGGGAATTTATCAATGATATTTATCTAAGGCAAGGGTATAAGCTGAGCCCAAATTTAAATCATATTGATGACATATTAAGAGTTATCAGAAGCAGGCATAATCATTTGTCTTTTATGAACAATATAGAAATCCCAGCATAACTTTTTGCATTCTAGTAGTAGGTTTGATAATGGCAAAAGCATTAAAAATTAGTGATAAATGCAATTAATGGAATATTGCAATAAATGGGACATGCAAATGAGTTAGGAGAAAATTAAAATAATGGTCTTCACAAATGGAGGAAAACTCAGTAAAGAGAAAAATTAGGAGAAAGGAAATGTGGAAAACAAAAAAAAGAAAAGATAGGAAAGCTAATGTAAGCAGTTAGGAGCTGTTTATACAAGGCACCAGAATTTGAAATTCAGTTGTTACAGTGCATATTGGGAAGATGGAAGCCTGAATGCTGTTATGGCATAGCACCTGGGAGTGGAAAACAGTAGATTTGACACTCAGCCTATTTAGGAGGGAGGTAATGGGGAGGGGGGTTTTCGACACAAAAGCAAATTAAGTTCAACTCTAAAAATAAGTTGGGTGGCCAGGAAATGTCTCATTATGGGTAGAATTTTAAAATATTGGCATACAATTTTAAAACTAAAAGAAAGGAATGTTTTTAAGGAATGTCTGAAATATCAAGAGAGAAAAATTTAAAAATATAATGGATGGATAAATGCACTATAAAGGTTGCACGATTTTTTCTTCAATTTCCAAGGACAGATATAAACATGAGTTAAAGCTACTATTGTAATGTGCTGTATGTTAATTTGCATTCTGTTACATAGTTTTGAAATTACTCATTCTACTTATGACGTGAAAATATTCATTATACATAATTACTGGTACTTTTCCGAAGAGTGAGTCTTCTTGAGAAAAACAGAAATTTGGGGAATGTTCCCAGAAAATGGAG
Organism: Metallyticus violacea; assembly: GCA_030762175.1. Classification (NCBI taxonomy): domain Eukaryota; kingdom Metazoa; phylum Arthropoda; class Insecta; order Mantodea; family Metallyticidae; genus Metallyticus; species Metallyticus violacea. The sequence goes on from CM060836.1 coordinate 72,164,738, forward strand.
ACATCCTGTAACCTTACTATAAAGCAACTCTTGAAAAGGTGGGTTGGGTCAAACATGAACAAAAAGAGAGATTAATTCAAAGCATTTCTGGGTGAGCTAGAAGGTGGTTTTGAGGGGATTTCCGAATCTGCTCAGTGGTTTAACATACTGAATGCATAAAATGATACTATTTTTAAAACCGATAATAATAAGCACTAACTATTATAACAGATGATGGAAATGATGCACCTAATTGGCAATACATTACTGGCATCTACATAAAGAATTCCTGTGTTTCATCTTTTATTCAGTAAGAACATGACAGCTTAGAACACGCTTTTCATTAGTGAGAGATTCTGTCCCTCATAACCTGGCAAGCAGTTTCCCTACCTGGAACACAATTACCAGGATATTCTTCTGCAATAAGTCATTTACACAAATGTATCATACATAAAAATCCAATCTTCAAGACTATATTTATGTAGTGGCATAACTAACGAAGACAATTAGAACATAATTTACACACAAAAATAAAATAAAATATAATTTGCAATACTCCATACCCAGCACCTTGTTGCCTATAACAGGATGTATATTCCAAATTTTACCATTTATTATTTACTAAAGAGTTAGTTCATTATACATAATAAATTTTACAGATCATAATCTATAAAGAAAAAATGAAAAGAAAATATGATAAACTGAATAGAACATGGAATCAAACAATTCATTAAGTAATTTAATAATTTACATGCCACTGGGAACCAATAGTTACCATTACCTGGTAACCAGCTAACTACAAGAATGAAATTGACCATCAGAAACCGAGCAATAAGGGTGCTAGTAACCAGACCTTCCTTAACCTAGATATCTCAGAGAATTTAATTCCTATTTTACTTTTAGTTCCACATTATTCATGTCTTGTTTAAATCATTATTTCTCTTTAAGTTTTAATGTTTATGTATTCTTAAACTCAAAATACTAACACATGCTTTGAATTCTACCTTTCCTAACTTAGTTCACTTAACATATTGAGCATTCACTTTAAATATACTTTTACTCTTGCTATTCTGTCACTGCTACACCACTAATACCATTTGTACATATAATCCTTACTAACTATTCTTCAATTTACTATTTGTTCACTGCTTTCATTGTTTATATAACTTATCTAGTAGTATTTCATTACCATTTATCACTCAACTTACACACTTAAACACTTTTACTATCCCCTTTCAATTACCACCATTTCCTTTTCTTGTGCTGCTTACCCCTGGCTCCATTTTTCCTGTGATCCTTACCTCCCCTCCAGTCTTCGTTCATCTCCTCCTTTTACAGTATATTGTTTACTATAATAACCATCATGTCTACTCTCAGTCTTCTTTTTTCTTCATTAGTTGAATGGTTGAGTAGTTTTTGGTGATGTGTTAATGATGTATTTGTGATCTCTTATCACTCCCTTTTTGTTTAAATGTTATGCTGTTAGTTATTGTTTTTCAATCATACATATAATTATCACCAACTTCTTCTTTTACTCCTTGCTCCTCTGTTCTCCTTCCTCTTCATCTTCTTTTTGTTCTTCTTTTCTCCTCTACCTTCTCTTTGCCCTTCTTATCTTTACTATTCCTTTTATTCTCTCCTTGCTAATGACCTGGTATTGTATTTGCTGAGTTTAGCATTTATAGTCTGGGTGATTTTCTAATTTCATCTTTAGCTTTGTGCTGTAGTTGTTGGTATCACTCCTTGTTTCAACCTTTCTTCCCATGCAATTCTACTAATTTTTTGAGACAAGATTGCCTACATGCTTGTATAAAAATTTATCTCTTAGGATAAATGATAGCTGTAAGCCACCTAAAATTTCCCTTTCATCCTTGGTGTGTTGTAGATAATGCACACACTCAAAAAGGACATGTTCTGGGGTCCCTTGCTTATCGCAGTAATGACAAATATTGTTAGATGATTTCTTAATTTTGTGGCTTTTATTATCTTCATCAGTTATTTGCTTCTTGATTCACTGATAGTCCTTGGTATAGTAAGTTGGAGTTATTAAAGATATGTTTCATATCTTCCCAATTTGCCTGTGCATAACTGTGTCTCCAATCTTCAACTGAATTTCCCTTCCCATATCATAATCGAAATATATTAAGCGATGATCACTTATAGTTATGCCTTGACCCACTTTCCAGTTTATAATTTTTCTGTAGATTTTACTATTACAGAAAGTTAGATCAATGTTAGCAGAAGCATTGTCTCTGTTTTCAAATGTTGCAGGATTATTTGGTTCTTTCTTTACTATTAGATTTAGTTCGGATATTAATTCCTGTAATTTTTCGCCTCTTTTGCCCTTTAATCGATTAAACCAGCATTCCGATTTTGCATTTATTTGTATCGCATGTGTGTAATATTTCCCCATCTCCAAATGTTTCTATTGATAATTTTAATTTTCAAGAGGTATGGTTCAATTTCGTGACTATATTGAAAATAATGTTTAGAAAGTATAAATTTGCCATTTTATGGATAATTTTGATGCAATTAGTATGTGAATCATTAAATTGTATGATGCTGATGATTTGTAGGTTTGTGTTGTTTATAATTATTGCCGCCATTGAATTTTCACTGGTCCATATTACCCTTCCATTTATGGGTAAGTGTATTAATTTCTCTTTAAAAGAGTATGGCTCTTGAATACATAAAATAACTATATTTAATTCTTCTAACATTTTCTTGACTTTTGACATTACAAGTTTACTACTTTGCACATTTAGCCGACCTATTTTAAATTGTGAGGTATTACATAAATCATAAATGGCCATGTCTAGGAATGTATCCGATGAACATGTGATATTTGCATTCTTAATTCTTGCTCCATCAATTCTCTTAACAACTTTTGTAGCTGAAAAATTTGGTTGTTGTTAATGTTCTCCTTTGGTATGGCTGTTTTTAGTTCCAAATATTTTAACTTTATGTATATTGATGTTTTTCTTTATCTTTGTGCTTTGTCCTAATTGTTTTATTTAATGTTATAATGCCTTTATGTTTTACTAATAATATTATTCATTTGTTTACTCATACTATTGTGCTGGATACTTATTTAGCTTTGAAAGGAATTTTAGAGGATTGATAGTTTTTTATTAGAAATATTGTTCAGAATATGGGTTTGTTGAATCTTGGTTGTTTTGGATAGTTAGCACCATCATACCGAAATAATATACACAATTAAAGCACAGAGTAACAAATGCGCACATGCACACACGCACGCGCACACACACACACATGAATGCTGGCAAAACCTTCCTCAAGCTAACTACAAGCAGCTACCTGCCAATAGGTAGCACTGATGACTGGCTTCTTCCAGCACTTTTTATTCAAGTAATAGGGGAAGTTTTGATAAAAATATGATTTGTTACACAACAGATTTAAAAATAAAACTAATATAAGAAGAAAACAAAACAGTTAATTCATAGCACAAGTTGTAAGCATTTTCCTTGTTGCTTTCTGGAATGATATTTGAATTAATAAAAACTAACTATGGAGGTTATTAGTAAGTTAAATTATGTAACATTATTAAATGCTTAAGTTAATAAAAAACTGAAGAAATATGTATATCTTAAAGAGAATGAACGGCAGAAATGAAAAAAATGGAGGGAAGAGAAGCACCAGCACCCAGCAATATCGCCACCACCAAGAGAAGATGAAGATTTCCTTATTGTTTTAGACTGAAAGAAAGAAATAATTTGCCACCTGCAAAACTTGGTTAGAACAATTATCTATGCATAATCTTTGTACTTACGTATTCTTTTAGCTGCAATTCAAGCTGTTCACTCTTCTGCCTTTCACTTGCTAACAAGGCTGCCAACTCCTGATTTCTTTGTTCTAATTCTGTGTCTCCTCTGCATTCAACATTATCTTGCAGTGTCTCTTCCATGAGACCATTTAATTGCAAAGAAAGCTGGCGCAGACTCTCTGTGCTTGATCTGACATTTTTCTGTCCAGGAGGAGATGACGATGTTGTAGAGGATTCAAGTTGTCTTGGTAGATTCTGATCAATAACTGCTACTTTTTCTGAAGCTGTAGTGCTCTGAACTGTTTCTAGAATTACAAGTTTATCATCTGAATCCTGTTTATAGCTGTCTTCAGATATGCCACTAATCTCTGAGCTCTGTTTTAAAGTATTTTCAGCCTTAGAAGTTAACTCGTTTTCTGCATCAGGGAGATTTAGCATTAATTCTGAGATTAAGGAATGATTACGGTCTTCTTTGTTTGCAGAGAGCACATTAGGTTCTGAGGGATTCACATTATCTGTTTCTCTGAATAATACTGAAGCACCATTGCTAACTGCTGATATTTCACTCACAAATGTGTTAGACGAAAGTGAATCAAAGAAGTTCCTTGCAGCAATAGCATCTGAGGAATGTGAGACACCTGCCATGACACTGTGTTTGGGAGATGAACTAGTATTATTGAAAGTGGACTCCAAGGATATTGGAGCTGGCTGCAAACTAAAAAAGCTCTCATCTACTGTTTTTAATGAATGGCTTTGCTGTGAAATGCTGAATTCTTGTGTATTTTCAGTATTTTTGGATTTAAATAAGTTAGCTGTAGTCACTGCTTTAAATCTGGTTTCTTCTATAGGCTCTGCTTTTCTCGAATTCCCATTAAGTGATTCTATTACAACCTGTAAAAGTTATAAATGAATGTAAAAGCTATGACATATAAAACAGAGAGTACATATAAATAGCACCACTATATTTGTATTTTGAAGTTGTTCCTTCACACTAACTCAAATCTGTATTAATGAACTATACTGCAAGAATTATAGAGATTGTAGAAGGGTCTTAGATAAGTAATTTGAGATAGGGAATCTATTGTCCATTAAGAAAAATAACAAAGTTTAATGATTTTGTTGTTGAATAGTGTTTAACCTGTTTTTACTGCTGAGGCATTCACAGATGGCAGAAAATGATGACACATGAGATGCTAAGATATATTAGAAAAGAATTATTTTTTAAGGAAGGAAGAGTTTCAGGCCGGTTTAAGGTACCTCCCAGGTATTTACCATTTTATGAGGACTGGGAAAACCTGGGGGGGGGATTAGGAAGGAAGATACTTGCATGGTTTGAACCATAGAACTCTTACTCATGAATTAACAAAGTAGGCCACTCTTGGCAAACTATGGGTTCAAACTAATCTGGGTAAAAAGTTTAGCCAAGAAGTTTTTAAAGTTTCCATACAAACACAATGATAGAAAAAAGCTGAATATAGCAAAATGTTGCAAAAAGTGTAGCAGGATGAGATTGGCCAAATGCTTAGAAATCACACCAAAAAGGAGAAGTAGTGACTGAGGAGTGGTGATATCACAGTTTTTACCAACAACAAGAAATAGACTAGACAGCAGAGTACAGAAGGAAGTGTAAATAGTAAATTGAATTACAGCAAATTTCTGACACCAAATTTAAGCATATGTCTAACCTAACCTAGCCTAGCCTAACCAAGTATATACATATTCATATTACAAGAATCCTTATGACACTTTAAACTAACCTAGGGATTAAACTTTAAGACTGAGTGCATATGATCACTCAAATTCATAACAATCTTCAAATGCAACTCCTAGGTTAAATTTAAATTAACAAGTGGTATCAGCAAATCTAGCAGTACTTTTATATGCCTATTTTCACAATTCCATTAATGTTGCAACAAATTGTATATAGTAAAATTATATATTGGTTGGCAATCCTGAAAAATGATGAGGGAAATGCAGAAGGTGATGTACCCTGGTGGGGAAAAATGGAATACATATATGCAAAGAATTCCAGCTATAGGTTATGGAACTCATTGCAGAAAATAAATGAATTAAATTACCACTTACTTACTACCCAAATATTTTTCATTTCCAATTTGCATTAAGTCCATAGTGTTCTTCCCTTAACAACTGTTATAGGTAGTGGGCACTTCCCATTAAAAATGAGGTTGAGTTTAGGGGAATGTAATAGGGAAGAAGAAATAATAGAGTTAGAAAATCTAAGTTGTTACAAATAGAGAGAAGGGTATGCAGAGCATTTTGGGCCAATTTGTTATCTAAAATAGGGAAATTAAGAGTGTATGGAGTTTCAGAGGCACTGAGAAAAACAAAAATAGATGAGGCTGTAGTAAGGTTAGAATCTATGGAAGTATACTAAAGAGAAAAAATGTTAAGTTATGGGTAGTATGATGGGGAATGTGCAAGAGCAAAAAATGAAGTGTTTAAGGATTTAGTGAAGAGGAGGAAGTCAGAAAGGAAGAAAATAGGCAATTTTTTTTGTAAAGAAAAAGGGACTATTAATGCTTAGTACAAGAGAAAAAGGAAGAGTGGCAATGGAAAATGAGTGAAAAAATTAAGGAAGCTGTGTTAGTTAAAGTTAATAAATACATATGCTCATTGTGAAGTCGATTCTGAGAAAGAAAGGGAGAAGAAGTAAAATAATGCCAAAGGAATGGACTAATTATTTTAGGAATTTGATAGAAAATAAGAAGATACTGAGTTATGAACTAAAATTGAACAGTGGTGCAAATAGGGTAGAATGTCTGGACAAGGCCTTTACTAAGAAGGAGGCAGGAAACCATATTAAAGCATTGAAAGGAAAAAAGGCCCCAGGAGTAGATGGGATTCCAGGGGAGTTTTGGAAAGTATTTGCAGAAATGAGAGGAGGTATTAGGTTACTAACAGAGCTGTTTAATATAATTAACAGGAGGAAAATATACCTGAGTTTTGGAAAGTGAGCATGACTGTACCATTATATAAACAGAAAGGGGTTAAAAATAATCCAAGTAATTATAGAGAAATTAGTTTGCTTTGGGTAAAATATATATGGGCATATTAGCTGGAAGGCTCCATGAGTGGGCGGAGAGTGAAGGCAAACTTTCAAGCAGGTTTCAGAAAGAAGGAGAACATTTAACAATATAATGAAAATCCACACTATAGTGGACAAATATTTAAGAAATAAAAAGGGCAGGGTATATAGCATTTTTGCAGATTTTGAGAAAGCATTTGATATGGTAACCAGAGATGCTTTGGTATATAAATTAAGATGTAAAGGAGTGAGCAATGAGTTTGTTTTAGGACTCCAAAAAGTATATGAAGGAAGTATGTTTTGTGTTAAGTGTGATGGTATAGATTTACAGATTATGTGACTCAAAATATTGGGTTGAGAAAGAATGTAAATTGTCTGATATTAAGTAAAAAATTAAGTAAAAATTGTACTTACGAAGCTGTAGACAATGGAGTGGTAATATATGTTACATTAATGCTTTCAGTTGTTAACACTAACTCCACTTACTTATTTAAAACTTTGGACTAGTTTCGGGAGAGGTTCCTCCCATCATCGGCTGCTGTTGACTGAGTGCCGTTGTTCGAAACGGGGGATGGACGCCCGTTCGCCCCTGTGGTGGTATCTCGTGGCTTCAATAGAAACTTGCTGAGTTCATCCAGCGGCGGAAAATCAAAATTCATTAAGTTGTTCTTATTTTTTAAAATGAAAATTCTCTCCCATGTGGATAGTTCTATTGGTTTGCGAAGTTGTTTCAATAATTTAATTTCTGGTTTTATTTCATGATTTTTGTTCCAAAAATGAGCTGCTATTGCTGATTTGTCTATCTGTTTCAATCTAATGTTCCTAAAATGTTCTTTTCTTCGAATTTCTAAATTTCTTTTTGTTTTCCCAATGTAGCTCTGCTCACAATCTGCACATTTAATCTCATATATTCCTGATTTTTGTTCTGTGGGAATGGTATCTTTCATTGTGCAGTCTACTAAATTTTTTATATTTATGTTAGCCCCAAAGAACAAATACAATATAAAAAATTTAGTAGACTGCACAATGAAAGATACCATTCCCACAGAACAAAAATCAGGAATATATGAGATTAAATGTGCAGATTGTGAGCAGAGCTACATTGGGAAAACAAAAAGAAATTTAGAAATTCGAAGAAAAGAACATTTTAGGAACATTAGATTGAAACAGATAGACAAATCAGCAATAGCAGCTCATTTTTGGAACAAAAATCATGAAATAAAACCAGAAATTAAATTATTGAAACAACTTCGCAAACCAATAGAACTATCCACATGGGAGAGAATTTTCATTTTAAAAAATAAGAACAACTTAATGAATTTTGATTTTCCGCCGCTGGATGAACTCAGCAAGTTTCTATTGAAGCCACGAGATACCACCACAGGGGCGAACGGGCGTCCATCCCCCGTTTCGAACAACGGCACTCAGTCAACAGCAGCCGATGATGGGAGGAACCTCTCCCGAAACTAGTCCAAAGTTTTAAATAAGTAAGTGGAGTTAGTGTTAACAACTGAAAGCATTAATGTCTGATATTATTTAATTTATTTATCAATGATATTCCTGAAAGGATTATGGAAAATAATAGACATTGCCCAATAATTAGTAACAAGGAAATATGACTGCTTTTCGCTGATGATCTTGTAACAGGAGCAATAACAGTGATAGGATTGCAGGATGCCATTGATGAGATTAGCAGATATTGTGCAGAATGGGGTTTAAGGATAAATGGCAAAAAATCAAAGATAATGGTATTTAAAAAGGGAACAAAGCTCAGGAAAAACGAAAGATAGTTTATCCAGGGAGAGTTAATAGAGGTAGTGAAAGAATTTTTATTATTTGGGGATGAGATTTGGAAGTGATGGAAGATGGGAGATACAATCTCAACTTGCACAAGTTAAAGGTAAATTAGCAATGATTAGGTTAGAACAAGCCTGCATAAGGTCCCACATTAGCTATGAAATAGTATAAAGATTAAATGAGGCAGTGGTCGAAGCTAAGATGTTGTATGCAGTAGAAATTTTGGAAGTGTCAAAGGGATGGAAGAAGATCAATGTAGTACATAGAATGTTCTGCGGGGAAGTGTTGGGATTACCATAAAGCTCTCCGAGGGGGATAAGTTTGATTGAATTAGGAAGGAAAGGCATAATTATGAAGAAAATTCTGAAGTATTGATATGATAGCCTTAAAGGAGATAGTAATAATGTATTAAAGGAGTGCCTCATGTATCAAAGAGGGGTGTTAGGAAGGGGGAAAGATGTTAGAAGAAATAGGAATTGGGGATATATGGAGACTGGGTGAAAAGTAATGTTAGTGGATTCTGGAAGGAAGTAAGACAAAGGGTAGAGAATATTCAGAAGCAAGAGATTTGGCCTAGTCTAGCAGATAAAAGCTTGTTTATTTTATATAAATTAATTAAAAAGAATTGGGAGCGAGAGAAATACATTGAAATTTGTGACCAAACTGGAAGAATGCTTTTGACATGGATGCATACAGGAGTAATATTCTTGAAAGGATTAAGGGGAAGTAATAAGGAAGGATGTGTTGTCTCACTATTTATGGAATAGGAAAGAGTTAAATGGTGGCAAGATCTGGGATGTTAAATAAGATAATTTACGAAAGATATCGTGGTAATAAGAATGCTATCAAATAACAGAGTGGAAAAAATCCAAAAGATGGGAGAGTTTCTAGGAAAAGTAAGGAAGAAGTGGGGAAGAAGTATGAAGAAGGAAAAAGGGTACAAATATAATGGATGAAAATTTAGGTTTCTCACATACCTACAAACAAGCTCATGGCTAAGTTACGGAAGGAACCTGTTAGTTTATTGGTACTGTTAAAATCCATAGAATAGATTACAGTGTAAAGTGATGTATACTTGATTGTAATGTTGTTTGTCAATAAATTCATTCATTCATCAACTGTTAGTACACTCATCTTGAACTCCTCAGTTAATTTTCTACACCTTCTACATACTTGCAAGTCTCTATTTCTCCTCTGCTAATATAAATTGCTTCATTACATGCAAAATACACTATCATGTCTATGTACTCCATTAATCTCCACCAGGGCAGCTCTGTACATCTCTTTGTTATGTTCAACTATTTTTAGAATTGCCAACCATTATGTAATATTACTCTAGAGAAGAATAAGGGCATTCCTTCATGCCAACCTATTCAAGAGAGGTTTACAAATGAAACTTGTTAACTTACACCTAGCCTGGTGGTTACATTTTTAAGATTGATGTTGACTTGTATGCAAACTCAATAATCTTAAGATTTACCCCTAGGTTACATTTGGTGTTCACTACATGTGCTAAACAAAACAGCTCAAAATCTACACTTGAGGGCTATTAACACAGTCAGTCTTTTTGCATATTTTAACTGTGTTGCAATCAAGTATATTTCTTGCTTTTGGCAACAACAGTTACATCAACACTATTCTTACCATTCAAATGCCATTTTTCTTTCCTGCTGCTGAAAACTGCTACAAATTAAATTGTTTTTTTGGGGTTAGGTAGATGGGTTAATTGCTTATGACATGCTTACATCTTCTCCCGCTGACTTCTGCTACCATTTTATGTAAGTTTTGCAAACTTCCATTACTAGTGCATTACTATGGGTGTTTTACCAGAATTAATTTTAGCAGAGGAGAAATAAAACACATTTAAGATATGTACACCTACATGGATGGCCAATGTCTTTAAGGCATGTACTCGTAAGGGGAATTCTTAGGTTTGATTCCCTTAAGGATCATCTACTCTGTCTGAAGTTTTTTCTAGGTTTTTCTCAGTCTTCATAAATGGTAACTACTGGGGGAAGGTACATGAACTTAGACTTGGAACACTTCCTTCTTTGAAAAAAAAAATCCTTTAAATTTATCATTTCATTTTGTACATCACTAGGGTCCAATAAACATTATTATAAATAAAGATATGTACATAATTAAATACCAGTGTAGGAAGAGCATAATTAAATTTAAGAAGCAGAGAGCATTGTCGATGCCATAAAATTCCAAAAAGGCAATGAGCATATGGGGAAGTAGTAAGGATGACTTGCCAACAAAGAGAAAGTTAGAGCACAATTCTTAAGAGCTGCTTTCATCATTTTAAATATTCTCCATTCAAGCTTCCTTAATGAAGACCTGCAAGTAGAAATACTCTTGAAACCCACAATCTAATACATTCTCTGAAAAAAGAAAGAATAATGGCCAGATACCCATTGCATGGATAAAACGGTATATTCTACCTAAATAGGTTACAAGGTTCTTTAACACACTTCTGCATTACACTTGTTATATACAATTTTAAAGAGAGTGAGAGAGAGAGTGAATGAGTATGTATGTGTGTTTTTTTACTAATGATTTCTAATTATTCTTGTATTGCACCTGTAGCATATTTGCGGTACCTATATCTGATGTACTACAATATTTTTATATATACTTTACTTGATTTGACTATGCTCAATACTTGTACAACAGATCTATGGGCAATACTTAGGAAATGTGCTTGAGAATAGTACTGTCAGATAGTGAAAGGAGGATGAAATGAGCAGGGGAGGGTATGGGACTAGTTATCTAGCATTAGTTAAACAGGATCCTTATACACCAATAACCAGGGTGTTAGTGTGTATAAGGTCCTAAGGAATAAGAAACTCTCTCAAGCAATCTCATTATGAGAGATATTAGGAAGTACACAAATAATACCCAAAATAAAATATACGTTCTCTAAAAAAGTATATTTAGAGAACAAGAGGTAGAAACAGCTAAATTTAGCTTAAAGAATACTATATTTCTTTATTATAATAAATATCTACTTTTTAAGAGTTATAAGCTACACTATTTAAACTCCTGCTCATTCTCAATTATTATTTAAGATCTTTCAATACTTTACAATCCTCTTTAGTTAACAAAACATAGATGCTTATGTAAATTTTCACATTAGCATCTAAAATATTTAAAACAAAATTAAAACTTCAATATATGCATCCCCCTTTCAACTTATGAAAAAGAGGCAATCAGAGGATCCATAGCAAGCTGTAGTAAACCACTGGGCCCTCTGGTTTTTAGGATTCATTGAAGTTAAGTCTACATTAGTGTGTATGTGTGAATCTGCAGATTAAAAGTTTTACTATGAGATGCACATATTGAACAAAAACCACTGTGACACATTTTGCTACACTATAACTTAGTTCAATTAAATCTTAACAAAATACAGTACAATAACTGCTGCTGTTTTGAGTTTTAAAAATAGTTGTACCTGGCTTGGAGCAGGCAATGATGGACCAGAATCAAATACAGAATTTTCCTTAATAATATTTCTTTTTTCTGTTTCTTCTTGAAGATTCAAAGAACATTTCTCTTCACTAATTTTGATATGTGACTGGCCTTCTTTACCCTTCTGTTTATATTGTTTCAGCTGAAAACAAAGGTATTACTAATTATGAGGAGAATTTGATGACAAGAATAAAACAACAATGTTGAGTCTAAAGGATGGCTGGATAATGCAAGTAGTGTGTGTAATATTTACTTTTGTGTTGATTTTATAACTACCTGATGTATTACTCCCCATTAGTCATAAAAATATTTACACATTCTATAGTTTTAAATTACGAAATCAAAATACATAACCAAGGAGCTGAACCTGAATAAATGAATATTAAATTATTATAGTTAGTTACCACATATTCTAATGAAGCCCTTAATTTTTAACATTACTGGTGCACAAAATTAAAACTGCACAATGCCTACAAAATACATTTATCAGTGAACCTCCTCTAATAGGTTATTTGCTGTTTAAAATGTAAATGTAATTTCCATTTTCGGTTTTCATATTGATAACTGATAGTTTACCTTAAGGAGCTAGGTACTTCATTAAAATTGAGGCTGGTAGTTTAGCTTTCCTTTTCGTTGCAGCCAAAAATATTCAGAAATCAAAAGTGATATATGCTTCTCCCCACCCTCATGACATTCCTACGTGTCACAGCTGCCTTAATGTGATTACATACTTTCTAGTTATGCTCGCTTCCTGTGCACTAACCTGTCCAAACCTATATAATTACGAACATATTTTAGTTCCAAATTCTAATATTGTTTACCTTCTTTTTTGCTGCAGCAATCTTCCTCCTATTCAACATTTCTGCCATGTTACTACTAAATGTAAAACAAGGAGGAAATTTAATCTAGCAGCTGCAAAGTTGCAGCCTGTGCAGTGTTATACACGTGCCGTGCCGAACCACGATTGCTGATTGGTCAAACTGAGAGAAATTGTTGCTTTGCAATGTTGGTAATATACAAATTTGAACAGATGAGTTACTATAAAGCAAAAAGCCACATGGATGACTGAAAACCACGGTAAATAATGAAATAGGACAAGGCAGAAATATTAAATTGTTGGGAATTTGCCGGTAGATTTAAGCATTATATTAAGAACACGAAATATAACACCAATGTACTTATTGTCTAGGTCGTGGATAAAAGTCTACACAGGATTTCCTAAAGTTTCGGGATTCTGATTTAAATTTTAACCTTAAATTGTACAACTATGGAATTTGGAGTTTATATACAATAAGCCAGATTAATTCTTAACAGTAAACCTCTTTTAAAGTAATATGCAGCCGTATCGGCGTACAAAGATTGACACAAGTGCCAAAGTTAATGAATGACAGTTTTAAGTAAAACCATTCTATTTAGTCAGTACTACAAGAGATATGGGCTTAGAATTCGCAAAATAAATATTAAAACTCGGGATAAAAAATTTTAAATTCTAAGTTGGATAATCTTAATGAAATGCAAATATGTTCAAATGCAACCAGAAAAAATTACAACTTTTCTTTTTTTCCCTGCTGTATGTTTGGGTCAAATACTTGATTACTGCTTGTCTCATCCATTAATTTGTTGTTTTTTGCTCATAGATATGGACTCGGCATTAGAAGAGAAAACAAATGGAGATACATTTTACACACATGCAGTACAGTACTGGTCATCAGTTCCACCTACTGTAGATGGGGTCCTTGGAGGTTTTGGCTTTATCTCACAAACTGATATTGAAGGTTCTATTGCTTTCTTGAAACAGATATTTAAGGTACATGCATATGGTTGATCATCAGCTTCTCTCTCTCGCCTCAGAAACATTACATTTTTTCCACCTCATTCATTGCAAGTTTTGTTAATTTTTTCAAAACCAGTTTTTACCACTTGAATTTATTTTTTCAAAGGCATCATTTTTTGATAATTTGTTTAGGAGGGAAACAGAAAATGCCCGAAGAAAAAAATCAAATAATTGATTATTGGTGTATTTGTTATTTTATGCCATTTTCATTAACAGCATGAAAAAATCCATAGGAAATAATACTTTTGAGAAAATTTACGCTTTGGAATCACCTAAATTGTAAGTGTTATATTCATAACTAATATATAACATTAAAATATGTATATGTTCAGTTCCTAATTCTTTCAAATGCTCAAGCAAGAAAAATACAGACTGGCCAACATATTACCTGAGCCAGAAATATAAGTACCTGCTTCCATAATTCAAAAAAAGAATATCGCCACAACAACCATGGAACCTGCAAACAATAGACATAAATTACAAAAACCACTTTCTTAGCAACATCTAAAACTTGACTAGGTACACTTGTTTGCTTCTAACCTATTCAACCGGTATCTCTTTTTTTAAACAAAAATGTGAAATGAAGCAGAAAATGCACCATATCCACACCATCTAGAATAGAATTACCATCAAATCACCTACCAAAACTTTTTAAATTTCTGAAACAAAAACCATCATGACTGCCATCAATGATGAATTACAATAAATTTGTAGAAATTTCAAATTACAACTGTCAGAAAGCTCATTTTGCTCACAAGTTTGCACTAAACAAATGTTTGCTAGAGGAACATTAAGAGAAGGCATTTGTTAGATAATATGGCTTTTTGCGAATTGTTTCAGCAAAGAAAAAAATGTATTAATATACTTGTTATGCAGTCAATAAAGAATAAATACAAATTTACAATGTTAATCTTATTTTGATTTAAAGTAAAACACTAAAAATCATGTCGTCACATTAAAACTCTCTTTAAGTTTCACAAACACACTTATAAAAGTAATTTTGGTACATGTTTCGTGAGGTACATTCCTCACATTGTCAACCAAAACGACGACTGAGGAGCCAATTTCAGCAAAGTATGTATGTTACTATGCTTGCTCTGGTGGTCTGTTAATGAACTTAAATAATATGTTGTCTGCTTCCGGTATATCAAAATTCATAAGTTTGTATTCATATTTTTTTATGTAAATTTTTTCCCATATATTAAGTTCTTTCGGATGTTGAGTTGTTTTTAGTAATGTTATGTCCTTCTCTATTTCATGATTCTCATTCCAAAAATGTGCAGCCACTGCTGATTTTTCTACTTGTTTGTGTCTAGTATTTCTCCAGTGTTCCTTTAATCTTATCCCCAGATTTCTCTTTGTTTTTCCTATGTATATTTTGTCACAATCCTTGCAATTAATTCTATATATACCTGAATGTTCTTCTTTCTTCTTTTTTTGTTTAATTTTATTTAGATTTAATAGTTTACCAACACTATATCTGCTTATTGGTGCTAGAGTAATGTTGTACTTTTTGAAAATTTTTTGGAATTTATGGTTGACATAAGGGTGATATGTGAATTTTTGATAAGTATTTTCTATAAGTGAAGAACTGAGTGTGGTGATTAGTTTAATTTCCTTTTTATTTTTAAATCTTTTTATTTTTTTATCTACCATTTGTTTGTTAAATCCATTTATTTCTGCTGTGTGTATTATATGTGCGTATTCTTTCCTGTATTCTTCTTTACTGAGTGGTGTATTAACTGTGTGGATTCCCAAATTCCGTAAACATATTACAATGTTAAGTATACTTTCTTTATGAACATGAATAATTAGTAATATTTTGCAGATAAAACTAGATTGGGTAATCATTGCTTTCATGTAGGTTATTTATAGTCACAAAATATATGCCTATCTTGAAACATTCAATGCTCCAAATCTGGCCAACTAATCTTTTTCATTTGTCATAGTATGTGATTCAGAAAACAGTAATCCCACCTCCTGGTGCATCTGGGTAACACTAGGCGGATTACAGCCAAGGCAAGTTTCCCAAGATTAAGAGCTCTAATATACAACATAGCTTTTCAGTGCTACTCGGGAACGTTGGTGGCTTATCACACAGTAAAAAGTCACAAATTCAAATATTATTACATAAATATAATGTAGATATCTTAAAATTCTTAAAACTAATATTGATAATGAAAGCAAAAACTTTTATTTTTATAACTTTAAAAACTATAACATATATTGTATACTTAACATCAACAAGCTGCAAGTGGCATATTAGTAAGAGTCAGAAACTCCCTTGTAATTAAAACATTTATGTAATATATACAATTTTTATATACACAGTGGCGCAAAAGTAACTACCCAATTAGTGAATTTCAGTTAACATATAATTTCACTTCTTTGTATGTTCAAAATTTTTCCTTCATTTGTTTTAACTTACTGTATGTATGTTTTTAGGTTGATAATACTGTCAATGGGAAGAGCAGGAAACAGGAAATGAATTGTCAGTAACAGTTAAAAATATTACTAAAGAGGAATGAATTTTTGCTGTAAAGATTAGTTACCCATGATGTTAAGTGCTGTACTGAGGGAGCAGAGAGAACATTTTAAGTCAGATCCACCATCACATAAGGCTGTTTACAATGTAATTCACAAATGAAATTGAAGGTTCTGTTTTGAATGCATCTCGTAGAAGGTGGCCCAGGACGGCACAGAGTGAGGAAAATGAACTCATTATCTGTCTGGCTGTCACAATTAGTCCAAAGAAGTTCACAAGATGATTAGTGGTAGAATTTCCAGCAATGTCACGTTGCCAATCTAAAGGATGTAGCATCAGCAGAAGTTCAAAGTGCACATTTTTCTTTTGACACATGATTTATTGGAAACAATTTTTTGAGATTATGCTTGATCAGTGTCAAAATGACCCAAATTTCTTTCAAAACATTGTGTGGTCGGATAAGGCCACCTTTAAGTTATTGGGACATGTAAACCGACACATCTGTACTTATTGGTACACACAAAACCATCATTATGATTTGGAGCAAGCTGTAAATCACCCCGGAGTAAATGTGCGAGAACAATATCAGCATGTGGTGTAATTGGACTGCACTTTATTAATGGAAATCTCAATGGTAACAAATACTTGGCTCTGCTTCAAGAGGTTACATCAGGAATCATCATGCATTTGATCAACTCTATTTCCAACATGATGGAGCTCCTGCACATTATGTTACAGTTATTTGGATGTGTGTTGATGTTTTCAAAAGAAGAGTGCTTGGACATTGTGCAGAAATTGAATTCCCACCACGATCCCCTGATTTATCCAATGAATTTCTTCCTTTGGTGTATGGTTTAAAAATGAAGGTATATGGAAGAAAATTACAAACTAAGCACAAGGGCTGACTGTTTACATTGAAGTCACCTTCCACAATCTGGGCAACAACATTCAGCTGTGTTTGCATGTGTCAGTGTGTTCCAGGTAGACTCCAAAGGTGTATTAACGCAGAAGGGAAACAGTGTGAACATAGAAAGAAATTAAATCCTTTGCTTACTGATATTCACTGAGTATGTGGTTACTTTTGAACTTAAAAAGAAGTGCAATCCTTTGTTAACTGAAATGCACTAAATGTGCAGCTAATTTGGCACCACCATGTAAATAGTCCCCTGAATAACCACCAACTAAATCTTTGACTTAATAGAAATGGAACAAAATACCCTAATAATAGCAGACCTGAATGAACATGCAAAACAATGGGAATACAATTCCTCCTATGTAGTATGAAAAACAATTGAATTTTTGGAAAGAAATGCAGTCAATTTAATATACATAAACAATGACTCCAAAATGTTTATTCACTATACTGGGGACTCAATAAATCTTGATATGGTAATTGCTTCTTCAGTTATTGCGAGTCCCACCACTAGAAGAGTATCGAAAAAGTTAGTGGACATAGAGTCATAGTAACTGAAACCATCCAACCACAAATGAGTCACATAAAAGGTAGTCAACTGAAGAAATGGAACTTCCAAAAACCAGACTGGATAACTTTTTGGAAACTTTCTGACAAAAAAATTAGAAGATATTAATTTGGAGGAAAGTTAATGTCTTCAAATCGCTGAAGTTAACAAAAAAGTGATTAATACTGCAAAAATAACAATACCCAGAGGAAAGGATAATAGGTATAAACCTTTTTGAAATCAGAGAATTAGCCACATTATAAAGAGCAGAAGCAACAAAAGATTCTAACATTGAAATTTATTGAAAATATATACCAACTGACTACATAATATACTACAGTCAAAAATACTTTATCAATTCATTACAAATTTAAAATAACAGTAATCTTATCTCCTCTAGATGTTTTATTACAGAGTTATTTGCTTACATTCTCATCCCAATATACACAACTCCAAGTTATTAGTAGATTGGTAACTTTTGCTGTTTATATTTATCTGATTTATCTGATACTTCTAAGGTTATAAGATCCTAACATAGTGAGAGACTGGAGAAAGTAAACTGCACTTCTAAACAGAGAAATAAAAAACACTAAGAAGGCATCATTTAATAAATTCCTTAGTTCCCTTGACTATATAAGTGATAGAACTAAAGTACATATATAAATTAATACTTGTCCCAGAAAAAATATATTAAATGTATTAAACAATGTTCCAAAAACAAAACCAGAACCTCGATTTGCCACTCATTACAAAATGGCACATAATTTGAGACAATAGGAAAGTAATCAATATTAAAAAGGCATAAGCTGAGGTATTTGCAGGCCAACAACATCTATTTTATGATTTGTTTAAGAACTGAACCAAGCAGTGTTATCTGAAGAACAAAAAGAGCCCTGGATCAGATAAAGTTCATAAAGAATACATCAAGAATTTAGAATGCGAGTCAAAAGGACACTATTTAACAAGCTCTGGAATGGTATTTTGGGATGCAATTGACTAAAGTCATGTTATGTGGAAGTTTTCTCTGCATTCCATTAAATAACTTCAAGTCAATTCAGTTGTTTTTGTCATCTAACATAAATGCCAAAAATATAATTTAAGGTCATAATCATTATGGTGAATATCTCAGTAGTTGCAAAGAGAAAAATAGGAAATATGATAAATAACAACAAATAATTATATTACAGCTACAGAATCCTCCTGGGCATGGCAGAGCTCTAGATTGTGGTGCAGGAATTGGACGAATAACAAAAAATCTCCTCTTACACTTTTTCAACAAAACAGATTTGGTAGAACAAAATCCTGCATTTCTTGATGAAGCAAGGAATATTATGGGAAATTCTCAGAAAGTTGGAGAATACTATTGCATAGGTGAGAGATTAATGAAAAATTTTGATTAAACATAATTAAAATCTTGTAAAGATAGTTTATTTTTTGAAATATATAAATTCTTAGTTGGGACTGTTGGATATCTGCAGGACTTCAGGACTACTCACCAAAACCTGCAACCTATGATGTGATATGGTGCCAGTGGGTGCTAGGTCACCTTACAGATGAAGATTTTGTGTCTTTCTTCAAGTCTTGCAAGTAATAAGCTAATTTATATGTTATGTATCAAACCATGCCCTCATTCCACTATGCAATTAGATTTTGTGTACTCAAGTGAATAGTGGTTGGTTGTTAGTAAACACACAATTCTGGATAAGACTGGTGTTAAAGTTCTCTTTACAAGGGACAACACAAAACTATAAGGTATACATCACTGAAAAGCTGCCAAGACTATAAAAAAACTGGGTTTTAACAGAAGAGAAGTTTGATAAAATAGGCTATCAATTAGAAACTTCTCTTCAAAAGTCTTTAACATGTTAGCCCAAGTCAGTAATGTATATAAATATTCAGCTGCTGCATCACTTGTAGAGGATGAACTCTGGCAAGTGTCTCAAAACACTTAGGATTTAGGTATGTCTCACAGCAGGGGCCAGGCATTTTTAGCTTCTATTACAAAACGAATGACTATTTACTACTAATAAATAATGAAAAAACAAAAAATGCATCCTATGAGTTACGACTGCATGACATGATTTCCCTCAGCAGGTGGTGAGGCCATTGTGCAGTAATTTCCCATCAGCAAAATAAATTTCTGATTGCATAGCAGAATGAGGGCCTGTATACGTAGTAATGAGTTTGCTCTCAGTAAGGCCATATAATATGCATGACAGATCAAAATAAATATCTTGTTTAACAATATATTTATGTGAATAATTTAAATTATTTTTAACTTGATGCCTTCCTTTCTCCATATGGTAATGCTATCTTACAGTCAGCAACTGCTACAAAAATCTGTGCAGCAATTATACATCATTACTTTTACACCTTTGTTGAACAAATTTGTTTAAGTATCAGCTCACATTCTTAATGCCACTTAAAAATCTGTGCTTGCAACATACTAGCACTGTCAAATTATACCTTCATTCGTCTATAAATTTCAGTTGATTTTATGTCTTCACTAATTCAAGAATGGACTATATCTCATTGTTTCATGTACAGTCATTATCACAAAGAAAAAGATAAGATGAATAGTAAATCATTTATCAAATGGAATAATAAAAGTTTAAAATAACGCATATCTAGTTGTTTTTATAAACCAGTAACAAACTTTTTTTTTTCAAATTGTAGTAGAAATAAAATATGAAAATGAATCAGACAACCAGAAAAATTGTCTAATATTAATAATATAAAAAAAGCAATGGTGTACACATGATAGGAAAAATCCAAAGCCACAGATCTATAGGTTACTAAGTCAGTACTACAGAATGTACATACATCTTCAAAAAAATCATTAAACTTATGGAGAAATTTAAGCTCTATGGTACATTAATACAATGCGGAGTAAATTTTTTACTCTTCACTTACTGCATTTAAGTTAGGACACATTTCTGGAACCAATGTTCTCATGTTCAGCTGTTGATCTAATGTTTCTTGGTGCTCATGTTAGTCCCATGGAAGCTATTGTTTTTGTATGTTACAACATACAATATGGTAATAAAAAGAGCAGCACTTTGAATGATGGTCTCTCCATTTTCCTAAATGATCCTTACAGAAATGCAATTCTACAGTTAGTAAAATAATTTGTATATACAATAAATAAGTCATAAATCAGTGCAATTATTGTTTTTCTTGTGAGCAAGGGACAACATGAAAAATCTAAGATATATGATTAAAAGTGTATGGTATATACTTTCAAATGAAGCTGCCAAATGGTATGTGAGCACAATGACATGTCTCAGCAAGCCCCAAATTTCAGTTGATGAGTGACATTGGTCAGGAATGGAGGTCATGAAGAATGAACAATATGCACATGTGCAAATAGCATTTTTCCATGGTAGGAATGCATGAGAATGCCACACATGCACTGGATGACACACAAGCATTTCAGTCCTGCTGGTCTAGTGGTAAC
This sequence comes from Metallyticus violacea, assembly GCA_030762175.1. NCBI lineage: Eukaryota > Metazoa > Arthropoda > Insecta > Mantodea > Metallyticidae > Metallyticus > Metallyticus violacea. Next base: position 72,186,051 of record CM060836.1, read on the forward strand.
CATTCTTGCCTTGTAAACCCAAGATCGTGGGTCCCATGTCGTAGATTTATGGCACAAAAAAGAACAACGCTGAAAGAAGAGGCTATGAGCAAAATTTGTCCGACGTTTCACTCCGTGAATTCAATGGAATGCTGATGGCCTTTATTAAAGAGCATCTAAAAATAAACAAAATCAACAACCTTGACTGTCATATGCGAAAATGACCATGACTTTTGTTGTAGGAATATTGTAAAATTTTGTTTGCTCCTGTCCATTTTTCATCAGTTGCAATGATACGATTCAACATGGCATCCACTTCTTCCTGAAATCTCGCCAGATTAATGCAACATGTTTCGTAGCAAGCTCACTTTTGTAGCTAACTTAATTGATATGGCACCTACTTTACAACTTTTTCTGCATTTTCAGATACTTTAAAAAGCAATGCACTGTTTTTGCTGAATTCCTGTTTGCTCTTCTAATTTTACAAGTGTCCACTTATCATCATATAAGCACTGTTTCACCACCATCACCCATACATCCTTGTCTGTGAACACAGGATGCCCACTGTGCAGCAGACAGCAGTTGACATTTTGCTCTGTTTGAAGGCTTCTGTCTACTTCGCCAATATTTGATAGGGCAGGGTACATGCACTTAATGCCTCCTGCAGCTGTGTGTGACATTCTTGTGTATTCCTGCTGTGGAAAAATGCTCTTTTCACATACAAGCTGTTCTTTCTTTGTTATTATTGATTTGGTTTATTTATGGATGCTTTTTAACATCTGAGGTCATCAGCGTCCCATTCAATTCAGGGCATGAAACGGCCGTTTTATGCCCTGAATATCATTCTCCATAAAACTTATGCTGTCCAGGCTTGAGGCCATTCAGCAGTAAGACTAGAAGATCCCAATGCTTTGTTCAGAACTGCATTTGGTGGCCAAGTCTGCTGACACTAAAATTTTTAATGTTATGTCTACTGTAATTTGGTTTGCAGCATGTCCATGCTTCATTTATATAATCAATAAATGTCTAAATGTTTCTCAAATTTATTTCTTCCATCTCTGAAAACACAGTAATGTACTTATTGCCTCCTTTAGGATTTCCCTCTCACCCCCTATTTTAATACCCTGCCTTATATCTGCACCTTTATGATCACCTCTATCAGGCATAGATTATTATTTTCAATATTTTTTAAAACTTATTGTACAATTAAAATGTCACTATACAGACTGAACTCTTAATAAAATGTTAATAAAGAACTACAGCACAAAAAACATAAAATACAGTCAATGCTGGATTATCTGTACAGAAAGAAATATAGTTTAACCCTTCTTTGGGCGAAGTTCAGTCAAGGATTGATCTGTGATTATAGGGGAGGAAGTACTGTTAACCTGCTTTCAAGCATAGTGTGTCTGAGAGTTATCTATCTCATTTTTTTCAATGTACTGACATAACTGTAAATGCAAAATGATGCCAACCAATAGCAGCTTTAAGAACCCCATTGTACCACTTCCTTGCTACAGCTGCCTGTTATTTTTGTTTCAATACCAAGCAAAAGCATCTGTGAGATACAATGAATGCTTCTACTCATGTATCTCATTATTTGTATCCTTTGATGTGAGCCAGGTTTTCACACAGAATGTTGTAGAAACAAGAAATATTCAACTTAAATGACCCTAACAACTTACAGAATGCCCTGAGAATATAAAATTATAATCTCTGCAAAGTTCTGTTAGTCTGTAATTAAATAGCTTTAGTGTATATCACTGAAAAGATTCACTGCAGATTCTCGGCACAATTCTTCCAAATCTGTCCTGCATGCTGTAAATAATAAACTTCATTGTAGCAATATATTGAAAGTTGCTTCTTCTTAGATTCCAAAATCTTATATTTTTCAATATTAATTAATGTTGGAATACAACACAAAGAAGCACGCATTAATGCTCTCTTACATGTTCAACTATTTAACACATGCTTTCTAATTTCACTTACTGGAGACTTAACTCAGGACATGTTTTGCAGACCTTTTTCCTGAGTAAATCTTTTGTATGTGAGCTAGAAAGAGTGTGTTTAATTAGTTTGACTCAGAAGATATTATTATTTTACTGGTTGTAGTATGACAGTAATTTATTTTCTGTAATATAAGCACTTATCACTTCAATACATATACATTGTGGTTTAGAAATAAAGAATGCAATATAAATAAAACTCTAAATATTACATGTAACATTTTCAGACAACATAGAATCATAAATGTAGCCGGTATCTATCAATACATTGCACCCAATTGCGTAAAAACAGGCATTGTGCTTGAGAGAGGGTTAACAAATTCTCAGAACAAAAACTTGTTAAAATGAAATCTTTTACTAGTTAAATTCAATTTTAACAAGAAAGAAAGAGGAAAAAGGGGGAGGGGAAACCACTAGAACAATGAAAATGGAATGTTCTGAATGATAAAACTTTGTGTGTGTGTGTTAATATGAAAAAGGTTGGCAATACTTGGTTGAAAATTGTTAAGCTGCAGTGCAAGACTTGTACTAACCGTCTTTTAATAGTATTGAAGTAGAAGACATTTAATTTCATCTAAAGTTAGTATATTATGGTTTAATCTGTCCATATTTTTGTTAGTCAATTGAGGTTTGGGGAAGTACATGTGGTGTAAATATGAATAGACTACTAATCGTGCAAAAAATTTGTTTCAGATGTATATATATATATATAAGATAGAAAGGAGAGCATCATGAAGTATTTTTAAGAAATCTAAAATGTTAACTATAATACTATTATATTGTAATTTGTCATTAACAATGAACAAGACAAGGACTCTCACAATTACAGCAATCAGACTAAGAACAATGATTATTATTATCTAACTATAAATAAAAAACTACTGAAAGAGATCCAAGAGTTATTGGTAAAATTTTGTATAATAATCTGTCATTATCAATTAAAAGTGAAAGAGGGAAAAAGTTTCAAATGGAATTGAACAACTTCTTGATAGATAAATGTATGTATAAGATAAATTAATTGTAAATATGTATATAAAATATAGTTGAATGTAATTGTTTATACATAGTATAAATGAAAATACCCCATTATTATATGACATAAATGTGCTTCTTATTTTTAAATTGTTTATCAATGTATTTTGTGATTGTATTTTCTGACAATGATGGAAACTAAAGTATGCAGTAAAATTATTATATTATTTAGTAGATAGGTAACAAAATCAAGAAAATGAATATATTTACCTTAATACTCTGCTTATAGTACTATATTGATATTAACAGGAGATAGAGAAAGCAGAAGTATTTTGTAAAAGTTACTCTTATTAGTCTAATATATACATTTGTTTTAATAGTAATTTTGCACAAGTACTTCCTAGGAAGCATGGAGTACTATAGTCATACATTTTATGCCTTCAATGAATGGATTTAAATTTAAATCATGCCATTTTCATTTTCTCTGTACACTGAAAAATAAGCACTAATTTCCTAAAATTATTATAAAGCTGTTATACATTTCAGCTAAGGAGTGAAAGGAGGTGATAATAAGAACAAGAATTACATTATATTATGTTACAAAGAGCTGTTCATTAAAGCCATATGCTTGTTCTCTTTTTCTAATTGCCTAGTAATTACTGATTAAAATGTTGCTGTTACCTTCAAAGTTTCATGTCTGATATATGTAAGTGTTTAGTTCTAGAAACTATTTTCTCCAAGAATATTGTAAATTCAGTAATATCAAAATTAATGTACATGCTACATCATATTAATTTAGATGCTTTGTATGTTTTAGAGAGAGCTTAAAGCCCAATGGGATTATTGTAGTGAAAGAGAACATCACCTCATCTGATAATGTTGATGTTGACAAAGAAGATTCATCAGTTACAAGACCATTACCTCTAATTAAGAAGCTTTTTAAACAGGCTGGTTTGCGCTGGGTTAAGGAGCAAAAACAAACCAACTTTCCAAGAGGACTTTATACAGTGAAAATGTTTGCCTTGAAGCCAGAAATATCATCTGTTGTACAAAATAATCATACAACTACTAAATCCAATGGGGATGGAAGTATGTATTAATTTTGTGCACGTGTGTATATTTCAGCTGTATACATTATTAAAATAATATTTTCATTTGCATGTATATTTTTCTTAAAATGCCTAGTCTGTGATTCAGAGATATAATGTACACTAATTTATGAAACCACATGTATTCAAAAGGATTTATACTGCCTCAGAACTTTACTATTATGTGATTGGAAGCTAATAAAATATATTTTGAAATATTTCTATTCAAATCTAAAACAAGCCAACATCCTGCACTAGTGTCCTTCAAAATCAAAATTACAGCAACATGACTGGAAAGGTGAGAGATCTGAAAGACCTAGCACTCCCATTGTTGGATTTCTAGGACTATTGGATTTGAATGATTTTTTGGGGTGGAGAATGATACTTTTGGTACTTGAGCCTTGCTCGTGGCTGGCTCTTTATATTCAATATATGCAACTTTGGGAAGAAAGGATGAGGAGAGGCAGACACAGCATCGAGCAGCCAGAATCCATGAGCAATAACTGTATGGTTGTAGATGGAGTCCCTAATTTGTTTCCAGATAACACCCTGACACCAGTGGAGTTTCCCTCAAAGGAATTTGGGTCTCTCAGAAGGTCCACTTCCATACCTGATGCTGAGGCAGAAATCTTTCTAAAGCACAAGCCACTATTATACTGTACATGCCTATCTCACCCTGGCATTTCACGAAAAATTTTGATACATTAGTATTACAGTATTAATTCTGTTAAATGTAGCAAAAGTAAAACATATAGCATTATTCAATAATCTTGATAAAATTAAATTATGAATAAATTCATGTGATATGTCATACTAAACACTCTTATTGCTTCAAAGTGTTTAGTATCACATGAATTTATTCATATGACTTGGCTTCACCATATATATTTTTTAAAATAATTTCTTTTTTAAAAGATGTGTTTTAATTTATAAAACTTGTTTTATTCTACTCTCAATTCAAAAAATTACACCTCTTATTCTAATCCCCTTTTGACCCTATATCAAAATCAATGAAATGAAAGGAAATGGGAGAGTGGAAAATACATGGAATGTAAATATTGATACCAGTATTCACTCAAGTGACCAGAGGAAACCACAAAAAAAAATCCAAGATTAGAATGACTGGTTCCAATTAGAATTGAACCTGGTACTTCTCAAATGCAAGTCTCAAGCATTATTGCCTGAGCCAACCTGCTTAGTTGCTAGGACTATAGTTAAAACTTATTTCTTTTTTTGGAAGAGTTTAAAGAGTATCAATTTAAAATATTGAAGAAACTGTGTGCAAGTAAAGATATTGTTTCATCAAGGATCATTAAAATACCTCTCAAATAGTATTACTGATTTTAAATGTTTACCCCCAACCAGAGTGCAAATGTTGTTTTATCTAGGAGATTACAATCTCCTCTGCTATACTGATAGTAGTTAACTGTTGAAGCTTTCAGCAATGAAATAATAAATAAAGCATACTAGAAAGGTTTAGAGATATGACATTCTGGTGATAGATATACCATAAATATTATAGCAATAAAAAGTCATCCTTTACACACAAGAACAATAATAGATTCAGGGGATTTAGCTCAGAATGATATTGTGATTGTGAACTCTGTGCAGAAAGAATATATATAATTTTCAAATATTATAAGAGAAACAAAAACAATTCCTTCTCCCTCCCACCAATATTACAAACAATTTTCTGCAACATTAGTGAAAAAGAGTGTTTTAAACATCCAACTCAGAAGAGATTATTAATGGGTGTTTCATTGTATTCAATTCCAAATTGAATTAATATTAAAATAAGTGAAAAATGTTTACCTTCTTATGAAGAAAACATATCCAAAAATATTTAAACTAATTAGTTCTATAATAAATAAATTTTGAAATTATGTACACTTATTGCACAGTTCAATGTTGCTTTACACTAATACAGTTAAGAGGGTTTACATAAAAGAAGTTTAAGTTCCATTCTTCTGAATAGATGTAACATTGCATACATTAGGCCTAAGCAAAATCTTACGTTGTTCATTTTCTTCTTCACCATTGATATCTTCCCACTTTGGCCTGGACATTATTTGCAATAAATAATTCTCACCAGTTTTCCTTCCCAGAACAATTTATACCTTCATATTAAGAAAACTTTCACCTTTAACTCTTTTAAGACAATTTCTTTTCCAAGTTTTTGGAAGAGTTTTTCTATTTTATGTTGGAATTTTTTAATCAGATGACATTATTAACAGCTTACACTTCTACTTTAATAAACCGTGATATATAGCATTACTGAAACATTCTCTAAGCACAAATAATGAACATTAAATTGCTTAGTCAGGCACAACGTGTCTGGGAGATACCTTTCCTACTTTTTCAATGTACTAATGTAACTTAATGCTGAATGACTCTGACATTTGGCTTCTTAAAGCCCATTGTAGCACTTCCTTGCTCATGACCGATCAGCTGCCTATTATTTTTGTTTCATTATCAAGCGAAAGTATCTGTGAGATGCATTGCACCCACCAATGTTCCTCATTGTTTTTTGTATCCTTTATTACTGTCATCCATGTTTTTGGGTATACAATGTCACAAAAATGAGAAGATTCGATTTAAATGACCCCAATGACTTAACAGATAGCAATGGGAATATAACATTATTACAATTAGCTGCAAATGTCAGTTAGCCTGTAATGAAATTAACGTTTAGTCTATATTACTCAAAAGATTCACTGTAGATTCTTGGCACACGTCTTGCAAATCTATTCTGTCCTAAACATGCATTTGCAGCAATATCTTGAAAGTTGCTTCATCTTAGATTCCAAGTGACAGTTCTTAAAATTTTTTTTGCATTTATTTTCTGTGGAACAACTAGGAGAAAACTTGCCGATTCACAAAATATTGTGAAATAAAAAGTAATTTTTCTTTCCTTTGTTGTATGACAATAATAATATAATTGATTTCCTATAATATAAGCATCATTTCAATACATATACCAGGCTATATTGTTTTTTAGAAATAAAATGAGGAATATTACAATATTCCTTATTTTATTGATGACTGAAATAATAATAAGAAGAACAAACTATTGCATCTATAAGTATTTTCAGATAGTACAGAACCACAAATGTAACCCGTAATTCTCAAATACATTGCGCTCAATAATGAAACAATAGGCACCTGATGGAGGGTTAAAGCGATTACTAATACTCAACAAGCAGATAAGAAAAAACAGGATGTTCAAAGTAACAAATTTAAATAAGGCCAACAATTTTTTTTTTTAATTTGAAATGAATTAAGCCATTTATGTCCCATCCACGGCTAGGGCCTCTGCAAGCAGGGGGCTCATTGATTTCTCATATGATGAGCTAGTCTCTGTGAGTTCGTTAAGTCTGTAATGTTTCTTATACCGAGATGGTTTATGTTTAAATTATGTATCCTTTCTGCACTGTTTATATTTTCTGAACTCTATATCTCCTTAGAGTGCATTTAGAATGTAACGTTTACACAACTATAAAATACATCCATGGCATTAACTCATTTTTCAAAAATTTTAAACATGTGGCCTTTATACATCAGCTGCTCGATACAGACAGTACACAAATTCATTAAAATCCAAAATCCACCCATGCATTAGGCAGGGCTAAGTCCATCAACCACAGATCTGCAATTACTTACCATAATGAGCATGGCTGGTAGGGAACATTTTCATATACTGAATTTGTATGACTTTAAATGTGACTTAAAAAAGTTACTGTATATGTATATCTACCTAAAACAGGACTGTGGAACATCATAGTAGTTGACCACCATCAAGAAAGTGAGGTGCATCTATCTACTTTCCGAGTAAGTTCCAGTGAATGCAATGATTAAATAAAATGTACTAATGAGTGCTTTTAAGAAAACCTATACAAATAACAAATTTCATATTGTTCTTTATTGGTATTTTAAAAAAATTATACAATCAAGAATTACACAACAATTTCTTAAGAGCTGTTTATCAATCTTCAGTCCAGTTTCAAGGACTGTCATTTGCTACTAAAATTTCTTATATTATTAAATGAAAATAGTCAACTATTAATTTACTGCTCTCCTTTAGTGTCAGCCCCCAGTCAATACCAACATATTCTGCATTAAAATAAAAGGATTTCTTTAACACAAACAAACAGCATTAATGGCAAGGTACAGTAGTATTACCTTGCACCATTCCAAGGAGAATGGAGTGGTTCAAGATACAAATTGGACTGGAAGGTGGTGTTATGGAATGTAGAAGGTTTAAGGTCGAAAATAATAAGTGGGGCAATGTTTGAAGTGCTAAAAATAGGAGACATGATAGTAATGGTTGAGACTTGGTTGAACAAAGATGAAGGTATAGAAGTGGAAGGATGATTGTATAGGTTATAAGGAAGAGTAATAGATGGAGGATTTCTGGTGGTATAAGGGTATTTATAAATAAGGATAGTGGAGTGAGTGAAGCAGTATTATCAGAAGAAGGGCATGTAATATAGTTAAAGATATATAAGATGACGAGTCTACTGCTCAAGAACCATGGACTGGGGTCTGATGCAATCAAAGTAGAAATTTTGTTTTTTGTTTAATTTTTTAGCATTTAGATAAAGATATTACAAAATCAAATTTTTGGTGATTTTGAGGGGTTACATCTAAAATATCCTCAACCAGATAGGTGGAGGCCCCTTTGTACTTTGTATTTTTCTTAGCATTTCAATAAATTTCAATTTATAAGATGAATGGAGTAAGCCTAAGATTAGGTATTGTATTTTTCTTAGCATTTCAATAAATTTCAATTTATAAGATGAATGGAGTAAGCCTAAGATTAGGTATAGTAGTATAACACACGTGAGTCATTGTACTTTTACAAGGAAAACTAGTATTTAAAACAAATGAAAGTACAGAGAAATTAAGTTGACAGTATCCTAGTATGGAGTTAACTATAGTTGGTGATTTTAATGCCAGAATAGGTGGATATGACATAAGATTATGGATTTAGAATACATATGGGTGAAAAGTGATGAGAGGGTAAGCAAAAGTACAGATAAGGTGCTGAATAAGGAAGGTTCTGTGAGTTGAGTAATCTAATTAAATATTAAGAGAGGAACAATGAGGATTTTTTTTTTGAATGGTGTTTAACAACCATTTTTACTACTGAGGCACCACAGACAGACTAAAATGAGGACGAGCTTAGGGTTATGTATGGAATTTTAGGGACACTGAAAACAGGAAAGATTGTTTAAAGGCAAAGAAAGAAGTGTTTAAGGATTTAACAAGGTGATGTCAGAAGAGTAAAGTGATAGGCAAATATTTTTGTTAAAAAAAAGGGGGCTATAAGTGTCTAGTGCAGGATAAAAAGAAAGAGTGGCAACAGAGAATGGGTGCAAAAATTAAGCATGTTGTGACAGCTAAACAGAGTAAATTATACTGAAAGTTGTTAAGGATATCTCGAGAAAGAAAAGGGTAGGAAATAAGATAAAGCCAATGGAATGGAAATATCATTTCATAAATCTGACAGGGTGTGAGAAGGTTCAGAGTTATGAATTAAATTTACGCAGTACTGTAAAAAGGATAGAATGTTTAGATAAAGGGTTTACAATGAATGAGGTAGAGTATCAGATTAAAATATTGAAGAGAAAAGAAATAGATGGAATTCAAGGAGAATTGTGGAAAACATTTTGGGAAATGGAATTTATTTACTGACCCAGTTTATCACTTTAGTGCATAATAGTACAATAGATGGTGAGTGTCTTTATAAAATACTGAAATATATACAAGTTTTTAGATGAAATACATTGTCATTCTCACGTTACTGGGACAAGGGTGAACCTATATTATTAACAGTTTTACGGATAAACATTATTATTTTGAATATGTAGATACAAGAGGAAGAATGCCTAATTTTTAGTTGTTCTTGGACTTGCTCCTATCATGATTCTAATTATTTTTTCTGCATTATGAAACATACATTACTTGCAGGATAAACGTTCATTAGACTTATATAGAATATTGAAATTGGGGATGGGAGAAATGTATAGATAATTGTGATCAATTCAGAAGAATAAGTCTTGCATGGATACTTACAGGAGTATTATTTCTAGAAGGATCAAGAAAATATTTTAAAGAAAGACGTATTATGTGTTGGAAAGTGGATAGTATGTTCCATTGTTCAATAGAATGTGAAATGGTAGAAAGGTGGAGGGATAGTATCTGGGATGAAAAATGGGATAAACTACAAGAAGATATACTGGCAATTAAAATGCTGTCAGATATGAGGTCAGAGAAAATAAATAAGATTGGGAAATTCTTAGAAAAAGTAAGGGATAAGTGGTGGAGAATGATGAGGAAGGACTTGAGGGTACACACAAATGTTAAAATGGTGATTTATTGTAGGGGTTCTTTACCACACATATAACCTGGTAATTAAGGTATGGGAGAACCTTAGTTTTGGTATTGCTAAATTCTTAGACATTTTGTTTGTTTATATATAAACAGATTTAATTGTAATGTTGTTTGCTGAAATAAATTAATTCATTCATTCATACCTTGCACAATAAATGTTCAGTAGTGCCAACCATTATAACATACCTAGTCTTTCTATAAATACTGTCACAAGGTTTCAGTTAAGGAGCTACAACATATTTTAATATTTTCTCACATACTTTTGTTTTTTTATGTTCTTATGTAATCTAAAGGTTTTGCACCAATCTCAAAATGACTCCCTTTTACTTCACTATGGCTCTATCTCTAATGGAAATCTACCACTGCTGACTACAGTGCCTTTTTCTTGCACCACAGTTTGTAGCCCATTAGATTCAGACTGCTAAAAGGCTAGAATAATCTGGAACATTTCTGTCAAGTCAAATCTGCATGGATCTTGTCTTCTGGCCTTGAACTGAATCTTGCTGGAAGCTAAAATGCTGTTCTTGGACAAAGTCATGTTCAGATTCTTCATTTAAGTGGTTTCATTCACTTCGGTAATTTTCTTAATTTCTTTTCACAGAAGTGGAACTTGGTGATTCCATCATAGCTGTCTCTCCACCAAACTAATATTGAGGCAAGATGATATGGCCTCTATTGATCTTCAGGACACTTCCACAAGCTTATAAAGTTGAGGCTTACATTGTCATTTTCACAGTTGCTGCTTTCTTCAATATTGAATATTATCTCGTCATAAAAAGAATTTTCTGGCAGTCATTATTGTAACTTTGTACCAGTCATTAGCATTTCAACACCCTGAATTGTTTCAGTTCTGCAGTTAAAAAATGCTCAGTACTGTGACAAAAAAACCTATCCAAGTTGGGCTTGGTTCATTGATATGGTTCTCTCACAGACCATCATTGTCTGCTTCCAAACTAGATTCCACCAAAAACAGGTCATCACTGCTTTGACAACGCTATGCCCAGAGTGTAGGTGTCTGGATTTCAAATGGTCAGCTAAAATACAATGTGAGGTACACAAATATTATATTGATTTTTAATTTTTTAAGAATCTGGAAAACCGCTTGATGATTTTCCAACCTTTAAAAAGCTTGCGCATCAAAAATTCATTTGATTTAGTGGAAAAACTTAAAATAGCAGAATTATAACAGGAGATATAATAGTGTCGTTTGATGTAAAATCCTTTTCCTGAGCATACCCATAGAGAATCTTATGCAAACATTAAAGAAATGGTTCACCTCCTTACATTTACAAACAGAAGAATAGAAGATTTAAATGAAGTTTACTAATATTTGTATTAAACAAAATTTCTTCAATTTCAACCAAATACATTACCAACAAGTTTCAGGCCTAGCTATGTAAAACCCTTTGTCTCCGTTTCTGGCAGATCTATCCATGAACTCCTTTGAAATACATATAACCAAATCCTTCTCTATAATTTTAAGACATGGTATAGGTATGAGGACAACATATTTGTAATAATATTGGGGGAAAAAAAAAAAAATTCAATAGATGCTCTGAAACTTCTTAATCTATACAATTTGCCATAGAAGAAGAGAGAAATGGTTGGCTCACATTCCTAAATTTAAAAATCATAAGAAATAACAATAGTCTGAGCTTTGGAATTCATAGAATAGAAACACATACAGAAAGTTACATAAAATTATAGTTATAACTCTATTCCACATAAATATCCAGTGTTTCAGAGCTTGGCACACAGATTAATTAACATCCTACTCACAGAAACAGAATACCAAATGGAAAACAAACAGATAATTTAAGACAGTATGGTTTCAACAAAGACACAGTAATAAAAATTATCAATAAATTTAAAAGACAAAAGTCTATAAGAGAGGTTTCCATACTAAAGAACATCAAGGAAAGATACAAATTTAAAAGTTTCGTGTACCGTCCAGCTTACCACAACAAATTTAAGAAGATATTCAAAGAACAAGGTATAATGTTAGCCCCAAAGAATAAATATAATATCAAAAATTTATGAAGATGCACAGTAAAAGACACCATAACAACAGAACAGAAATCAAGAATTTATGAAATCAAATGTGCAGATTTTCATCAGAGATACAGTGAAAAAAACTAATAGAAATTTGGAAACTTGGAGGAAAGAACACTTTTGGAATATTTATTTTAAACAGGTTGATGAACAGCAGTAGCAGCTCACCTTTGGACCAATAATCATGAGGTTCAACCATGGATTAGGCTGCTAAAAGAACTTCACAAACCAATAAAACTATCCTTTTGGGAAAAAAATGTTATCTTAAAAAAATAAGAAAAACTATATGAATTTTGATTTCCCACCCATGGACAACTTAGCAAGTTCCTTCTAGAACCATCAGAGATCACCACAAAAGCATCTTGGGATCCAGTTTCCAGTTCCGAGTAGTCGGTCAACAGCTGAAGATGAAAGCAAGAGCTTCTGAAACATGTCCTAGTGTTGTGTAAGTAAGTGGAGTTAGTGTGAATATGTTGAGTACGTTAGGCATGATATATTACCATTCCATTGTCCATAGCTTCGTAAGTACAATTTATTCACTTAGCTATATGGTTACTTATAAGCAAATTTAGACAAATGGGATTTATTCTTGATAAGAAGCATTGGATAGAATGACATGTGCTTATTGAAGTGAAAATAGATGAAAATGGAGAAACTTTTAGATTGTACTTCTAAAAAACTCTCTGATGGTGACAGCTTGCATAGAAAAAAGTTTTGGAATTCACAGTTTGGAAAAATACAAAAGTGTTAAAAATTAAAAATTTTGTCAGTGAAACACCTTGTCTGTTGCCAGCCACTGGCCAAGATTACATTTGAAGGCTCTGTAGATGTTGTAGCATCTACAATTTACTAAGCTAACCTTTGGAACTTAGCATAATATTTAACATTAACATCCTCCCAAGATGTGTGTTGCTTGCTTTAGAAACAAAAGAACCAGTTTGTGAGGGAAAAAAACATTTAAGCATTAAAGAAAAGTAAGACATTTGTGCAACTTTGCATAAATTTTTAAGTGACACTGGTATACTGTTCTCTTATGATGCCAATTTGTTTTGCTTACATTTTTATGTAAACAGAGATCGAATACATAATTTATTCACTATATATAAAATATTCATGTTTACTATTTCTCCTTGCATTCTAGCTATTACCTCACAAATCGTTTACTCAATATTCTTTCTCTTAATATCACAGTATGTTGCACCACATTACTGAGATGCCACAATTCCTTCTAACAAGACAAAGACAGCTTCACAAAAAATTAAAAACCGTACACAATTAAGTCTAACAACAGCCTCATTGCTGTCTGTCAAGGCCAGTGATATATCATTGCAAAACTACTGAATAAAATACAAGATTTAGGAAAATAACCTAGAGTAATGCAATATTTATTCTTTTTCCTAATACAGTCACTCCAATTCTGAGCAAATAACAAATGAACACATTCAAGTTCAATACATGAATTAATAAATGTGAATAATTAACATTTAAAAAACATTTCCAATATATTATAATGCATGCTCTCTTACTCCAATATCATAATGCAGTTGCTCTGCAAATGAGAAATAATACTATAAAAAAAAAAGTAATACATAACTTATTACATGAGAATAATAACATACCACTATTGAAATAGTTTAGCAAATTATTGAAATAGCCTTGCTTCATGTTAAATACTATTTTATAGTTCAAGATTAAAAAATGTTTAAAAAATCTTGAATTAAAATTACAATATGCTATAATATAATAGTTACTAAATACCACTTTATTAACTTCTACAATGAGGATGAATGCTACAAATTAAATCCAAATACAAGCATAAAACCATTTACAGTGAAAGGCTGGATATGGCATCAAATAAATTTGTGCATGTACCAATTATCTCCAGCAGGAACATGTTGGTAGGCAGGGAGGGAGGCTATGAAGACAATTAGCAGCACCAATGATTAATGCTATAATGTTAATTAAAAATGTTAATTAAAGCCAATGAAGTATCAAAATAAAATTTCTCCAATGATGTTAATTGCAAACTCACATTTCATGTAACATTCCCATGACTCAATTTCAAATAAATTATCTGAACTAAGAGCACCTGCATAATTTTTCTGTGGAAGAGCAAAATCATTTTTAAAATAGTTTTTTTTAATTGACTACTGATTATGTTACTATAAAGGGTGATTCATATACAACAAAACCCAAAAATAAAGTAGGTGGACCCAATTCCAGATATGCAAACTCTCAAATAATAAATTGATACCTATTTTCAGAGAAAAATATAGAAATGACAAATATTGTGTGTGAATAATTATCCATAACCAGAAAAATTTAATAGGATCAACAAAATACAATGCAAAACAGTATTACTGTATCGAATCAACTGAAAAGACCAACCAAAGTACAGTTATTGCAAACCTATATTTTCAATAATCCATTTGAGATATGCAAGAAAATACTATAAGGTATTTTTATTATAAGATCTGCATGAATATAATCTGAAACACTCAAACTCTTGGGTACTTTTGTACAATGTCATTCCAGGCATATTCCAAACAACAGATAGCAGCATTAACTTGAAACTATATTGCAGAAGAACATATGTAATGCGTAATTATTAGACTACTGACAATGTTATTGTAATCCAATGACAACAAAATTTCTATCGTAATAAGTGCTGCGAAGTTAACAATATATGAGTTGGCAGAGAAACTACAGAGAACTCAGTCTCTTCTAAATGAACAAGTAAACATGACATAACCTAAAAATAGTTATGTGCTTATTGGAACAATTACCGAGAAATTCTTTGAGCCAATTATATCAGAATACAGAATGCTTCTCTCTAATCATCTAAGAGGGCAGCAAATAAGGTGCATCTTTGGTCATGATTAGTGACGTTTATACATCAGTTTTTGGAACCAAAAAAGAGAGAGATAGAGAAAGGCATGTCACAAATCATATGTTTTTTGGAATTAAGTGTGGTTCCATTAGGATGTTTGTCGGGTCTTCATTTGTTTCCCCCCCCATACAGATTGGATCTAATGCTGGTAGGTCACAGATGTACACACCAACAGTTAAGGAAGTATATTGCTGCTGATATGGCTGGCTAGTGTGTGTTTAGATTCACGACAATGAGGAGTTACTGGATTATTGAGTTTAATTTCTCTGTTTGCCATGATTAAAACATTTAATACGGAAGGCATTTTCATTTTCTGTAAACATTTTAAGAAATGAATCAGCTGCTCAGGGCAGTGCAGAATTCCAAAAACATTTTCCACCTCAAATAGATCTACAAATCATTAAATAGTGGTTAAATTCAAACCAACAGGATCAGTGTTGAACATAAACAATAAGATGCAGGCATCATGTGTTAACAGATGGAAAAGTAAATCACATGCTACTCAATTAGAACAATCACCATGAGTATTTCTTGAAAATCTGGCATAAAAAGTGGGGTTTAGCTGCACATTCTGTTATAAAATTGCTAAATTTTCATCCCTATAAGGTTACTGAAGTGCATGTCTTACAGTTCACTGACTCAGCAAGGAGAAAGTTCTTTATCTCCATTAGCATATTGTGCTAATTGCACAGTGGGATGAATGCGGGCAGCTGACGTCTGAACAAAAACAAGAAGAAGATTCTATATAATTCCAAAATTCTAGCATTTGGGTTATTGAAAAGTTTCATAATTGTCACTGCATTCGAAGAAAATAAGAGTGTGAACACATATTAGATAAGAACAGTTGCTAATTTGTGAATTTTCTTACAATTTTCTGAGCAAATGGTGATGTGGAAATGACACATAATCATGGAGCAAAATGCAGGAAATTCAATGGCAAAAATTCATTTTGTGAGAACTTTGTCACTTATAAGAATATGTGGCCACTATGACCGCTTATCAGTCCAGCCTGTTTTTGTTGAGCTTTCTTAAGAGTTTACTGTAACAGTCCCATATACTTGATAACTTAGAAGGGAATATTACATATGATATTAGGAAGTTTAGCAGTAAAATAATATAATGCATTAGTAATAACATGGATATATACCTATCAGATGGCAGTAGTGAAGCATAAACGTTAGACATGAACCAAGATAAGTCTAAAATTTCATTCATTTGGAATATAAATTTTTGGATTATATTCTATATGAATCAGATATAAATTAATTACATCATGAATATATAATTATTTAATGTAGCTTTCACCTTGGTCTTAGAGGTTAAGGATTGAAATCAATGTCAAAAGAACAGAAGAAATAAAGTACCAATATTCAATAATACCTTATACATTTACTTAAAAATATAAATAAATCTTGCAGATTTAAGATTCCTTGGTAAGGAAGTATTGCTTTAATTTGCACATTTCATGCTCTCTACAAAAGTTACTGATGAAGATGTATTGTGTACAAATGCTTGAATTGAGGGGGAAATAACATCCACCTCATTATATATTGTCCAGAAAATTAATTCTATACTTTTGCAGAATTTCATGCAACACCTTACTTCCACCAGCATACCACAATAACATATTCACATTCTGCAACTTATAAGCTCCATACATTTTATTTCACATAAAAGTTAACTAGTTGTGCAATAATGATAAATAGTTTCTGATCCTGTGAACAAGAATTTTGTCCATCATAATACATATGTGTGCAACAAGACTATAAATTTTTAAAGATTTCTTTTACTTGGTGGATTGTAATACAAGGGTCATTTAAAAAGTTCTCGGAATGCCCCACAGATTTAAACAGTAGTTTCAAACCAATTACTATATCAAAATCCACAATCTTCCACAGAAATAGCCGTGAGACAATACTTTACTTGATGAAGAACCATATTAGGTATTGCTCTTTGTTGCAGTGCAAACATATGCATGCTGGAAAATTGGTAAATATTGAACAGCATATGTATTTGATTTTTGTGAGGAAGGACATGACAACAACAAAAACTCTAGATATGACAAACTCTTTAATAGACTATTCCATCATTTTCAACTGTTTCCAAGTGTACTGAGTTCAAACTCATCATGAAAGCTTGGAGGATGAACCAGTAGAAGATAACTAAAATCTGTCACCATATTGGAAATTGTTGAAAAAGTGCATAATATATTATTCCAGGATCACGACCAAAGGTTTCAGAAGTTGCTGAAGCTACAGGCATTTCAGGCAAATGGGATTTCACATTTTCACTGAGGAACTTTGCAAGAAAAAATTATCTGCAAGATAGGTGCCATTGCTGATACCCAATAAAAAGCAAAACCAGAATAAAATCCCTGAGCAAAGCTTGGCTTCATTATTCACAATCAATGAAGAAATGTGGGTACATTATTATACACAGTGACAAAACAATGGAAACATCATTTCCACCATCAAAGAAAGCCAAATCATGATTCAGGTTTTTGGGATGCTATGATTTTGGACCAACTAAAGGTTGCCAGAAAAGACTGTGTTTATCAAAGATAAAAGTGATCTTGCAACAAGACAACACATCATTGTATTGGGGAAAATCAATGAAATGGACTATGATTTGTTACCACATTCAGCTTATTCCCCAGACTGGGCTACATCAGAATCAAATTTCTTTCTAAAGCTGAAAAAATTCTTTATCTGATAAAGAACTTTAAGCATCATATTTTGTAGGTCTAGAAGAATCTGATTTCTATGAAGAGCTTTAGGATATGAATTTTGCTAGTGTCCAAGGGAAAAAAATTGAGAGAAATTACATTTTCAAAAGAGTTTGCCTTATTTTGTGTTTCATTCTGAGAACTTTTCAAATGATCCTTGTATGTTCTGGTAAATGGTTTTGCAACCAGAGATACAAGTGATATTTTATTTGCAAATTAAATATAATTTAAGCTTCTACAACAACTTCATTGATGGCAAAAACTCTGCAAATAATAAATGGGTTACTAGAGTGCCATAAAGATGTCCTTGTTAGTGTTTATTCTTGAAATTTTCAGGCCATACAGGTTCTTATGGGTTGAGAATTAATTTCTGTTGAATTACCATTCAGAAATATTATTTTCAGATCATGATGGAAGCTTGCTGCAGTTTTTGGTACAATAATGATCTAATATTATTAAATCAACTTCTAGAATCCCAATGCAATATTATTAAATCAACTTCTAGAATCCAAATGCACACATTTCTTGTATGCATTGGGGGGGGGGGGAAGGTTTTGTAAAATTTTCACATCTTAAAACTTCAAAATACTTGAATTTATGTTCTGTTCACAGCAGTGTGGAGTATAAGTTAATGATGAAAACTTGTGTTTATTTACAATATGCAGACCTCACAGTGTTAAACCATTGGTATGTGTTATTTGATCTAGTTAGCATGTACACAATGTGAACAAGGCATAAATAATTCTCCAAAACTTCATTTTCAAGAAAAAGGACCACAATTCTAAAATATGTGAGTCAAATATGTCAATTGTACATTTTTAAAATGTATAACTCTATTTTTGCTTACTTATTAATAACTAGTATTTAATGATGATCTCTGTCTTTTTGGAATGATGAAATGAAAATTAAAGAAATGCCAATTCTGTGAATTATTTTGTTATTATTTAAGCTATTTATGCTCTTTTTGTATCTGAAAGTACCCTCATAATGCTTCCAACACCACCTACAAGATAAGCCTTTTCATGCCACAGTAAAAGATGGCCACTGCTTCCTTCTGATGGTGTTTCAAAACCTCTGTATACATATTTCATTAGCACATCAACCAAATCTCTGTCTAATGCTGCTACAGCTTCTTCAATTTGTGATGACTTGATAGAAAGCAGCACCCTTAGTGTTAAATTCAATGCATTGTCCTGAAAATGAAAATAACATATATATATATATGTAACAATGCACCAAATTCAAAAATTATTTTCAGAAACATTCAAGACTAAAAGCAACAGGGAATTTTAAGATCATTGTGTGATGACAGAATCACACAATGACCTTAATGTATGATTAGCTTCACTGTGCAATGTTCCAATTAACAATTTTAGTTAACAGGATATTTTATTATAAAATCATTTGAATGTCATCTACATACTTTTTGAAGTATGGAACCAATTTCGAAGACACTTCATCTTCATCCTCGGCCAACTGAAGACTGGTTGGAAAAACCTTCAGTTATGTAGGAGCGAGGCTCCACCATGGTGGCAATTTTATGAACTTGAAATTGGTGTTCTCCTCTCCTGGAATGTCAAAGTTCATTAAGTGATCTTTATGTTTCTAAATATAAATTTTCTCCCATGTATCTAATTCTAAGGGCCCCTGTGCTGCTTGAAGTAAATCTACCTCCTTTTTCATGTCATGATTCTCAGTCCAGAAATGGTATGCCACTGCCCACTTAATATCTGTTTATAATTCAAATTCATAAGATGTTCCTTCATACGTATTCCTATATTTCTCTTGGTTTTTCCCAAATAAATCTTATTACATTCTGCACAAGATATTTTGTAAATGCCTGCTTTTTTCTCTTGTGGAGTGCTGTCAGAAGTATTGTCCTTCAGAACATTTTTTAGACTGAATCTATTAAGGGGTTCCAATCTAATATCAAAATCTTTAAAAATATTTTGAGATTTGTTCATTGTTTCTGGGTGATAAGTAAATTTTATAAAAAACAGTTCCTCATTCTCAGCCGATAACATAGTATTTCTAATCAGTTTCTTCCTTTGGAAGCTATTAACCTTCCTGTGTACTAAACCCTTGTTAAAACCATTTAAAATTGCAATTTCTTCTATCTTTTATATACTCTTTATATTCTTTGCTAAATTCCTCTTTCTGGTTGGTAAATTAATTAATCTATATGTCAGACTGTTAAAAATTGCATGTTTGTGGCCTATGGGGTAAAAAAACCACTTCTTTTATATAGTTGTCTGTGTATGTATCCTTCCTATATATTCTGAACTCCAAATTTCCGTGGTTCCTCATAATTTTGATATCTATTTTTCTTTATGTATAAAACAGAAACAGACAATATGTCGCTGTTTTTAGATACCAAAATTATGAGGAACTACAAAAATTTGGAGTTTAGCATATATACGAAGGATACACACACAGATAATTATATAAAAGTAGTGGTTTTAACCCCATTGCCCACAAACATGCAATTTTTAACAGCCTGACATACAGATTAATTAATTTATCAATCAGCTAAGAGGAATTTAGTAAAGAATATAAAGAGTATTTAAAAGATGGAAGAAATTGCAATTTTAAATGGTTTTAATAAGGGTTTAGTACACAGGAAGGTTAATAGCTTCCAAAGGAAGAAACTGATTAGAAATACTATGTTATCGGCTGAGAATGAGGAACTGTTTTTTATAAAATTTACTTATCACCCAGGAGCAATGAACAAATCTCAAAATATTTTTAAAGATTTTGATATTAGATTGGAGCCCCTTAATAGATTCAGTCAAAAAATGTGCTTAAGGACAATACTTCTGACAGCACTCCACAAGAGAAAAAGCAGACATTTACAAAATATCTTGTGCAGAATGTAATAAGATTTATGTGGGAAAAATCAAGAGAAATATAGGAATAATAATGAAGGAACATCTTAGGAATTTGAAATATAAACAGATAGATAAGTGGGCAGTAGCATACCATTTCTGGACTGAGAATCATGACATAAAAAAGGAGGTAGATTTACTTCAAGCAGCACAGGGGCCCACAGAATTAGATACATGGGAGAAAATTTATATTTAGAAACATAGAGATCACTTAATGTACTTCAACATTCCAGGAGAGAATACCAATTTCAAGTTCATAATTGTGCCACCAGGGTGGAGCCTCACTCCTACATAACTGAAGGTTTTTCCAACCAGTTGTCAGTTGGCCGAGGATGAAGATGAAGTGTCTTCGAAACCAGTTCCATACTTCAAAAAGTAAGTGAAGCATAAAGAGTGTATAGATGACATATTCAAATGATTTTATGTGGGCTTCACTGTGTTAGTATCATAATTATTTTTTTTAATAAAGGACAACTTTTTAAAAAATTTTAATTAGGATATTTTATTGATTATATTGCAAAGATGCTGCCACTATTTTTCTCTGTTTTAAAATGATTATGGCAATAAAAGCCTCCAATTCTTGAGGCATCAACCAACTCTATGATAAATTTTATATTCCAAATCATATGAATGTATATATTTACATTGTGACTGGACATGTACCCAATGACAGTGCCAAATTTTAATTTAAAATATAGTTTAATTTAT
Organism: Metallyticus violacea; assembly: GCA_030762175.1. Taxonomy (NCBI): domain Eukaryota; kingdom Metazoa; phylum Arthropoda; class Insecta; order Mantodea; family Metallyticidae; genus Metallyticus; species Metallyticus violacea. The sequence continues at coordinate 72,207,749 of CM060836.1, forward strand.
TTAGTGATAGGTGTGGCACTTTATTTACTATATTTCAATTTAAGCACATACAACATGGCAAATTAAGTCACTTTTACATGTCCTGGGCAGGACACCCCTCAGAAATTGCTGCAGGAGTTATCCCAATGTTTGTCTCCTACATTTAATTTTAAATTTATAGTTGGCCCTACTGTAACATGATGGCTTATCTTGCCAAGATATAATATCTATCCTGGCTCAGAGGGTGACCTGGAAAATTCTCAATAAAGGTATAATTTTTTTTAACTATAATGTTTTTATTTTTTTCAACCTAATCTTCCTTAAGGTTGAAAAAAATGAAAACATTATAGTTAATATATATCCTTGCATCTACTTCCCACTTTTTCTAATAACCTTTCATTAAGCCTTTGAAGTCATTGACTAAAGCATCAATTCTTTCTCCACTATCTGTTCAATGACATTTTGGAAGAGAGAGGTAACTTGACTGTCATACCGTTCCAGAAGGTTTGCTGGCCTTTACAAAACTGTTCACTATTTAAAACATAAGGAATATTCTGTGGTTTTTTTTTTTTTTGAATGGTGTTTAATGCCCGTTTTTACTACTGAGGCACCACAGGCAGTGAACACTGATGATACATGAAATGAAATGATACATATATTGGGAAAGGATTTTTTTTTAAAGGAAGGAAACATTCCAGGCTTAAGTTTAGGATACCTCCCCAGCATTTGCCAGTTATGAAGACTGAGGAAAACCTGAAAAAACCTCAGTTATGGAGGACAGTCCTGGCAGGATTCGAACCCCAGACCTTCCGCTCACAAGTCCGTGCCTTAACAACCTCGGCCACTTATGGCGGTGAATATTCTATATGTTTGCCCTGATTACACAAATAAATTTTGAAATTTTCAAGTCTTATTTTCCAAAAATATTTGTCAGCTGCTGATATTACAACTTGTGTTCCTTTGAGAAATGGATGCTATCTCTTGATGGAGTTTCTATTCCTCACAAGTGTGAGCATTTGAGATATGCACCTAGTCTTTTTATCTTTTGTACTTATTTTCTGTAGTGAATAAATTCTTGGAGATGGAATATGTAAAGATAAGATAAATCTATACAAAAATGAAAAGCACCCCTGGGAGATTTCATGTAACACTGACTTTCAATTGAAAATTTCTGTTAAATTTTTAAATTGTTACCTCATAGAAGAGATCATTTTCTGCAAAATAAATAAATAAAAAAATAAAACCAATTTCCATGAATTTGTGCCATATCAACTTCTCCACCTAATTATTATATGTTTTCAATAATGATGCTCTTTCTGAATGGAAGAGACTTTGCTAATTAAATAAAATGAACCTTACCTTAACCTGTTGATTTTTTGAACCTAGTGGAGCATTTTGCAGGACCATCTTCAGCGCTTCAATATGACGACCTCTGATGACTGTTAAGGATAAATAAATTTTCTTATACAGGACAAAATAGATGAATAAGTACATGGAATCAATCCCAAGACTCCAAGATTAATTAGTTCCAGTTACACATAATTTATTTTAAATTTTATATGTAAATTATATTTCTTCTCTTATAAAAACAAACCAAATTTACAACTGATTCTTCTTATGTGCAATGCAGATTGCAATGGCTTTTGTAACACCAGCAAGTTTGTTTTATTCATTGACCTTTATCAACATGAAGAGATAGCCATTTCTAAGTGAGACCAGTTCTAAATCCTAAAGAGCAAGCATTGTTATTGGTTGTTTAGCCTTATGTCAATGGTAAAACATTTCTAAGACCAACTGATATACCTTTAAAGTTGTATACATGTATGAAAATAATAATTTGCAGATAAACAATTTCTTATTGCTAACATATTTAGCCAGGTATTGCAGTACTATATTAAGATTATTTTTAGTAAATATATAAATTTAATGTATTACATGTACAAGATATGGAAAAAATATGTACAAAGAATTTTGAGTAGAAATAGGGGTTTACATAAAATATTTGAGTGGAAATGAATGGTTTCAGACACTTCAACATGGAGTTACGAGCATCAATATGAATTAATGCCATAGTTTGTGCTGTGTCATATGTTCATAGTCAGTTACATATAAACCAATGCCACTGGCAGAGACATATTCATAAGTAGGTTGCACCTTAATATAGGCCATAAACCACAAGTCATTCAGTGTACAGGTCTTCACAGAAGCAGTAAGGTATTTTTATGAATACACTGTATTTTAACTTCAATTAATATTATGGAATATATTTGAGAAAAATATCTAAGTTAATGCCTGCAGTACCACAACAAAGCCTTTGAGACCATTTGTTCCTAGATGTCCATTATATACATATATATAAACTTCTGAACTGGGTTATGTAAGTTTTACATGATTGAAAGCATTCATTTTGTTGTAAATGCAATATGTTCAATTTATATTTTGCACAAAATTTTTGAGTGTATATACTATAAAAAAGGGAGAAGGGGGTGATTGGAGGCAGGAGGAAAAATGTGTGTGAATTTTCTTTTTATTAGTTTTTTATCTTTCCTATTTCTCTGTTGTTTTCTCTTGTATCCTACCAGTGTAACTGTCTAATTTGAACAGTTTTTGTTAGAATCATTTATTAATTCATGTATTTTTTTTAGTGTGAATTTACAAGTACATAATTAAAATTTGTGGATAGTTTAAATCTTTTTTACAATCCTTTCAGGCAAATTCTCAGTTTTGAAGTCTTTCTTACTATTAAGTAGATTATAGTAATTATTTGTGATGGTTGTATTTAGTTTCTTCCTATGAATGCTCCATGGCATACTCAGTACATTATATTAAAAACACAGTAAGTAGAACACTTTATTTCAAAGGTCTAATATATCTTTTTTGTACCAAAAAAGAAAATATATGATAATAGAACTAAAGACGAACGTGCAGACTAAATCACCTTTATTATTACTCAGTAATACTAATTTAGTGCTTCTGAAACAAATGCACACTCACTTAAAACATTAGCTGTATGTTAGAGTAAGTGCCTGTTGGATTTGGCATCATCCTTCATCATGAAAACCTCCTCCTCCCCGATGAACAAATTTTAAAAACTTGTGCACTATTTTGATTCTTTTCTGGAGCTTATCATGAGTTTATAATTCATTATATTTATTATAGAAGCATAAAATCATCAGCAAATACATTGCTGATTAACTTAAAAACACAAATTCCACCTTTTCACCAACAAACCTACATTGCTGTGTTCAAAATAAATACAAATTTAGAGTGATAATACACATGCACAGTAATGTTCATTAATTTGCATAATCACCATGCATGTTTACAAATTGTCAATCAAGAAAACTGCAGATCTTTCCCTTAGTTTGTACATATTTAGTAGTATATCCATTAGGTACATAAAAATTGGGGGATATTTTGTTTCTAGACATATAGTCAGTCACTGAAAAATTCTTGTTCTTTATAGGGTGCCTCTGTTAGGTGTCACTAACATGATTTGTGAAGTGCAATGAGATTTCCACATCTTTCTTACATTCCTCTAGCAATAACAGTTTTCAGTCATGCAATGACAACACAATTAAGTGTACCAAATACCTTTATAAAAACTTGTTTCTCAGTATTCTCTCTCTCTTAAACCTAAGTGGGGTGTATAGTTTTATTCAATTAAACTTTTTTTTCATAAAAGAAAAAAGATCTAGGTTTAATATAGCTAGTAACCAATTGCTTGGATGCCATTGGTCATTTTCAGTTCTCTTTTGGAATACTATGGATTGACTGAAACTGTCAAAACTATTTCTCATACACTGCATTAAATTCAGCAAGTAAAAAATTATTCTCCACTATCACTGCTTTTAATTCAATTTCCCAGGAAACAAAACAAACATAATATTATTTTCGCTTGCTACCTCAATTGCAACTCCCAATGCTAGCGGCAGCATGGTTTTTTAAGGTTAGGTTCAATTTTTAGATATTGCCTTGGCAAGCTTGAGAAGGAATTTATATTGCTCATGACAGGTTGTAAACATTATACAATATATTTTATTACAAGGGTATTTCGCTGAGTTTGCTTCGAAGGATACTGATTCAATAGCGCTGTCACTTCAGCTTCATTTGGCCCTACCGGAATTGACTGCAGTTCTGCATCCTGTTCTTCTCTATAATTGTCTTCGTTATACTGGTCAACATCGATTTTCCTAAACGCCGAACTAGATGTATTCTTTGCCATTTTCTTGATAATTATCTTATCTTTCCGCCCACCCAATAATACGATGACTCAATACGAAAACCAAACCCGCACTTCCTTACTTTTTCACCACCACTGACATTCCATAGAATATTTATACATCTATAGTTTGACAGTAGTGCCTTGTGCACAGATTACTTGGGCTTGTGTTTTGAAAACAAACGGATCAGCCATGTTTTTATATCTAGCTCTATGCACAGAGAAATAAATAACTAATCACGCGGTCGCCTGCGATAGAATGGAAATTAAGCTTTCTAAAAATGTCCAGAAATAAAACTGAATAGCGGACTTTGGAATCGATATTTTTCACGGCATAAAATTATAGACCTCGTTTGATAAAATAAACAGATGGCCTGCAGATAAAACGGGGCTCCAGCTTTTCGAAAATGTTCAGATAATAAAAATGTGAACAGCGGTTGCGCAAAAATTTAATAAAATAAATCCAAAATAAAAAAATTCTGCACCTTTGAAAGGAGGCCTGAATTTCTAAATAGCTCTACGGCTATAAATATGCATAGATTGCCCAATTTCAGCACTTTCATGCCATCAAAAAGGCGTTTATTATGAGTGCATTTTAGTATACAATGCTCTTCCCAGTAGCCTAAAAGCCTTGATAAACAATAACAATTCCTTTAAATCTGCTCTTAGAAAATACGTATGTAAAAAGGCCTATTATTCTGTAAAGGAATATATGAGTGACAATAGTATACAGCACAACATATAAATGTATAAGTAAATATATATTAATAAAAATTGTATGATTGGTTTGTGTTTTTTGGTGTTGGTTGAGTTGTTCTAAGTGTTCCTTTTATTTTTATTGTAATTATTTATGTAGATGCAAACAAATTTTTGTAAATACAGATTGAAAACTACTGTGGTAATTGTATATGACAAGTTCAATGTTCGTAGGTCTCTGTGGCTGCTCCACGAACTCACTGAATGCTCCGAGAACTAAATTAAACATAGTGAACGCATACGGTGACATCGAGATTTTTCGGCGCAAAAAAATAGACTGCCAGCCTTCAACCATATTTGACGTTACTAAGAGACCACAAATGCTGCTGCTGCTCCTAGCGCCGGAGCATTGAGAGAAAAGGGGAATGGGTTTCCTAGGGGGAGGCCAGTTCCGAGCGACAGCGGAGAAAGAGGGAACGTATTAGCTAGATAATACCATACATTTAGAAAACTGCGCAGTGGTTTGCAGGTAGAACAGGGTTTGAACTTTCCGAAAATGTCCAGAAAATGAACACCTGAACCTCGATTATGCAAATATTGAAAATGTTACATAAAAAAATTGCCAGTTCAAGTTCGAAAGAGAAAAATCCCAATTTCAAACTTAATCCACGCCTACAAGTATGGTTCGATTGAGGGGTGGAATAAATAAACAAAAAATATATAGGTGCTTATCTATACTATATTCAAAAGAATGCAAAAGGCCACATCCAAAATTTTGCCACAAAAATCGCAAGTCTAGAAGTGGCATTTTGTAAATTATGTGCTCATATAAATATTAAACTAAAACAAAAATTCACAGTGGCCTATAATAGAGTAGGGTTTCAGATTTCTGCAAATATCACAAAATAAACATCTGAGCTGCCATTGCAGAAAAAATATTAAACCAAATATATCCCAAATCTTGCCATTTTTGGACTGTAGTGAGGGACAGGATCAATTTTGAAATATCTCCACAGTAACAAATATGCCTTGACTGTGTTAAAATCTTGAATAGGACTTAAGAATTACAAAAAGGGTGCAACAGGCTTCATCCAGATTTTTCGTTTCATAAAATTAATGAAAGTGTAGCAGGAAAAAAAAAAGCACGTAAGAGCCTGCACAAAGAATGGGGCTCAAGATTCCTGAAAATGTTTAGAAAAGATAAATCCGAATTGGGTACATGCATGAGAATTTCCAAATTGTTTTCCGAATCATCTGCTTCTTCTACATTTAAAATAAGCTCTTTAAGAAAATACATAGACTCTAGATAATTTGATATGCATAATTCAGCCCACAAAGGAAAAATGGAAATAAAATGTTACAGTCTGCATTTGTACAATGAACTGTTTGTAATTTAAAATGCATTTCATTCTTTTTATCTGCTCCACTGAATTATTCAATCAAGTTATTGCTTAAAAGAATGCATACTATTTACTATTTAGTGTGAAATGATTTGTAACATGCCAAACACAAATACACTTTATATTTATTTTGCAATAATTTTTTCAACTGCTACAATCGTCCGGACACATTCATGGAGCCTTGTGTCATCTAAGATTGGAATATAATACCTATCATAATGTTTGTCTTCACCTGGAGAACATAGTATTTTGAATGTGGGGAAAGTGAACATTCCTCATCCTCACTGCTGTTTGACATGTCTTGAACAGGACGGGAATATTTGTTATTGCTTCATCAAATGCAATCTGAATTTCATGAGATGACTGCAAGTAGTTGTAAGTAAACTGCTGAGATTACAATCCAACACGATAAGCATTCAGCCTATCCACAACTGCCACTCCCAGGATGCAACTTTTAGTCTTTAACAAAGTGCTGTAGCATTCCATTTGTCACAAAGATCAACCCCACTCATACATTTATTATATTACCATACAGCAGATAAAGTCACTTCAACTCTTTTGACTTTGTCAAACATCTTGTGAATATGTAGAAAGAAGATCACTTTGCTCTAACTTGACATTTTTCTGAAATGGTATGTCCCATCCATTGTTTATATTTAGTGTTACCGCCTCAGTGTTTAGCCCTAACAATTTCTATAAAAGTGGAATGATACTAAAACATTAATCAAAGAATACAAAGCTGTTAGAGTTGCCACAAATGCTTTACAGCTAAGTCCAAGTTTTCAGTTTGATAAAAGTACAGCCTTGATAATTTTAAAAATAACTAAAAATGTTAATTAGAACTTGTACAGTGAAGCTAATCATATAATTAAGATCTGTATGATTGAGAAGAAACTACACACTCCTATTGCTCCACATGTTTATAATATGTATTCATATATTACTACACATTATAAATAAATGGAGCAATAAAAGCATGTAGTTCTACTCAATCATACATGATCTTAATTATATTCTAAATTAATGTCAAGTCCTGATGTCAATAAAAAGCTTTATAGAGCAACATGTCTGTATTTCTTAGGTAGATTAAAAGTACTTAAAATCTTGTGAACACATTAAAACACTCTTGAGTCATTCATGGTTGACAATGTGAGCAAGGTCTCACAAAATGTCCCAGTTTTTTTTAAAAAAAAAAGTGGAACGTAAGAGTGTTTTAATGTGTTGACATGATTTTAAGTAGTTTTACTTTTAATTTACATAAGATTTTAAGATCATTTCACTTTGTTGATTTCTACATTCATCATTAAAGGACTGGATTTGTTCTTCACTAATTTCATTGGTGGCAATAACCTGTAAATAGAATCATCAGTTCAATAATGGAATAAGTGTTGTGTCTAGGCAGCTTGAGGCACACTTTTCTCATTAGCATCACCATTTAAAAATATTCTTAAAAGCACTGAAGAGGACCACGAACCTGAACAAGATTTCAGTACATTTTTACCATACAAAGTTACAATTCCATTCTACTAGAACTGTTCAGATCCTACCACATTTTAGCAAAGCAATATCTCCAAAGTTCTTAATAGTTGAATCATTTTCTGCAGGTAAATCAATCCATGCCTTTGTTGTCAAAAGATATGTTCCCACATTCTGACGGCAATAGTCTAAATTTTGTTTTAACATCTGAAATTTCATAATTCTGATATTTCTGTACTTGCATTTAGATACATGAATATTGTAATTTTCCTAAACACTTATTTTTCCTGTGTAGCTCCTATTACAAAAAATAGCTTTCTTGTAGCTACAAAGGCAGACTGAAACCAAGTCAGCCTATGTGATGATGATGTAAGCCTACACATCCATTTGGATTTAACCATAGCATAGGATAAAGGACACTGCAAATTTAATAGTTGATGAATAAACTAGTACCTGCCCTTGAGTTTCCTGCCAGTGTTAGTACTTTTAACAGTGAAAGAAACAAGTGAATCTAATTCAATTAAAAATGAATGTAGGAATCCACACACTGAAACTATCATAATCTTGTTGAATCAAAAGTAAAACTTCTAAAATCATGTAAATATATTAAACTCTCTTGACGTTTCACATTAAAACTCTTTTTACTAAAAAGTAAGTTGGAACTAGTTCTGCGAGTCACTTGCTCACATTGTCAACTAATTGACTAACGACTCCAGTATACATCCTACTTGAAGAGATCCGTTAATCGTCAATTGGTTGACAATGTGAGCAAGTGACTCATGAAACTAGTCCCAACTTACTTTTTAATAAAAAAAAGTTTTCATGTGAAACGTCAAGAGAGTTTAATATATTGACATGATTTTAGAAGTTTTACTTTTAATTCAACAAGAAAATGAATCTAATCTTAGAGTAAAGTCTGCTAAAAATATTTAATGATAAAACACTAAGCCTAATCAGTTATTTCAGCTTCTCCTTGCATGACATTGGTAAGTACATAACATTGTTAGTGCATTAGAATTTATTTAGACTGTCACTTTAATATTTCTACCATTGATTTTATTGCCTCATTTGTACAACCTGACTTTAGTGTAGACCGGATGGTGAGCAGTTAATGCAATCTCTCACAAATCCACTAGTCTTCAGTTAATTAGATGATTTTCAATATATAATTTTCAAACTTTTTTCTCTATATAACATAAAAGGGATAATTTTTGTTAATTAAATATGGCAGACTTTTGTAACATTGATATTTGATACCAAGAATTTAAAATGATTAAGTCGAATTTGTAACATTTGCATCACTAATATTTTAAAAAAGGAAAATTCTGGAGCTAATCGCTCCCATCTTCAGTTTCAGATTGATTGCCGACCTTGTTCGTGGTGGTTGGATGAACTTCTGTATTAAGATGTCACTTGGCAGGATTTTACAGTTGAAAAAGTGATTTTTGTTCTTCCAGATGTTTTCCCAGACTGCAAGTTCTGCTTTTCCTGTGATATTTTTAGTTTGGGATTTCTGTTAATATTATGTTGTTCCTTCCAAAAATGCCAAGCTACCGCTGATTTTCTTCCCATCTTTATGTTCCTGTGTGTTGCTTTACTCGTGTTTTTATGGTCCTTTTAGTCTTTCCAATATAATGTAAATTCTATCTAATCTGTCGTCTAACACACTCTTATGATTTACTTACTTTTAAATATGGCAGGACTGGTTTCAAAGAGACATTCTCTCCATCTTCAACAAACTTGATGACTGGTAGGAGAAACTAACATTTATGAGAACCCATGGCTCCGCCCTGGCAGTGTTTTTTTATAAACTGGAAATTTGTATTACATTCTCCTGTAATGTCGAAATTAATAAGATGACCCCTGTGTTTATGAATGTAAATCTTGCAAGTATCCATTCTGTACATTTGTGTGCTTCTTTATGTAACTTTATTTTTTTTTATATCATGATTGACCAAAAATATCCTCTTTTAGTTTACAATTTAGTAATTTTTCATGGAGTAACTGTTTTTAGAGCTAAAATAATGTTATTTTTTTTGAAAATCTTTTAGAATTTATAGAAGGCTGATGGATGGTATGTCTTTTTTTTGTACATTCTATTTTCTTCACGTTTTCAACTCTGACATCCTGCCAAGTGACATCTTAATACAGAAGTTCATCCAACCACCACCAGAGACAAACTATACCACCACTGGGAGGCCGGCTTTCAATCTGGAACCAAAGATGGGAGCAATATGCTCCAGAAGTTGAGTTTTCCTTTTTTAAAATGTTAGTTACAGATAATTTTTGTACTTAATCTCACCTAAGCCTGTTTGAAATATGGTTGGTTGCTAGTGGCCATTGGGGATGCTGACATTTATCATTTGTTTGTTGCTATAAAGTTGACTGCATTTCAGTCTATGTTCTTTGTTCGAAATATAACAATATTTGTGTGATCGTTTCAGTATTTTATTTATTTATCCTTATCCAGTTTTATAATTGCTCTCACTATTTATTAGTCCAATAATTTGACTATGGGAAGAAAAACATTTTCAACTATAGAAACAGGATGATGAATTTTAAATATCCTGAAGTTAAATTTCCACACTTAAATCGCTGAGACAATATTAATCTTGAAATATATCCAGCTAATACAAAATAACTGGAACACTATCATTCCAATACATAAATCCTATGTGTATATACACCTCTTTTTCTATTTTTATTTGGTTTATTTACACATGCTTTTTAACATCTCAGATCACTAGCATCCCATTCAATTCAGGGCATACAATGGCTGATAAATTTTGCTCAGAGGCCACTTCTTTCAGGCTTGAGCTGCTTTTAATGCCATAAATGTACAACACAGGATTTTCTTCCCTTTTGAAGAAAGCCAAACTTAGGATTTTTACGACAGAAAAAATCCATTGACCCTGGCTGAGATTGAACTTGGGATCTTGGTTCTACAAAGCACATATGGTTACCACTATACCACCTGGGCCAATCCTCTTCCTCAAATGAATTTCCATACAAAGATGAGAGAGAAAATAATAATAAATATAATCACAGATATTTATTGTATTTTAATGTAAAGTGGTTTTACAAATAACATCATTTTTCAAGCCTTAATGGCAAATTTTCTGGGAGGATGAGCTCGCAATTTTCTAAGTTGCTTTGCAGTCTTGCGATTACGCTCACTTCTGGTAAGTGCACGGCGAATGGCACGAGTCTTTTTTGGTCTCAGATCCAAAGGTTTGAATTTCTTATTCTGAAATACAAAGAAAGGTTAGAAAATTAAAATTTTATTTCAAGTTAGTTACTACAAATATATGTACCATATATACACTCCAACTTTTCCTGGTAACATTCAACAAAAAGAATCCCTGACAATATGGGCATCTCATTTTCATCAAATGAAAATTCACATTTGATTTGTGGTAAAATTCTAAAACAATGAGTTGATTATAAATGTTAATTCAAACTTTTACAGTGAAGCTAGTCATATAATTAAGATCATTATTATGATCTTAACTATGAGTCAATCATGTTTGGTTCTAAAGCATGTAAGAATCTTAATCACAACTAATTCTTTATAACATACAAGAAACAGGCTGCAAAAGGCACATAATTATTTTTATTATTCACTCATCACTATTTCTTTGAGTGGAGTGCCAGTTGTGTCCTGTATGCTTGTTTTGATGTCTTACAAGAAATAAGACATTAAATTTGCAGAACATTTCATTAAAATAGAGTCAAGCAATGAGGGTTTATAGTGCAATATGCATAATTGGTGAAAACAAAACAAAGACTTTTCAGAATGAAAAACAAAATTTTAAACAAGGCATTTCATGGTAAAAAGTCAGCAGTTTTCCAGCTTTTGAAAATTTACTATTGGAATAAGCAACTAATTACCTTATATGATTTTAGAATTTCACATGAAATGCTGCAATACAAAGCACATGAAATTGCAACAACTGATACTGAATGCTGTAATCCCTACATATTACTGATAATAGGTAAATTCCTTGTCCTGTTCCTATCATTCAGTTCAAAATAATTGGAGATTTCAAGTTGGTGTGCAATCGATTGTTCAATATTACTCTAAGTTGAAATTCAAAACCATCTCAGAACATGCTGCACAAATGTCTATCCGTGAGGACACCAAATTTTCTTTTCATGTAAAATGTGCAGAAATTTATTTCTGAAGAAAGAAAGAGAGAGAGAAAAGTTGATGTGCAAATATTAGGCCAGAAATGTACATCCTAAAGATCGAGTTCAAGCTCTTGAACTTCATATATTTTCTTGTAAACACATGTATTCTATTTATTTTTCAGCATACAGGATGAATCCCACTCCGCTGTCAAACTTTCACAGGCTATTCAGGAACTACCTTTTTATATGCATACTTGAAATACGATTGTTTCCAAACAAAATACAACCTTTCACTGCTGTAGTGGTGCATGTTTTCAGTGCAGTCTGCAACCAGTCTTGAACTCCTTCAGCTTTTATTTCCTGCAGTGGATTACTTTTTAGTACGTTGTTAGTGTTAGGATATGGATCGCTTTACCTTTGTAGAATTAGCCAACATGCACCTCGCCTATGGTTTCACTCAATGCAATGAGAGAGCAGTAACAATGTTATGCAGAGATTTTCCAGCAGCGATGGCAACATCATCATACCATATTTGCAGCTGTAAGCTGGCAATACCTCGTCCTTCACTGTTAATATGCAAGATACTGGCCATGAAAGGAATGTCAGAATGCCTGATCTTGAAGAGGATGTTTTAAATGCAGTCTGACAACCCTGCAAGCCGTAGTCGTCATATTGCACAAGAGTTGAATGAGGGTCTTACATGAGCAGTAATTGCACCCCTATCATCCACATAGGGTCCAGACTCTGCAACCATCAAACTTTCCACATCAAATGCAGTTTGCTAATTGGCTCTTAGAGCAATGAGCAGACAACTAACATTTTCCTGCTACACAGATAAGGCATGTTCAACAGTGGGAATAGCTTTATCAGGGAGTACGAAAATCTACATCCTGTGGTGAATTGAGCCTACCAACAGGCATTCTGTGAAAGTACGGGCCAGTATTGTTAATGATTCTGTGATTGGGCCCTGTATACAGACTGAATGGAGAAGTCTACAAATTGCTCCTTCAACATGTCCTCCCACATTTTTTTGGAAGTTGTGCCGCTGATAATTTGCAGGTGTATGTGATTTCAACATGATGGGGCACCAGCATACTTTGCAGTGAATGTTAGGGAATACACTTTGGGCACAGATGGATTGGTAGTGATGGTCCTGTTTCATGGTCAGTTCGATCACTAGATCTGACACCCATTGACTTTTTCTTCTGGAGTCACGTGAAGAGCCTAGTGCATGTGATTCTTGTTGAAACTAATATGGACCTGATTGCTAGGATTGTAGCCGCTGCTGACGAAAAGCAAATCTTCTGAGATGCTAGAGCATGTGCAACAGTCCATGAGGCATCTGTGAAGTTTGTCACAATTATGGCAATCAACAAACATATTGTCAGGTGATGAGTAGTTGATTAATTGGTGAATTGTAATGAAACATGCTCTACAACAGTCAAATGTTTTGTTTGGAAACAATCATATTCCAAGTAAGCAGATTCAAAGGTGGCTGAGTTATTACAAAATGAAAACAATGAAATTACATGGTAATGAATCACCGGAGACCATGGGTTCCTTATATCACAACACTCAAAAAAGATCCTTGAACAACTTATGAAAGTTTGTCAGTAGAGTTCAGATTCATCCTGTATAAAACTTAAGCATTTATTCGCTTTATTTATGGATGCTCCTTAATATCTGAGGTATCAGCATTCCATTCAATGACTGATAAATTTTGCTCAGAGATCTCTTCAAACACAAACATAACAAAGCAAAGCACATCCCTGAAAACACTATTAAATAAATAAATAAAAAAAAAATTACAAAGTAGTATATTAACTTCCTTCTTTCCTTTAAGGATTCTGATATAAAGCAATGATTTCTGTAAATCATTTCAGATCTACTAGTACTTAGCAAAGATATCCTCAAATACACCATTAGTGTTCGTCATTATAAGAGAATACGACTTTAATACCACCAAATTCTTTGAGTTTCAACATCTTAACTATTAGTACTCAAGTTTAATTTATTTACACATTATTCCATGCATTTCAGCATGAAATTTTGATCCCAATTGTTTAAAATGAATTTTTTTATATTCAAACCTTAAATACTTGAAAATGAAGCTCACTACTGACAAAAAGAGAGCAGAAAATAAAATACTTACTTTATAAAGTTTCCTTAGGTTTTCCTTTTGCTTTTGGTGCATAACAATGTATACACGAGCGATGGCCTTTCGAACAACACGGCTAAAAAAACAAATAAATAAAAACAAAAAGAAGTGAAAAACACTCATAAATCCTGTTGCTAGGCTTTGTCCCACATAATACATCAAATATATGTGCATAAATTGTTGTGCTGGTTTGTTATATTGTACAAATGCAATCTTGCATTTGAAAAAGTTTTCATGTTAGAATTTATTGCAGCTTATAATTTTAATTCCACTATTCATAGCATGCAAATTTTAAGAAGTTAAACAAATAAAATTCTGAACATGACCATAAATTTTTCTATAACTGATATGTAGGTTTTCAATCATATTCCCCCGAAAGATTTGGTGTGGTCAATTGACTGCATTTCTTAGATAGCATGATTACTGTACATTTATTTGTAAGAAAGCATGTACATGTTTCATATTTGCAGTTGCTATGTAATGGTGTTAATGTGAATGTTAAAATAAATTACAATATCATTTTTTATATAATGAGGTATTCCATTCAACCATCAGCTAGCTGTTGTACTAATAATGCATTTAATTGGTTGGCAGTTTAATCTTTCAACAGATTAAAAGAAGCCACTTAAAACAAATAATAGCTTCAGAGACTTGATACCTCTTTTGACTTATTCTGTTCAGTTAGTTTAAGATCTGAGCAAAATAATATGCATAACGTACCTTTGTAAACATAAGTTAGAAACAGTGAAGTTGATTGATTATACACATAAAGAGGTCAGTATCAAATGACCCTATACTTCAAGTAATAACCTAAAGTTAGTGAAGTATAGTATCACCTAATAATGACCTCTTTATGTGTATAACATACTTTGCTTCCTTGGTTATTCATATAATTTAATCTCATGTACCATCAGTGTCTATCACCTCTACACAAGAACAGTTGAAAACTAGGTTTTTTAGTTTACTTTTAACTATTTTGAAGAATTAATGAATCCAAATGCATAGGATTAAATACCTACTGTTAAATTAGTCACATTTAGATATTCAAAATATTTATATTCTTTCAACAAATCATTTTCATTAAAATTGTGCTCTGCTAGTGACCTATTCTACATCCTTGGTCTACTCACAATTTTTAAACTTTAGTAATGGCAAAGTATAAAAAATGAAGGATTACATGGCTAATATTTGTATTCAAAGGGCTCACTATGGTACAGCCAACCATTACACATTTAGGCTCTTTACTTGTAGAAATAAACAAATTTTTAAAATCAAGCTCTACCAGTCAGGGCATTATAATAAATAAACTTTTATGCATCGTTGTCTAAGCACAACCTATCCCAATGTAATAAACATTTTGGGCATTAAAATTACAAAATTGTCATGCATTTGCATGGCCACACAATTTCTATATGTTACATTAGCTTCTGTATGCAAACAAATTGTAACTATTAGTACTTATGCAAAAACAAAAAAACTGTTCCACATGTTTATAAACTGGTTGGTTGGTTGCTAGTGGCCATAGGGGATGCTGATATTTATCATTTTTTCCCTCGGTTCCCAATAAAGAGATGCCAAATTATTTTTCATTTGTTTGCTGCTATCTAGTTGGCTGCATTTCAGTAGATATTCTTTATTTAAGATATTATTCACGTCCTTAACAAGGGACAGTGGTTGTCCTTGATTAATTTCATCCTGAAGAGATGTTCTGACAGGCAATCATGCCCAACAATTAAGCAGAATTGGGCAACTCCAATTTTTCTTGGTATTAATAAAAGATGTTTGAAAGTATTTAGATCTTCATATGGTTTTCCTTTGAGTTTTTGTTTGATATTTTGTTGTTCTTGTTGAGACATTAATCTTTTTATGAGTTCCAATTTAGAGGGAAGTTCTAGTTCAAAAATGTGGTTTTAATTTTATGGTGGCTCCTTTTTTTGCTATAATATTGGCAATCTTATTTCCCTTCAATCTCACATGGCTCCATTATAAAACTATTTGTGTATTTCTGATCTGGATTGTATGATATAGTTTTCTCATTTCATTTATAGTGTATGTTGGTGGGTAATAGTAATTCATTATACTTTGTAGTGCCGCTTTAGAGTCACTTAAGCTAACAATTCTGATATTTATTTTAGGTCTAAACAGAAGATTTTGTAAAGCTGCTCCAATGGCCATTATTTCACCATCAAAATTGTTAGCATACTGTTCCAAAGACGTATACTGAGGATTCTTCACAGTATATTCCAAAGCCTGCTCCATTTTTACCAGATCCCCCTGTATAGGCTCTACATAATGATTTAGTTGGATAATAGTTTAGTGCACTAAGTGCAATCAATCTTAATACCTCAGGTGGGTTGTTCTTCTTGGAAACCATTGTATCCAGATTTAGTTTCACGCTAATATCTATATATTGTAAAGGATCAGTTGGTGTATGACAGGTTTAGTGCTTATTTTTAAAAATTTGTCTAAATCTTCTTTCTGTATGTAATTTTTGAAAGTCTGTTGTGTTTTTAATAATTGTGTGCTGTCAGGAATTTGAAACCATTTATTCCTGTGTTGATTCCTTTCTAATTTCTGTACCCAGCATAGCCGTTTTAATATCTAGCTGTATTTTGAGGTTGTTAGTTATGCTCTGCATTATAGCAATTGGTGTTGTTTTAATGGCTCCTATTATTATTCTTAAGAACCTAGATTGTATTGTATCCAATTTATTTTTAAGCTGGTTGTTTATTGTGGATGTTATCTCACTTCCATTGAGCAAATTGGGCTTTATGTATCTTTTGTACGTGTCATTTAGGAGACCTATGGATCCTCCCCATTTGATGCCTGCTAGTCTTAATATGTTGTTCTTATTCACTTTCTTTGTTATATTGTTGATCTGTTCAGAGAGAGAAATTTTTTTGTCAAGTGTTATACCAAGATATTTAGTATGTTCTTTCTCTTGTAGTAGTTCATTATTGGTTTTAAACACAAAGTCATCTGTAGCGTGTTGAAGACTGAAAAGCTGGAAAACTGTCTTTTAGTGTTTATTTCCATATTGTTGGTGGATGCCATCCATGCTATCAACATTTTCTGCATTTAATTTTCTAGTTTTGTCAGGTGTTGTCTATTCTGCTTATTTATTTATTTATTTTTTTGGCTAATCTATATGATGATATCATCTGCAAACAATCCCATTTATATCCTAACCTTAGGCATTCATTTTTTACACTAAACTCCATTTACTTACATAAAATAAGACATGTTTTGGGAGAATCTCTCCCATCTTCAGTTGCTCGCTGTTATTTGAAACGATGGCTAGACACCAAGATGTTCCTGTGTTGGCATGTTGGCTAAAGTATGAAATTGTCGAGTTCATCCATTGGGGGAAACTTGTTCATTAGATTATCTTTATTTTTTAATATGAAATTGTTTTTCCCAATTAAACTTTGAGAAAGGATCATAAAAGTTGAATTTTTATAAAAACTGTCATTAATGAATCTAAATTTGAAATTTGATTTAAAATTTGGCTTATTAAAACCATTGGTCTGTCACAGTCTATCTGTCTGATATGCACATAGCCAAATGTAAGCTGTTAGAAACCAAATCAGCAGTTTCCCAATCTCTCACATAGCTTCCCATAATTCGCTGTATGCCACAGCCAGTATATCAGTAAGTTCAGTTGATTTGAATACTGATATACCACGTTTATTAAGGCCAATTATAAAATATACTGTACAGGAATGGGTTCAAGTGCAATAAGATCAATGTGGGCTAAAAAGAGACAAGATCAAGTTTAAGCATACCCGAAAACTCAGTTTTAAAGTAACTATTACATATTTGAGGCAAGATAATTTTATATTATAAAAGTGTTGCTGGAATACTATATTTTGGTCTTGGCACTGCTCTACTAGGTATTAACCCTGCCACCCTCCTTATATATAATATTTCTTCAGGCTCCTCCTACTGGGAATAAGAACGGCCAACATAACATAGATTCTAGCATAAAAAATAGAAGTTTTACAGTGCATGAAATTTGAAATAGTGCAAGCAGCAAACGTAGTTGTGAATTCGTAAAAAGTTAAAATACACATACACTAACTTTGGGTAAATCTTAGAAAATGGTGGACCCAGTAATTACTGTGGCTTGCTATGGCCTAAAGGCCTATGCTCACTCCTTTTCATAACCATATATTGGTATCATATATTGCTTAGAAAGTAATAGCAAAATTTGCAATGGAAAGTGGCAACTCGTGTGCTTTATATCTTAATTGTTTTATTGCTGTGGAGGAAAGTTTGATGAAAGTTGTTAGTTTCTGCAACATGATTGTGCCAGATGCCAGTGGTGTATAATGAAATATATACAGGAAGTTGATGCCGATAAATTAGGGGGAAAAAAAGGTGCACTTTGCTGGATATCAGTGTGAATACATATTCAAGTATAATTTCTCACAGCCAGAAAGGCTTCAGCACTTCCTTGTTCATGCTGCATATGTTTATTTCAGCAATTGAGATAAATGTATACCTTTTCTTTATTTTAGTGGATGAATCTTTGTAATTATGGCATTACTACTGGGAGGCAATCTGAGCGCTATCTAGCAGAGAAATAATCTTTGGTAGAGTGCCTGCTAGCTGAAGAAATCATAAGCTTTGCCTGTATGCTAAAGTAGCAAAATGTCAAGCAAGCGTAGGAAAATATTAACTTTTGAGCAAAAAACAAAGCACAACTAATTTTACAGTGTTTAAAAGCATGTAAATGAAAAAGTGTGTTGTAGAGCAATCCAGATGCTCTAGTGCTGAGCAAGAAACCTAAGCCACTACTGGAAGTTCTACAGCTACAACATCTATGTTATATAAGGCGATGTATGTCAGAATGGGATTTTACTGTAGCGAGCAGATACAGCAATTGTTTAATATCAGAACTGAAATTATTAGCAGTAGTAATTGATTACTTACATTTTGGACAATTTTGAGGCAGCTCCGCCCGTCACTTTCGCTACTCTCAAATTAGTCAACTCTGTTTTAAGTTCATCTAGCTGTTTTATCAGTTCCTTTTTGTCCTTGGTTCTAAGCTCCGAACACTTCACTTTCCCCTAGAACACATACAAGACAAAATTACATTCACACAATATAACGTAATCTCGAATAAAACTTTCGGAATGTCTATAGCGGCATTTTTTTAATCACAAACCATTAGAGACTAATTAAATATAACGCCTTAGCACCAAAGCTTTAATTACTTGTGCAGGATTATATAGATAAAACTGACATTATTCATAAATTACACACTAACCATTTTCTCTTCTTTCGGAGTCACCAGTAACACACGGTCTGGAATGAAGGATTATATGCACGAAACATTCACCTGTTTTCCGGTGTCGCTGTGATCGAAAATCTCATTGTTGGCAATTTTTTATTTGCAAATTCTGAAATTAATTAAACAAGTTATCTATCTTAAAAATGTTCTGAAGTAGTTATATATTTTATTTAACCTCGTACTCTTACAAAGGAGGCAGATATGGAATATCTGAAATGTTTTGTCTCTCCTCGATTTCGATCATATTTTCACTTGTCATGTTGGTATCCACATTTTGTTTACTAATATATATACATAACCTCTTATGAAAGTGAATGAAATATTTTGAGTATTAAAAAATGACACCAGATTTTCACAGCATATGTCGGCTCTGTATGCTTCAGAATGAAGCCATGTATCCGCTTTTCAGCAGTGAAACACAGTTACACAGTAAATTAATGTCACTCTCGCCAAAATTAAAGGTTAGTTCTAATCTTGACCATTATAAATCCCACTTGAAATTGTACTCTTTTAAGATGTACACAATCCCATGACGTTTATAGTACTTAGTAAAGTAGAGATTATCTCTAAAATTACAAAAGGATTGTAAGAATAACAACTTTAAGAAAGAAAAGTTAAAGCCGCTGTTCAGAGCATTGAACTTATACTTTCCCCATGTTTCATATTCTAAAATATTTAACTTCTAAACGAAAAACATAACATACCATCAACCAATGTAATAAACGTAATTACAGTACTAGAAAAAAAAAATAAATAAAACATTCGAACATTACTCAATTATCTAATTAAATTCAAAACAAATGATTAAAATAAGTAAAATCCCGGAAGAGCCCTGCCCCACTAGAATTTTGCAAATTTATAATGTAATTATAATGGCTCACGCTTTTATCATAATTTGTTTTACTTCAACAATTAATTTCATAACACCATGGCATGAAGGCAGCACAATGTGTAATGGAAAGAAACTGTGCAATTACCACAAAAAATTAGAAAGAGATCTGATAGGTATGTAAAGTCAGACAACCAGCACTTTTATTTGAAATTTTCCTTCACTTGCTAGAAAAATGTTTTAACTAATTTAAACGATGCTTACATTGTGTCAGTAGGATCTACTTGAATAAATATCTTGACTAATATAATTCTTTATTTTGTACTTATTTATATTATTTCACACTTTCATTACCTACTTGAGGCATGAATTGACCAGCTATCCCTCTGATATTTGTAGCTGGTAAGCATAACTAAATTTGAATGGTGCATGTCAGGACCCAGTGCAGGTCAAGGCCTACTCCTTTTGTGTTGTTCAGTTCAGTTTCTAGAGCATTATGAATTTGCGAAACAGTCAGAAAGACTTACGAATGTATATTTTGTCATTTAGTGATTATAATAGTACAAATTCTTTTACATTTTTAAGAGCAGATTTCAAGAAGTTATCATTGTTTATTAAGACTTTTAGGTTAGGAGGAAGAGCATTTTGTATTAAAATGCATTCTTAATAAATTCATTTTTGATGGCAGAAAGTGTTAAAACTAAGTTATATAGTTTTTCTTTTTGTCTAGTATTTTTTTATCATATATAGGTATTTTGATTTTGTACATGTTTTTCTTTGTTTTTTATATAAAATTTCACATGGAAGAGTCACTTTTTCTAATTGCCTAAAGAGGTTTCTGCATGAATGTCTGCATTGCATACCATTCATATGACTTTTGTCTGTAATAGGAAGACACCCCTAATTTTAATGATTTTCTCCAAAATTATAAAATACCATATTTCATTATTGAGTTGAAATAGGCATAATAAAATAAATTTAAAGTCTTAATTGAATCCAAAGTTATAATGTGCATATTACACACTGCTAAGTTTAGGTATGGTAAAATCAATGTGTTCATTCTATTCAGGTGATTATTAATTCTTAAACCAAGGAATTTAACATCTTTGGTTTGTAGAAGTACACTGTCAGAATTTCCTACCCATAATAAGATATTTGGGGATCTGTGAGAGATGAATTTCATAACATTTGTTTTATATAGATTTAGAGTCAATTTGTCTGCTTTGAAGCACAAGAAGCTCAGAACTAGATATAATTTAATGGCACAATCATTAAGGTTATTTCCATTTAGCTATGTGCTTGTGTCATTTGCATACAGAATAATATTATCTATATCTTTGATAGATGAGGAGAAATCATTTAAATACATTACAAAAAGAAGAGAGCCCAAATTCTTCAGGCTCTCCATGCATTGTTTTTATTTTTAAAGGGACAGTTTATCTCTACTTCTTGTTTCATGTCAGAGTGGGATATAAACCATAAATATGCTTTTTGATACCATAGAAAGCTAATTTGTATATAAAATTGCATTATTAATACAATCAAAAGTTTTTGCTAAATTACAAAATATTCCTCCTATATGTAATCTTTAATGTTGATATTGATGATTGTTCATGTACATGTTATACAATAGTTTATTTATACTACTGATTTTGTTGTTTCTATATTATGTAAATGATAAACAGAATTTTTGTATAAATTGAAGTGAACTGAATATGTTATGAGATTGGCTTCAATTTTGGTAGCACTTTCTTGATGAACCACTACAGATAATTACTTAATAATAGCTAATCAGGGACAGACATGAGGATTACAAGGGTGAAGGTGAAATTAGAAGAATTCTTCATATGGAAGAAAGGGAAGAGAGGGATTTGCTTGGGGTACAGGAGGAAAATAGGAGTAGTTTGATTAAAAATGGAAAAGAAAGTGTCCAGTATATGGAAAATAGATAAGGATTTACAATGTATAATTGAATGCCCAGAAACAAAAGCATGTAGAGAAGTAGGGATTGAGAAAATGTAATCATTTTCTGATAGCAATTTTGACACAAATTAAAATATTTTAGAGATGGAAGTGAGTTTTTGGAAAATTGGGTAACTGTATACGGAAGGTAAGAGAGAAGCGGTGGAAGAAAGTGATTAATCAAGAAAAAGGATATTTATAAGTTAATATTGAAAGGGAAGTCAGAGAAAAACAGGAATCCATTACATATGCAACCAGGGGTTAATTGTATAAAATTCTAAAGGGAAAAAAAGAAGCCCTCCAAGATCAATTTGTAAAAGTTAAAGTGTAAATTTAATTGTAATATTTGCTGAAATAAAATTCATTCATCCATTCATACGTTCATTTGTTCATAGCTAGTGATCACAAAATTGCAGTGGACCTTGATATATTCTTTCAGTAATTTGTGAATGTATAATATGGTTATTTATCTATGTTATTCTAAAATAAACTAACTGCAAGATCATATTTGTCTAGGAAGATATTTCTCATTTTCTGCATAGGTTAGAGTATACTCTTGTCTTATAAATGTTGCATTCCTTGATCGATTTACACATACAGGAATAGAATTTGCTATATATATTGTTATGTATAATAATACAGATGAATATTGATGATGGTCTACCAGCCCAGGTCTGCCAAGCTTGTGTTCATCAAGTGGATGTCTCATACAGCTTTGTGCTGCAATGTGAAAATTCAGATTCAACACTTCGAGAGTATATCAATGGTAGACAGGTATTATATTCAGTATTAATTCTATCTATTTTTGTTACACTCTTGTGTTCTGGTACACTAATTTTGTCTTCAAAAGAATAGATTCCCTCCACTCCCCACACACTTCCTATAACAAGTTATTGATTGAAAAAATAAGCTTTCTGTTTTAATTGAACTAGTTTTTGCTATATAGAAAGCATTTTGAAAATTTGTGTTATTATGCATTTCTTAATTAGAGTCAGATGCTGCTGCTAGCTGTTGAAATCTACTGGGGGAGTTTTTTCTTTTAACTGTAACTTACTTTAACACAGAAAACACAAGGGTCATGTAAAGATGTAACAGACATTTTTTATTTAAACTATCATTAATTTTTCTCACTTTTTTCCTCGACAGTAATTGGCATAAAGTATAACTACATAACTTATTTTCTATTGTTGTCTATTTGGAATTTTTTTCCTCTTATTTACTAGTAATAATTAATATTTTCTTTACCATGCAGAATTTTATCATCTGCATACGTCATACTTTGTTTTATTCTAATGCTAGGAACTTCAAGTGGAACATGCCTTCTGTGGTTCTGTGACTGACAACAGCAATAGAAACTGGGATAGAACGATCAAGAAAGAAGAAGTAAAAATGTAAGTATATAATTGTGATCTCTGGGGTTCGGCACTAATAGTAATTTATTTATCATAACTTTATAACAAGAACTGAGAGCAGAAATAGATGAAACACTTATAAGAGTCACAACAATTTTTGCTATATTTTGAACAGCTCATGTTCTTCATCAAAGGTAGAAGACTTCTCTAATTTTTGTTAATTTAATTACATTGTTCCAAGTTACTCTATTTTTCATTTGCATAATATACAAAATTTTGAATGTACTAAGCAATATGAATTAAACATTATTTAACATTTTAGAGTCAAAACAAAGACAGTGTTTTTAACATTCATGGAATCTCTTGATTATATAAGATGGAGAAAACATTTTCTGTTGCAGAATTATTCCTTTGCCTATAAAAATAAAAAAAGAGAAGTCAATAATCCTTAAGCATAAATTTTTAAAATAAAAATATACCATACTCTCATTTTGCTACGCAGTTGGAATTTGTACAAACTAGTGGAAGCAGGTTGAACATAATGCCAGTATGACTAAAGTTAAAGTTCCACTGATGCAGGCAATTGCACTAGCCTAGTAATGTTTACCATGCCAACTGCTCCTGAGGAAGTGCATGTTAGACTTTCTACATCTCCATCAAAAGTGCAATTTTCAGATTGGGAACAAAGTTTGAATCCAGCCTTATTGACAAGAAGTCAAGACAAGTTTTAACAGGAAAGAAGCTTAATTAAATAGGCTATCGATTAGAAACTTCTTGAAAGCCTTTAACACAATTAGCCAGCAAGTTAGTATATCTGTCAGCAGTGCATTTAAAGCCACTCAGCTGTTGCACCTTCATCCATATAAAATTACTACTATATCTAAAATAAAACCCATGGAGGCACTGAAACAAAATATCTGGGAGACAGTTTATAATATTCAGGAAGAAAATTGTGGCAATTGTTTAAAAATCTTTTCAAAAGGATTAAGGCATGTCTCACAGCAGAGGGCAGGTATTTCGAGTATTTACTATGATGATGAAACAAAAATTGTACATTATCAGTTCTAACTGCAAACATGATTGCCCTCATAAGATGCTGAGGCCATTAGTAGCTTTCCATTGGCTTTGATTGATTTGTTTTATTTATGGACGCTGTTTAACATCTCAGGTCATCAGCGTCCCATTCAATTCAGGGCGTGAAACGGCCGACAAATTTTGCTCAGAGGCCTCTCTTTCAGGCTTGAGGTTCTTTTTCGTGCCGTAAATGTACGACACGGGACCCACGGCTTTACTTCCCTTCCGAAGGAAGCCATACTTAGGATTTTTACGCCCGAAAAAATCCATCGCTCCTGGCCGGGTTCGAACCCGCGATCTTAGGTTTAGAAGGCAAGCATGGTAACCACTACACCACCAGGACCGACTTTTTTTATTGGCAAAATCAATTTCCAATTGCGTAACAGAATGAGTACTCTAATATTTTGTACTCATAAATGCACTTATGTTGCAGGGTGCCTTCAGAATTTTGTGATCCTATTACTGAGAACAATATACATTGGGCAGATGTGACAACTGAATCAGAAATATGTTCAAGACAGGTGCTGCAAGAGAAAGTTATTTCTATTGAAGAACCAAGTGCAATTAAAGATGATAATTATGATAACCTTAGTGGTGAACTGTATCGGAAATACAGCAGAGATGAGCCTTTTGAAGATGCATGTGATGAAACAAATATTAAAAGCAATGACAAGAAGCAGTACAATTGTCAGGACTGTGGAAAGGGCTTTCCCCAGAAAAGCAATCTTATAGCTCATACACGCACCCATACTGGAGAGCGACCCTTTTCTTGTAGCAAGTGTGATAAGTCATTTGGACGACGCAGCACATTGCAGGACCATGTGCGCACTCACACTGGTGAACGACCTTTTCTTTGTGAGGAGTGTGGTAAACATTTTGCAAGAAGCAGTCACCTCAAAGTTCATCTTAAGGTATGCTTAATAGGCATGGCTTAGGAAGGTTTGGCTTGCAAAGCTTAATATTCATAATTTGCCATTAAATAACTTTAGTAAGTTTTGAATAGTGGGAATTTTCACAGTGAAAATAGTATAATATAACAAATTATTATTGAGGAAATCACTCAAATTTCACTAATTTAGTTCTACTTACTTGGACATGTTTCAAAGGCAATTGCCTTCATCATCAGCATTATCCCAATGTCCGCTTCCCTGTGTGGTATTAAGATGTCGCTGCGTTGACTTCACGAACTTAGTGATAAGGTTACTATTGTTTGGGAGATCAAAATTAACCAAATTTTCTTTGTTTTTATTTATGAACATATTTTCCCACACTGCCAATTCTATTGGTTTTTGAAGAGCTTTTAAGAGTTTTAGTTCCTTTTGGAATTCGTGGTTCTTTTGCCAGAAATGGTCTGCTATTGCTGATTTTTCCATGTGTTTATATTTTACATGTCTCATGTGCTCCTTAAACCACATGGAAATATTTCTTTTGTTTTGCCTATATATTTCATATTGCAATCTTTGCAAGCAATTTCATAAATACCTGATTGTTTTTCTGGAAGAATTTTGTCTTTTGTGTTCGTTTTTAGGAGGTTTTTTAAACTACATTTGTTTACTGGAGCCAAAATTATGTTTGCCTCTTTAAAAATCTTCTGGAATTTTTGGCATGCCCTTGGGTGGAATGTGACTTTCTTATATATATGATCCCCTTTGTAGCCTTTTAGTGTGGTGATATCTTTTTGAATTTTTCTATTTTCTTGTTGGCCAGATTTGTCGTGTAACCATTTTTCTATGCTATCTCTATGGTTTTTTGGTACTCCAATTTGTATTCTGTCTTGCTTATAGGAAGGTTTGTTAATCTGAATGTGAGGCTATTGATTATGGCATATTTATGTTGTATTGGGTTGAGGCTGTTGTTTTTTATGTTATTATCTGCGTGGGTACCTTTTCTGAATATGCCAAATTCCAGTACATTGCCATTTTTTATAATTTTTATATCCAAGAAAGGAAGAATCGTGTTGTTTTCCAATTCCATTATAAATTTAACACTGCTGTCTTGTAGGTTGAGCAGTTTTATTGCATCCTATTTCCATTTTTCATTTACTATTGCAAAGACATCATCAACATAATGGTACCAACATTTGTATATATATGGAAAAGCCTCGATTAATTTTATTTCCAAAAAACTCATGTAAGAATGGTGATAGTGGGTTTCCCATTGCTAAACCCTTATTTTGTGTCCATGTCCAAGTAAGTGGAACTAAATTAGTGAAATTTGAGTTTCCTCAATAATAATTTGTTATATTAAACTTTAGTAAGTGTTTGAAAGAATTTTTCAAGCAATAGTGTAATACAGTTGTTGCATATAAAATTTTATATTGCCGGATTTTATGACATATTAACATTATTACTGTAATTGTTTTTATTAAATGTTATAATATGTCATAAAATCTGACAATATAAAATTTTATGTGCAACAACTGTATTTTACTATTGCTTGAAAAATACTTTCAAACATTTGCTAAAGTTACTAAAGCTATTTAATTGGCAGTTTCTGAATTAGAGGGTCCAGAGTTTCAGTTTCTAATAACATAGAATGTCTGGAGGGGACTTTTTTATTAATTTTCTCTCGCCTGAAAAAAATGCCAGTTATCAATATCTTTAGATGCTAATATAATCCAAACTAATTTGAATCTTTATTTATTAATCCTATTCACCATTCAAAGGCTCATGTAATCAACTTGTTCACACTAATCCCATTTACTTACACAACACTACACTACACAACATGTTTCAGAAGCACTTGATCTCATAATGAGCAGTTGGTAGGATATATTACCACTCCATTGTCTACAACTTCATAAGCACAATTTAATTAATTCACATAGATATTAAAAAAAAAAATTGTCCAACAATTGAGACAGATTTATTACCACATTCGGAACAATTAAATGTAGATTTCTTTGGCTATTAGGCAATGCAGAGCAACTCACATTACTCAAACTGCAATCAATATATTCACATTGACTTGGATATTTTCTGGCTCTGTAAAGGAAGAAAAGAGGGATTCTACGGCTTACACCATATTCACATTTAAGAATTTTCCTGTTGCAAATAGGATGTGTACGCTGTGCTGTAGAACAATAAATCAAATGAATTATTCTGTTGTAATAATGACACAAATGCATTTCTTTTTCTCACAGGTTCACTCAGGAGAAAGACCACATACCTGCCCTCATTGTGCTAAGACATTTGTCCATGGCTGCCACCTAAAAGATCATTTGGTAATCCATGTGGGTGACCGTCCATTCTGCTGCACTGAATGTGGCAAGACATTTGCAAGCAGTAGTGTCTTCAAGCGTCACTTAGCAAGACATTCAGGTGATCGGCCATTTGCATGTACTGAGTGTGGAAAGAGGTTTGGTGGCAGTAGTGATCTCTATATACACATACGCACTCACACAGGAGATAAGAGATATGCCTGTTCAGAGTGTGGACGTAGGTTCTTACTGGGATGTCACCTTAAAGATCATTTAAAGACACATTCAGGAGAACGACCTTTTATGTGCATGGAGTGTGGCAAGAAATTTGCACGAAAACATGTGCTGAACAAACATTTGAAATCTCATTGTTTTGTAAAGAAAGTTTTGTGAAAATATAAGATAACATAATCTGAAAATGTATTCTTTTTCCCTGTTTTCCAAACCTGTGAAGTAAATATTAAATATTAGTAAAATATTTCCATTGCTCACCAATACTGATTATTGCCTATCTGATCTGGGAACAAGATGGCTATTGATTGGTTAATTATAATAGTAGTAGAACAACAGTTGCTTTCAATGCTAAATGTCTCTGTTCCTATATACACAGTATAATTAGCCAACATGTATGTCAATATGACCCGTATTCCTAATTATAGAAACTTTTGAGACACTCCATAATTAATTGAATTTTTGCCTGAGAACTATAGTGGCTGGCATATAACTTAAAGGTTGTGCAAAGACAGATAGAGATTCTTCCTGCACAGTTGCATTGTTCTCAATAATGGAGTTATACCAAGAAAATCTATTAGGCATCTATAAGATGCTAAGTTTACTCAGATTTAATTACTAATATTTTACTTAAATGTAAAATTGGAACTTAAACACAGTGAAGCCAATCATATTAATGGATATCATTGTATGATTAGTTGAACTACACACTCTTAAAGCTCTCGAAACCGGTTCCATACATTTATAAAAAGTAAGTGAAGCTTTAAGAGTGTGTAGTTCAACTAATCATACAATGATATCCATTAATACTAATATTTTATCTACTTTCATTATTTATATAATTGCTTAGTTATTCATTTAAATTCAATTAAACATTTCTGAATATGGATAAATTGAATTTGTAATAGTACATAATTTATTTTGTATTAATTTAAACATCTTTTTACTTTATATACTTTGCATTGTTAAATGCAATAATTTTTAAATTATACAGTGTATAAATATTTCATGTTAGAAAGAAACAATGCAAAAAATCAAAGGTTTTATGGCAATCTTTATTTATTAAATAAATATAAGAATTTTATTAATACAAAAAATTGAAATTTGAATAAAGACTTTTAACTTTATACAAAGACTGAAGAAAGAAAAAACATAACAACAAAAAAGTTCATATGTTAAGATCATTGTATGATTGAGTCAAACTACACAATCTTATTGCTCCACTTAACTTGTTTGTTATGCATAGTACTAGTTTCATGAATCATTGTTTGCATCCTCAGCTAACTGCCAACTGCTGGATAATTCGTTATGATGTGGGGATGTATATTCTGCTCTGGTGGAGCTGTGTTAAACTTAAAGTTTATGTTTTCATCCCCTTCGACACTTCCAGGGATGAAAACATAAACTTTAAGTTCATCACACTTCCACCAGAGCAGAATATGCATCCCCATAGCATAACGAATTATCCAGCAGTCAACAGTTAGCTGAGGATGCAAACAATGGTTCCTGAAACTAGTACTGCATATTATAAACAAATAAGTGGAGCAATAAGAGTGTGTAGTTCGACTCAATCATGCATTATTCTTAATTATATGATTAGCTTCACTGCACAAGTTCCAATTAACATTTTTAAGTTAAGTTCATATGTGTTTGGAAACTATTGGCAATGAAAAAATGAAATCTTCAAAAATGAATGTTTTCGAATGTTGACACAAACTTCACTGAGAACATGTCTCAGGAACCTTTGTTCCCATCCTCAGTTTTTGAATGACAACTTGGTAAGTTTTGGGTTACTTGGTTTGGTCATGGCTGATCACTTCTCTGTTGACATCTGTTGGATGGAATAAGAGTTTACTCAATTCGTCCAGAGGTAAAATCCTAATCCAACCAACCCCATAAAATACTTTAAAATCCAGCAGAACCTTCAAGAGAGTATTATAATAGTTGGTATTGCACCCAAGTTGCCTGGACTTTACCCAGCACCAAATAACCAATTAAGAAACAAAACAATAATGCTTCATTTAGGTATATATCTCATGGAAACTAATTTTCTCTACTACTGTTTCTGTCAACTTTATAATCATTCTAATTCATCATCTTAATGATGAGCACAGTGTAGTTTGCTACAAGATGTGCAAGTAGAAACAAACTACAGAACTGTCCTCTGCCAACACATAGAGCTCTAATGCTGGTTATACATGTTGACATTGGTCATTATCATTATCAGGTGTATATATTGATGCATCACATATGCTGGATACAGAAAAGTGATCATTCAATGATCATCCTTAATGTTGCATAACTTTCAAATCAGTCAGCCAGTCTTGTAATTATAACCATAAAGAATACCTGTGGGAAATATAGAATTCATTTCACTTAGTGCTCTTATCACATTACCTTATTGTTAGAGGTGGAGGAGCCATCATGTAAGCAATGACTGTGCTCAAAAATTTATTTGTAGATATTGAGATAAGCATTAGATGGTTCCTTTAAATGAAATATAATGTTAAACATTATAAATTATTCTCCATTATCTTTATGAACAGAAGGGGATATCAAATATCCCCAACTAGAGACCTTAGAATGACTCAGTGCCTAATGTAGACAGTAACTTTTTCAAGTTGCATCATATTAGAATAGTGGTTAAATAGTTATATTGATCTTAAGCTGTTAGTGAGCGTAAACAACATGTGAAAATCATGTCCTTGATTGAAATTGCTGATAAAGTTAGTCATTAATGGAAAGACATGTTTTAATTTGGAGCATAATATAGTAGAATTCCTCTGCAACTTTAACATTCAACAGGCCCCAGCATTGTCCACTAGTTCCTGTAAGTATTTGAAAATAATTTCAGATTGATTTCAGTAGGGATTCTCATGGTTTGCTGGTCAGTACATGTGAAGTTGCATAGCATGAGGTCATGGCTTCAAGCAGCATATTCATATGAACTAGATCAGGGATGAACAATGCTTAGCCAAACTAGAGGTTTGTAACTTGCATCACTTCTTTTATAAGTAGCATACAGCAATCCAGAGTGATCATAACATAATGTCATTAATCAATAATGCTCTTGAGATTCTTTATTGCTGTGATTTGGTCTGGCATACCCACTGCTGGACCACATTAACCTATCGATATCCAGAAATGAATTGTCATTGCTCACATATGAAAGAGATGGGGAACCATCCTACATAAAGATGAGGTTCTTGAGGAGGATGCAATAGATAAAACTTCTTGTAAAAATGGTTAGGTATAGTTCTGCATTTGTTATGGCCCAAATAAGGAATAGGCCCATAACTGGGTGCATATGTGCCTAATTGCATCATTAAATTTGACCACTTTAAGGATTGCAATTCTTTTACTTTTATGCAGACCCAGTACTCTTTACTGAATGTTATTAGCAATTTCTTCACCCAACATATAATATTATGCTGGTGTATTCTTACTATGATGCCCCCCTTTGTTAGCAAGGAACTTGTTTACTGTAGTGTCCTTATAGGAGATTTATTAGTTTCGTATTATAGCATTTCTGGAGGAATATTTTATCCTATGTTACTTCTAGTGGGAACTTATTTTGTTTAAATAGGATTAGGTTTTCATCAATTTTATGTTTATAAATCTAAGATTATAATAAAATTGCTACATTTTCAAAATATCTGTTCCTAATACATGTAAAATATATTTTTTTTATTTTTACAAGTTTTAAGTCTACAAAGCTGAAAACATTCAATATAGGCAGGAGAATTGCTGTTAGGGAAAACAAAATAACACTGCAAAATATTTCAGGAGAAAAGTTAACTTAAAATGGCTCACTCAAGAAAATGCAATTGTAATTGTTCACTTACTGAACATTTCCTAGTGTTAAAGCTATTTAATATTTAGCACTCTTCCACACTCTAAAAACTTGAACTGTATAGGGGAAATTAAACTTCTTAACAAAGAAAGAAGCAACAAGAATAAATGCATTGTTGTTCAATATAATATGTGAAAGAAAAAGAAAAATATCCTATATTATATCACAGTATGTATAATAATATTTTTCCATGTCTTAAGCTTTTAAGCTTTTCTTTGTTATAACAATTATTGATATGGCATTCCAAAAATGTTGAAATAGACCATTTGTGTACATAACTTCTAAATATATCAGTTTGCCAAGTGCTGCTCATTCCCATATTTTGATACAGCAAAAGGAAGAAAAACATAAAATGTCTCAGAATATCTTGAAGTTGTCCCTCAGCATTTGTGCATCAATGATAAACAGCTTATGATCCTTTAGTAATAATATTGTTTACTAAATAACCTAAGAAGTCAAATATTCTGGCTGAAAGTTAAATCACTGGTTTTAAAATGGTGAGCATTTGCTAAATTTCAGCCAGAGTTCTCCAGCTGCTGTAGTAATGAAAGTGTTTTTGTCCAGCTTCAGTGGTGTGTCCATTTTCTCACTAATGCTAATCTTGTAATTTAAAAGAATCACTGCCAAGCCAACTTTGATAGTTAGGTAACCAAATCGCTTTCCTGTAACAATATTTGACATAAAATCATCAATTGTCACTGAGAAATAATAGATATTCTAAAACAAATTTTAAAATAGATTCAGTAATGTGGATAAAATATTTAGAAATGTACAAAAAAATAATTAGTAGAAATCAAAGAAGCTGTCTCAAATTTGCACAAGAGCTCAGAAGGCAATTTTGCTCTTTATCCCCATCAGTTTTATGATGCTGATTGTAAGGAATTTCTGAAATCCGTTATTAATATAAACTGCTGCAAAATTATGGTACTGCTTGCCAAGGGTGGCTCTAACTATTCAATTTACTTATCTGATTGACATTGGAGTTTATATATCAAGGGTACAGAGTAGTCACAAAGTTCATTTTTCAACTTGTAGCTGAAATATTGTAGTTGAATACTACTTGGTAAAGGATATAGAAAATGATTTACATACCTTAAAGCATTTAAGACTTTATTATTATCATGTCTTTTTTATTTATATGGTAAGGAAGCTTTTTAACATCACTGGTTATTAGCATCCCATTCAATTTGAGGCCTGAAGTAACTGATAAGTTTTGTTCAGAGGCCTCTTCCCTCATGCTTGAAATTTTTTTACATGCCATAAATCTAGGACACAGGACCCATGACTTTATTTCCCTTCTGAAAGAAGCCATAGTTAACATTTTATACCCTAAAAAATCCATTGCTCCTGGCCAGGATTGAGCCCACAACTTTGGGTCTATGAGGCAAGTATGACTACCACTTGACCACCGGGACCAACTATATAATATGTTGCTGACTCTGATTACTTATAATAAATTATAAATTGATTGCTGTAGTGAGGTGTAATATTTCTTTGGTTTCTCTCAACAAATCAAAGTCAGGTTTCTTTTTTGGTCAGAAATTGGAAAATCAGAATAACTTATAAATTCCCTTGCACTAAACTCAGTTGAAATAGATACATTTTTGATGAAGTGGTAATTGTTAATGAGATACAAGACAAATTAATCTTCTTATAAATTTCAGAGTGTAAATCTTTGGATAGAGTTATTTAAAGAACTTAGGGCTAATGTGTAACATTTCAGAAAGTAATAGAATTTATTTGCTGTCTTCCTGTACAACAGCATCAATAGACAGAGTATTCTCTCTTATGAAAAACTCGTGAACTTCACAGAGAAATAAACTAGACATCAGTAAAATTTAAAATTTTGTTACAAATTAAAGTTAGCTCTCTCTTTTTTAAGCAGTGAATTCTTTGATTCAATTAAAGGAAATAAAAAAAATTTGAGATATTTTCTTCCTGTAAATATTAAGGGCCAACTACTAGTACCTCACAATAAACAATGTGCTATGTTAAACATGATTATGTACAGTTTAAGCCTAATGTTGTTGTTACATCAGATTTATCAATCACTCAGTGATATTTCTTCCTCAGACCCTTGTGTTCTTTATTGCGGATTTAAGTTCCTCAGTTTTGGATTACACAGAGATTGGATTACATATTTTTGCTTCCAGAATTATGGCAACCCTATTGATGGGGCAATATGGGGAATAACTATCAGTGGAAACTGGAGGAAACCAACTAAGACCTTGTTGGAATCAAACCCAAATTCTTAGCAAAGGAAGTGTTTAGTAATTAAAATAGCACTATATAGCAGCAGTACATTGTTCATATCATCCAGGGCACTTAATCACAGAAAAACCAATAATAAAAATACCTCTAGTTATTGTTATAGTAACATTTAATATCTGAAGAAAGGATTTGTCATAACTAAGCAGCACTGTTAAAAGAACTGAAATTTATTGGCATCTGGCTATAATCAGTACTTTGGAAAATTTTATAACATTCATAAAATGCTATATTGGCAATTATTGTAACTTGGAAATTACACAGGAATGCAAGTCTTGCTTGCAGATATAGTCCAAAAGAGGTGTTAGGTAATCATTAACATAGACTGCATCTGAACTTCCGAAATAAAGGTTATTTAGAATCAGTGTTAGTTCAAAAGATACAAAGTAGCTTAAATAAATTGTCCAATAGTATTGTAGTAAACGTTCTAGGTAAAAATTCAATCAGCTATATACTTGACTGGTAAATGATCAAAGCACAAAATCAGATGCAGAAAAAACAGTTTAAAATGCAAGATTTCATTTAGAGTGTTGCACCAAAATATGCAATACATATTCTAAGAAGATGAACTTAGAAACATTTTTAGCACATGTAAATCCTTATATAGCTATATTTACTGAACAAATGAACAGTCAACATTTGCCCAATTTATAAATAATAAACAGATTGATTTATTTTGCCAAAAAGAGCAGAGGAGTCATGTACACCAAAACAGAAATAAAATGCAGTAAAATAAAAATGTTAGAGAAATACTGTAAAGAAATTATGTTTGAATAATAGGTTCACGATCTTACATTATTGAAGTAAAATGATGGTGTTTGGAATTTATAGATCACCAAATTCAAAACTTAATGATTTTTCTAATGCATGTAGAACAATTCTTAAAAGCACCTCTTAAAAGATAATTGTGAAATTATAATAAAATGCTAACAAAGAACTTGTAGATATGTTATATAGTCTTAATCTTAAAGACATTGCATTAGGCCCATCTTGAATTACTAAACAGCTATGCAAAGCAATAGATCACATAATAACAAATATATATATATGAATCTAAACTGAACTACTATAAATAACAATTTTCATATTTCAGATCATAGATCAGAAATTACTGATGTACATAATCATTATGTTAAATATCTGGAACCACTATATATATTAGTGATATGAAGCCTCAAAATTATGTAAGCTAAGAATAGCACAGGAAAATTGAACAGAAGTATATTTGACAACATCAACTAATGAAAAATGAAGATAATTCTTTAAGGTACCAGTATGATTCAGTTTAACTACACACTCTTACTTTTCATAAACGTAGTTCAACTGAATCATACAATGATATCAATTAATATGACTGACTTCATTGTGCAAGTTCCAATTTACATTTTAAGTTCTTTAAGGTATTTAACAATCATTTTCATGCAGCTTGTCCTATAAATAAAATGAGTAAAACAAATATAATATCACAGAAGCTTCCTGCAGAAATAACATTAATTTGCAATAAAATGAAAGATAATTATGAATTACAAGTCTATAAGTCCCTATATAATAAATATAAAAAGAAATACAAACATGCATATAATATACATAAAAAGCAATGCAAATAAGCACTAAATAATTTTGAAAAACAAAACAATAGCAAATAGCAAATAGCAAATAGCAATAGCAAACAATAGCAAATTCAGAAAACATTACCAAAACAATATGGACAATGGTCAACAAGAAAGTAAAACCAATTAAGGAGGGATTAAAAATATTAATTCCAAGTATTGTAAATCAATAACTTGTTCAATAAATATTTCATAAGCACAGGAGAAAATGGTAAACAAACAAAATGGCATCATTATGACAGAAACTATTTGGCCGTTTGAAATTAGATGAATCTAAAATATATATCATAATAAGTAAATTCAAAAATAATAATGCACCTGGTTTGGATAATATTACTCTGAAATTTCTGAAATCCTGCAAAAATTTAAATACTAGTATATTTAATTAATTATTCCATATAAAATGGCACATTTCCAGACATATTAAAAAACAGTATTGCTCAACCAAAATTTAAAGAGGAAAAAGAATATAAAATCAAGAACTATAGACCAATAACAATAACATCTTTTATAGCAAAACTATTTAAAAAGGTAATGAGGCTTGTGGATTTTCTGAAACTAAAAATGTATTAAATCAATATCAAAATGGCTTTCATAAGGGTTTATCAACAGCCACTCCTGTATCAGAATTTATATATAAGGTGGTAACAGCAAAGTAATAAAACAGTTGGTATATTTTTAGATTATCAAAACCATTCAACTGTGTGTCTCATGAGCTTTTGCTGCAGAAAGTTGAATGCTATGGTATGAGGGATAAAATGCATGATCTTCTCTCATCCTATCTAAAAATTGCATGCAGTGTATTGAAATATACTGAAATAGTGCACCCGTGTGTGTTAACTTTTGCGATGCCCTCCCCCTAGTGCCCATGAGTACCTACATTTTCAGAATGAGAAGTCAATTCAGGAGATCCAGGTTGGAAATTGCATACTTACATACAAATCAAAATACAACAGAATTCAAACAGGTGTTCCATAAGGTTCAGTATTGGTTCCTCTGCTATATTTAATCTATGTAAATGATATGCCATAATTTTCAAATTATAAACTTATATCCTATGCAGGTGATACCTCAATTAGTTGTTTGAACAAAAATTTAAACCAACTGGAAACCAAAGTTTCACTATCATTACTATGTTTGTCTGATTATTTAAAAGCTTCTCACCTAAGCTCAATGTTGATAAAACAAAGTGCATTCTTTTTTTGCAAAAGCTAAGTCAAAAGACAAAACAAAAGTATTCAAGAAAGTATTTCAAATAACTACAATGTTGGATTATCCAAAATTTCTATTAGAGATTTTTCCTTCTCTATTTAGACTTAGTGAAAATACAAACTTATATTTTATGGACTTTCAATGTTTGTTATTTTTGTGTTATCTTCGTTTCGGCTTCTGTTCACCTCTTCAGTTAAAAAAAGCATGATGACAAGAATTTGTCGATCACTACCCTAGGACAAAGTGGTGAAGGAAATATCTTGAATAGAAATTTGGGAAAATCCAATATTTTAGTTATTTGATATACCTCCACAAATGCTTTAGCTTTGTCTTTTGACTTAGTATTTGCAAATGTTTTGAAATAGTACCATCTGCTTAGCAAAATTATCAATCACTATTGTTTGGCTTACCCATTTAACTTTTGCAATATTATCTATTGCTATAAGTTTAGAATAACTGAGTTGACTTTGTAACTAATCTATTGCTATCTTTTGGCTTACACCATTTGACCTTGCAATTTTGATAAAATTATCATTCCATGATTTTTTTGTCATGCTGATGAGAACTGAATAGTTCAAAACTGGGTAAAGAATATGATCCCATTTTGTATTCCACTAAGTAGAGCCTTAGGATGATCAAAGGATGCAAGGAACATAGTCCAAATGCAATCAAAGATCAAACCTTTAGCAAAAGACTTAGTGAAAACACAAACTTATATTTTATGGAGTTTCAACTGTGTTTTTATTTTTGTGTTATCTGTTTCGGCCTCTGTTTTCCTCTTCAGCTAGGAAAGTGTGATGACAAGAATTTTGTTGATCACTACCCTAGGACAAAGTGGAAAAGGAAATATCTTGAATAGAAATTTGGGAAAATCCAACCTTATAGTTAAAGTGCATTCTATTTCAGCTTAGGGAACAAGAAAATATGTAAAATAATATATGATGATTCAGTTATTGAGCAAATAAAAATGTAAAATAATTTATGCTAATTCAGTTACTAAGCAAATAAAAAACACTAAATTCCTAGGAACTCATATTGATAAAAATTCGAACTTTAATGAACATATAGACATCCTTTGCTAAAAGCTAGACTCTTGGTTATATTTGCTGAGAACATTATCAAATCATCTAGAAATGGACATTTTAAAATCAGCATATTATAGAATAATACACTCATTTATTAAGGATGTAATTAAAATCTGGGGTGGAACAATATTGCAAGTTCAAAAAGGATACTGATAATATAAAAAAAATGAGCTTATGGTGTATATTAATCTAAAAAGTGCTAATCTGCAAAAGGAGTGTTTAAAAATCAGCATATTTTAACAGTAGTTTCGTAAAGTTATATTGTTAATTAAAAAGAATAAAAGTAACAGTATATTAAACAAAAGAGTATTATTCATATAACACTAGAGGCATTAATAATTATCATAGATTAACCACAACAAAAGCTGCAAGAGAAAATGATCCCAAATCAGAGGAACTATATTATTCAATAAATTACCAGAATCCACGAAATCTTCATAAGGTAATTCTTTTAAAATGATGTTGAAGAACTATCTGTTGAGAAAATATTGATACAGAACTGGTGAATTATAGCTTCTTGTATAGTATGTAAGTAAATATATACATCTATATTGTAAATAAGTAAATAATGTACTGTATGAAACTGGCAGATATAATCTCTTATAATTGTAAAATGTTAAACAATAGCAGTTTATTATATAGGATACATTGTAGAAAAAATAAATTAAATTATAATTTTTCTTACTCACTGAGTAGTGAGAAACTATTTATCAAAACTAATATTAGGAAATTAAAACTAATTATATAATCTGCAATATGACAAAACCTGAAACATCTATGTGGTGAAAAAATTATTATTATTATTATTATTATTATTATTATTATTATTATTATTATTATTATTACATCATAAATTATGCTAAAATTGTTTAATATAGACAAATAGGACCAATGTTATATCAAACTAGCATCATTTTAATGTTTGAACTATAGAAATAAATTGAGTTGAACAAGTCCATTTTTAAATGCTAAATTTTGTTAAGATTGGATCTTTGGTAATAGTAACATTCATTCAGCTGTTGTCTATGTTAAGCTTTGTAGATAAATGCAAAAATTTAAAATAAATATTACCACAAATTAAACAGTGTATCATAGCACACCTTTAGGATTATCAGCTCCTGATTTTTACAATAGAAAATGGATGCAATGTATTTGAAAGTCCACACTGCCAATATAAACTTTTGAATATTATTTATGATCTGACAAATAAACCCTATCCCTAACATCTATTTTGTTTTGTTTAATTCCATTACCAACTTTGGCATCTCCATAACTAAGTTGATATGCGCATTGGTCTGAAGTAAACTGCAAACGTAGAGGGCACAGATTTGAATATTTTTTAAATCAAACCGCCTGGCTGATATTTTAATTAGGATTCCTCATGAATTCCTAGGATTAACATTTGATTACTTTCATATACCTAATAATATCACAAAAACTTGTAAATATAAACAGTGGACATAAAATATTAGTAGTTTATTTACTTATTTATTAAAACTACTGGCACAATCCAAATAATGATGGTGTCTTAAGGAACATTTATTTTCAATATATAACAAAGAAAATGAATAGCTACAACCATTAATTAGGCTTGAAACAGAATTCAAATGATAATCGCATACCTATACAGTGTCTAGGTCCTTCTCCAAAAGGCATGAAGGTGCATGGGGGTCTGGTAGCTTTAGCTTCTTCTGTAAAGCGATCTGGATTCCAAATTTCTGGGTTGGGATAGTACTTTGGGTCCCTTTGAATGGCAAATATTGGTATAATCACCATGTCTCCTTGCTTTAGTTGCACTGTGGTAGATGGCAAGGTGCAATCCTGTGTAACTATCCGCAACAAGTTTGATCCTGGTGGATATTTTCTTAAAGTCTCTGAAATAGATTATGATAATAACACATGATAAAAAGTGATATATGATTGTAGCCTCTGGCAAAAATTTTGCCATAGAAGTAAATATGAAAGAATTAATTAATTATACAATGTTTTTAAATATGTCAGTGCTTTCTGTTTCACTCTGTGTTTAAGGTAGAAACAACTACAGAAATATCTTACCATCTACAACTTTGTCCATATACTCCATCTGATGGATACACTGATAAGTAAGAGAGTCTCCATGTTGTTTAAGAGTTCTTCGTATTTCCTCTCTTAGTTTTTTCTGAATCTCATCATTCTTCGCAAGCTCATAAAGACAGAAGGTTAAAGTTGTGGATGATGTTTCAAAACCAGCAGCAAAAAATATAAAGGCTTGAGCTGCCAGGAGATTGTCTGTGAACTCTGTTGAAATGCATATTTTCATGTAGCTGTGATTTAAATTTTAAAGTATATTTTATACTGAAAAACATATTTTGTGCAAACCTTTACTACATCTATAAACTTTATCCATAAAATATCCAGTATTAACATTAAAAAAAAGTTAGCATACTTGGTACAATGACATCTTTGGTTACCTTCAAAGTATTCTCTTGGGACCTCACACACTTATTCCAAGAACAATAGAATCCTTACAGTCATAGCTATTTATGCACATACATTGGTAAAATTAGTAAAAATGAAATCATTGATCATAAATAAGGGTCTGTACTCTTATCAGCAACAGAAAAAGATCCACATATAATGGGGATCTTTTCTTTATAACAAATTGCCACATTACAATCAAAATTCAAATAATAAATATTTTAATACAGTCTTAAATATGTTCTTAATTAGCTAGTGAATCTTAAATATGTATTTAATTGACAAATTTCTTTACAGTTTGGAAGATTTAAGAAAATGATTATTAATCATTTTATTGTACAGATTGATCAGAGGAAATATCTAGAATTACTGAAAGGAATATTGTAACTGAATTGTATATTAATTTCTAATTGTGCATACATGACGGTTAATACAAGTATTGACAATGCTCGATACTTATATTAACAAGTCTACAGACAATTAAAAAAAAACACAATATGATTCAATTCAGTCTTTCACTTTTAAAAATAGTCTGCAAAGTTTTATTTTTGAATCACAATCAACTGTCCATTGCATTCTCCTTATTCTCATTAACAGAGTGAAACTTCCCTCCTTTCAATAGTGAAAAGTCAGGGGGAAAAGGGAATCAAAACCTGGGCTCTAAGAGGGCTGTCAGGTTATATAGAGACTGTGTAATTGATTCCTGAAGTATTAAAGAATAGCCATATGTGTAAGTGATAGAATCCATGTATTTTTTATAAGTTAACAGCACTAGTTATATAACAATGACATTTAAATGTTTTATTATTTAATAAATCATAACCGGGGACTATTGGGCTGAGCTAATCAAATTGAAATATTTGGACTGAAGTATTAAGAATTAAAAATATTGTAATATATTCATAATGTTGTAAAGATGTTATATATTTTTTATTAAATTTTGATTCGAGTTAGTACCTTCAGGAATTGTCAAACACACCTGATCCTATTTATTATATTTTAATTTTAATTGTTTTTTTTTCTTTTTTGTTCATTTTGTTATAAATATTTTATATATTGATGTATGACAAATAAATTCATCCATAATAAATTATAAGTTAGCAAGGAAATTTAGAACTATGTTTGAGTCACATAGTCATGTGCATGGCTCATTAAAATAATTTTATATGATAGATGTTTACAATAAAACTTATGCAATCCATAACTTATTTAGTTGTTTATTTGGCTGAAATAATTTATGTTCATTCAACTAATTTTAGTATAAAGACTTTTAAGTTTTTTCGAGCTATAGATGAATGGTCAGTAAAAGTAGCTGTTATTCAATTGAGGGTGAGGCGCATTGGTGAGGTGTGTTGCTGACTTGCACTTTGGAAAGATTTCTAGCCCAGCATCTTATATGAAAGTGGTCCTTCTGAGAGGCTTGAACTTCTTGGACTCTACAGGCTTGGGATGGTATCTATCTGGAAACAATAGGGACCCTGTCTACATTCATGCCTTACAGCCTATGGATCATAGTCATCTGATGTCTCCCTCACCTCATCC
Organism: Metallyticus violacea; assembly: GCA_030762175.1. Classification (NCBI taxonomy): domain Eukaryota; kingdom Metazoa; phylum Arthropoda; class Insecta; order Mantodea; family Metallyticidae; genus Metallyticus; species Metallyticus violacea. The sequence continues at coordinate 72,249,781 of CM060836.1, forward strand.
TTTCCTCCCAGAGGTGTTCCCACTTAGGGTGTAGACTCAAACGATCAGCTCTTCAGTAAAGCTGAAGTACCAAAACGTCCTCCTCCAACCCTAACAATCTAATCCAATCCTGGACTTCATAATGCATTCTGCACTATATTTCTCATTTCAGAGCCACAAAAAGGCTAGAAATCCAGATTATTTTGTACAGACTGGATTTGAGCTCTCATTCACTGGAAATAAATTAAAAAAAAATATTTGTCTTTTTTTCTCTTCCTGAAATTATGGTGTAATCAGATATCATTTTATCACAGTTCAGACCATATATTATACACCCATTCACATTAATGGGTGTTTCACTGTGTTCAATTCCAAATTGAATTAATATTATGCCTATTCACATATTCACCTGCATTTGGATCATACTTTTTTATTTAATGACTGTACTAATAAATTGTCTTTTATAAACTTAGTAGATATTTATAAAATTTAATAGCAGAGATGGTTAAAGTGTAATAAAATAATTAAATCTATTTTTTTCTAATGAGCAATTAAAAAAGTGAATAAATAATTGCCTTTTCTTGAAATATAAATATAATTTTATTTAGTTTTCCTGCAAAATGGTTGCTTGATCTAATTGGAAAATGCATATATTTATTTAAAATATTTTTACTTATATTTGCTTCCTTTAAATAATTGTATTTCAGAGATGAAATGGCCCCTGCAATACTACCCTCTATCAATGAAGTCATAAAATGGAGGTAGAGGATGCAGAGGTTGTTCCAACACACCAAGACTCACCCCGGGCTGTAGTTACAAATGAGAAGAAGAGGAAGCTGAGAAGAAGAAATGAAATGGAGTTATTTGTAATATCTAATAGCCATTAATGAGAGTAGAAGAACAGTGAAATTAGTCTTCAGGCTTGTTAAAAAAGAACTCTCAAGTTTTTCACAAATTCACTGTTTTATGATGGTTAACAAGACAGTGTAATATACTGGGTGCTCATCCTGCAGATTGATAACTAAACAAACCTTCATTTTATAGTCAATGGGAAATGCAGATGCTCTTAAGTAATCTGCTGCATTCACCAGGCCAATCTATAAAGCGGTTTACCTTTACCTACAATGTTCACATTGCTCCAGAACTACTCCTATTTTTTGTCTTTCTTTTGTATATAAAAACATCTATAAAGACTAAAATATCATTCAATGTCTTATGTTTGTCATTTCACATTAATGTAAAGCTATTCACATTTACTTATTATATTCAATAAAGCTGATTCTTATAGTAATTTGTGATTTAATTGAAATTTACATAAATAGGATTTTTACATTAATAAATGTCACGGAATAAGCATTATTTTTTTCTTCTGTGCCAGAAAATAAAAAAAAAAAATAAAAATAATTAAATAAATTATACTTATGAAGCTGTAGACAATTGAGAGATAATATATCTTACACTTATGTGTTGAACTTGTTTACACTAAACTCCACTTACTTACTAAGTAAGTGAGTGGAGTTTAGTGTAAACAAGTTGAATATATAAGTGTGGGATAAACAAATATACTTTCATGGGACAGTATTTGGACCTCGCTAAATCCCAGCTCTAAATCCTAGTGCATGCACGTGCAATACAAGTCAGAACCTGCTGAGATACACATAGCAGCGAATTCGGCCAAAATTGATATAATACAGGAGACAGTGTGTACAGGATAGTCTGCAAAATGCTCGGATTGTATAATTTCCCATTCCATATGATGAGAAGACACTTTGTATAGTCATGGGACAAATGCTAAAATGGATATGTTGTCTGTGCATTGGTTATATAAGGCAACTGTGAGTACATTGTCCATATCACTGTTATGTGCAAAAATTGGTTTTGAGATTAAGCATACTTAACATGATCCTAAACCCAAGATCATGGGTTCAATTCCAGCCAGGAATGATGGATTTTTTCAGGCATAAAAATCCTAAGTATGACTTCCTTTGGAGGGGAAGTAAAGCCATGGGTCCTATATCGTACATTTAGTTTACGAAAAAGAACCTTAAGCCTGAAAAAAAGGCTTTTGAGCAAAATTTGTCAACCATTTCATGCCCTGTATTGAATGGGATGCTGATGACCTGAGATGTTAAAGAGCACCGATAAATAAACCAAATAAAAAAATTGGAACATGAAGTTTGCCATTGCACAGAATATGTAAACTGAAACTATACCTAAATAGTGACTGAGAGAGAGAGAGCTGATTCTACAACTACTCTGTCTCTAATGTAATGCATTCTAGCTTGTGTAGTACTTAAGCTATCATGTCCATAAAGCATTTGTCCCATCTCTGGTGATATAATGCACTTCTCAAACTATATTTTTACAACTGAATATTATTGATATAAAATACAATATTATTAATATAAAGTAACCAGAAAATAGATTTACATTTGTTATTTAAAAATTCACTGTTTATTACAATGTCAGTGTATATATTACTCCTTTAAGTTTTAATGAGTTGCAGATCTAGAACTCTTAAATGTGAAACTGCAGTAACTTAAATAATAACCCATATGAGGATAAAAAATAAATAATATTTTATGCTACAAAATCTATAATAAAAACAGGAAAAATCTATAATAGCTAATTTAATCAAGGTTGGATCATGAACATATTGTTCTTAGCTCCCAATAATATATTTTTGGGAAGACATTGTATCCTGCATTAGTGTAAACTACCACTAGTTCTAGTACTATTTGGAATTATTTAGTTTCCTCTAAGGTCACTTCAGGGCTCATTTTTTAACAATATTAGTGCACAAAAAATACCCTGTTTACAGTGCTGGCTTATGCATAACCATGGAACATGTTTTAAAAATATATTTAAAATTCTTTTATTTATAGATTTTGTGTGGATGAAGCATACCTACTTATATTTTGGTTTTGCCTTATATTATCTTCTTCTTCTTATAAAAACATTTAAAGTGAGTTAATATATATTTTAACATTTTTAGAACATAATATCTTCTTTAACAATATATAGCTTTTGTGAGCCATTTTGAAATTCAATATTAGCAAAAACCTTTAAAAAAAAAAAAAAAAAAAAGGATTAATATCGGCATTTACTTACTTCCATTTTTCACAGCTGTAGAAAAAGTATAAGTTAATATACAGTTGACCAAAAAGATCTGTTGATTTTTTATTCAATGTTCAAATTTTGAGTTGTGGAAATGATTAAATGTACAACAAATAAAGTTAAGGTGGGAACAAATTGTAGCTGAGAGTTGAACTATTAACCTTGTAAAAAGTATAATTTTTCCTCATGTAAACCAGTATTCTGAAAAGTGCTGCCAAACATGAGCACTCCAAAGGTGATTATACTTGTTTATATGCTCTGTGGTTTTAAAATGGGGAACAATGGAACTTAGCTCCTTGGAAGATATGCCAGGCCTTTGGTGCTGATGCTGTGAAAGAGTGAATCCTGCAAAGGTGGTTCGGAAGTTCTAAGAAAGTAATGAAACCCTCTAAGTTGAGCGATGGGCAGGAAGACCAACAGCAATGGATAATATGGCTCTCTTAGCAACTACAGAGGTGAACAACAGTTCAACATGAAAGGAATTAGTAAAGCAATTCAATATCAGTGCAGAAACCATTTGATTTCATCCCCTTCAGCTAGGAAACAGATACAAATGCTGTTGACAATAGCTCAGAAGGCAGCAAGAGCATGCCTGTTTTGGATTGTTGTCTTGTCTGCAGAGGTATTCCTTACTCAATAGGTTGCTTACATGCAATGAGAATTGTGTCCTCTATGATATTCCAAGATGCTGTCATTACTGGTTGACAGTCCATTAACAATAGAAATCATTACTGCACTGAAAGAATGTTATGCGCTGTGTTTAGTGGATTGTACATCGTAAACTGCTGCCAGCCAGTCAAACAATCAATGCCATTATGTATTCTAAACAAATGGAATGTGTCCATGAAAATCTGAAAACTAAGTAGCTTGCACTTGTGAATCGCAAAGTTGTTATTCATTTGCACGATAGTGTAAAACATCCTATGGAAACCATTATTGTCTTGATTGGGAAACTGTAGTGCACCCACTGTATTCTACAGTCATTACACCATTAGATTATAATCTTTTATTTTCTTTGGATAACCACCTCTGAGGACAGTAATTCTGAACCTTTGCTGATCTAAACTGCACTGAAATGGATTTTTTGCTACTTGTTCTCAGGCGTTCATCACATTACAATTCATAGTCTTCTAACATGGCAAATTCTTGATAACGAGTGACTATATTTAATGCTAAACATATTATTTTGTTCAGAGCATAATGCTTTGAAATGTCTGGTCTGAAACTTATCTTGTGGGTATTGAATAAATATTTTATATTTATATTTTATATTTACTAATTTAAATTGTTATCATGCTTAAAATGTGCAAATTACTTTTTTTTATTGCTAAAGGACATCTTATTTTGTAAGTCACAGTGCATTTTACTAGGTTTATTTTCATTTTTGTTCTGGATTTGATCAATCAAAGAATTAGAATGTAGTTTCAGTGATGTTATATTAAAAATAGTTATAATGTTATTAAACTACAGCAAGACTTACCCACATTACAGCATTCCTGATATGACATTGAACTTTCATTGTCTTCACATACTTTTCCTTTTGTCTTCAGCTGAATCAAAAGGTCAATGAAATCATTTCTTTGGACTGGATTATCCAAGCGATATTGCATGGTATCTGTCACAACATTTATAAAAAATGTAGTTACATCTTTAGGTAATATTCTTTTAAAAAAAAGCTTAAAGAATGTTGGTGAAACATGCCTAATTATTTGACGAAGGCTGCTCATATATGTAGACTGGAATATTTTGCGGCCCATATTACGAAATTCTGATTGTGAATCTTTTAATGAATTGCAGTTTATACCAAATGCACAAGAACCTATTACATCTGTAGTGTACCGTGCCATAAGTTCTTTTACTTCAACATCAATTTTAGTTTCAGCACCTTTATCAAGTAAATAATGCAAGCCATTTGCACATTCTAGTATAAGAGGAAACATCTGCTTAATTTTTATGGAAGTAAATGCTGGTGTTAACTTTACACGAAGGTTTTTCCACTGAGTTCCTCTAAGATTCAGGAGATGAGCTATCAGAGGATCCCTTTTTTCATCAAAAGGCAACCCCCTATCTTGAAAACAATGGAAGTCTTTTATCAATATCTGTTTTATGATTACAGGATCACACACCAGTAGTAGTGGTGTATACATTTGAAAGATTCCTCCAAATCGTTTATCTTTAAGCTTATCGTATAATTTACTGAAACTCTCAGCATTAGAAATTTGACAAAGCAGCAAGTCTTTGAAATTGCCAAATATTGGCAGAGGTTCCAGGTAGGGAATTCCCCTGATCTTCCAGTAATTGAATGCTGTTGTATGGCGTTTGTAAATAAACAATATAGTAATGCCTGTTGCAATCAACAGAAAATCCCAAGCAGAACAATTAAAAAGAAAATCCATAACTCCTGCCTAGTTTGAGCAAAATGGAACCTGAAACAGTAAGTGGCAAATAATTTTTAATAATGGAATAATGAATAATATACTGAGTAATATATTAAATACAGAAATAAAAATACTTAATTAGAAATATAGTATAAATCTAATCCTCAGGCTCTTGCAAAGAAGAATTAACATTATATTTCTATATTTCTGTAAGCCAATTTTAGAACTAGGCTTTCATGAAGCAGATAACGTTAAATGTACATGCTATATTTACTATATGTATAACTATACATATGTACTGAACTTTTAAACAACAGTTATCTTTCTTGCACTTGATTTCATTCTATGTTTTATCTCTCTTTCAAATGTGCAGCATATAACAATAGTGTTAAAAACTGCAATTTCTACTACTTGAAAGAACTGTACAACTTACCAAACTATTTGTAATATTGTTCTTCAAGTAAGTGAGCAATATGAGTATTTAGTACAACATATATCACATGATTTTATTCATATGTTCTTCATATGCTGATAACCACAAAGAGAATCAAAGAAAACCATTAGTAGTGTTGATAAATGATTGGTGACAATGTTCCTGCTGTTTGCTTGAAACTTGTAAACTTGTGCAGAACATTAATCAAAATGAAGGTTATCAGTAACTAGTGGCAATCAGTAATTTTTTTTTGCCTGAACATTTTTAGAGTGAAACCTACTTTTCTTACTAACATTATACAATTAATATTGCCAATAGACATGTTCCAGAAATTAACAACTGGAAATATTGGTTTGTTATTTGCAGATGATCTTCCAACAAGGTCAACAACCAATGAAAGTAATTGAAGCACTAGATAAGTTCTATAGGAAATGGAGTATGGGAATTAATATAAGTAAATAAAAGATTATGGTATTTAAGAAGGGCAGCAAGTCAAGAAAAGGTGAGAAGTGGTATAGGCAAGGAAGAGAAATTGAGAGATTATTAATAAATTTGATTACCTGAAAGTAAGATTAAATAGTAATGGTGGATGGAGTGAGCAGAAGAAGAGGATATTAGCCAAAGGAAAACTCTCTTTGAAAGCATAAAATTATATTTAGAGAAAATACCAGGGATACAAATAAAATAGTTGGAGAGAGTATACCTGGAGTAATTGAAGCTAGAAAGCTTTATGGAGTGGAGATCTGGGGTTTGAGGAAAAGTTGGATAAATTAGGAACTTTTGTAAATAAATGTTAGACTTTACCTAGAGCTTTACCCAAAGGTGTTGCACTAGTATAATTAGGAAGAAATGGTAGCAAAGGGAAAATTTTAGAAATTGTATTGAAATATTGGTTTAGAATTAGACATTTAGATGAGCATAACAGTTACATCAGTGTCTGAAAGTTCAAGAAAAGTTAAATTAAGGGGAAATTTGTCTCAATAGGATTGGGGAAATTCTGGAAAAAAATGGTTTTGGAGAAATTTGGAGAGCTAGAGAATCACTGGAAAGTAGTTTCTGGAAAGAAATTAAATGACAATGGAAGATATTGAAAGGCAAGATATATTTGCCAGTTTTAATTTCAAAACTTCATTGAGTATATATAGAAATTTGAAATCAGTGTGGAGTAGAGAAGATTATAATGGCTTGCCTGCCTGCTTGCTTCTGTGCTTGTTTGCTTGCCAGCATATTAATTCCCAATACCACAGCATATCACACATTTAGTGAGTTTTAATTTTTTATACACAATAATTATAATTGCTATGTACCTGCCTGCTTTAAAATTTATGAAAAACAAAACACTTGGTCAATTTTTGTTTTTGTTTGCATATTTGTTTTTTTTTTTAATATCAAAGTATTGATTTCAATGAAGATATGGGAACTCAACCTTGCAAAGTGGAAAGCTGAGTCTGGATTTTTAAAGGACTTATCATTAGTACTGAGGAAAGGGTAAGGTACAGGCAAAGTTAAAAGCCCATTTTTTAAAGAGGAGCAGAGATATAGCTATTGGTTACTGTCATTGTAATCAGCAGCAAAGGTTCCCTAAGTTTCTAGTTCTTGAAAGACTACAATTCACCATGGAAAATATTCTGACATAATTCAACCTCTAGTTGTGTATTTCTTTAGACCTTATAACATATCCTTGTCTGAAAATGTACAGTTGTTTATCTATGTTTGTTAGCACATTCTCCTGGATTCCAGATATTGGTTCTATTAATTTCATCAAGCTTCAGTCACTTTTTCATTTTCAATTCTCTTTCAGCACTTTTTTTAACAACATACACAATTATGGGCAGGATACATTAATGAGGAATCATATCCATTTCAAATTCTGATACAGTCCTATTTTGATACAGTGCTGAAGGTGACTGAAATCATAACGAATGTAACATAAGTGCTTAATAACATAAATAATTTGAAACCAAAGGAATGTTATGCTTTTAAACCGTTTAGCACATTCATTGTTTTTAGACACCTCCACAAAAAACGTAAGCCAGAGGAGAAACATCGCCCCCTGCTTTACGAAATACTAATAACATAAAAAAAACGGACATGTGTAAAAACCTTATTATAGAGGTAATGGATCATTTTACACAATGCCACCTTCAAAGTAAGTTCCTCGGGTAGGAACTTACTTTGGTCACTTCCCCCAAGAGCACCGCCACGGATGGCCGAGGTCGTTAAGGCATGGACTCGTGAGCGGGAGGTCTGCGGTTCGAATCCCGCCAGGACCGTCCTCCCTTACTGGGGTTTTTTCCAGGTTTTCCTCAGTCTTCATAACTGGCAAATGCCGGGGAGGTACCTAAACTTAGGCCTGGAACGCTTCCTTCCTTTAAAAAAAAAAAAATCCTTTCCCAATATATTATTTCATTTCATGTATCATCAGTGTCCACCGCCTGTGGTGCCTCAGTAGTAAAAACGGGCGTTAAACACTATTCAAAAAAAAAAAAAAAAAAATTCCCCCAAGAGCGGCCTCGTATACATTTTCATCTCTTTGGCCGAAGCGAACCTCCGCCTCTTGAGCAACATTTTCACTTTCGAAAACAGGCAGCAATGAACCTGAACAAGATCTGGATAATACACGGGACGAGGAAGGACAGAGATGCATTGCGAGGAATTCGCTTACCTGGAGCGACATGGAGCGACATGTGCTGGGGCCTTGTTGTGAAGGAGAAATCAATTCTTTCTTTGCACAAATGAGGACTTTTTCGTCTCACTGCATCATGAAGACGCCTGAAAATGGCAACAGTTTCCTCATTGACAGGAGTGAATTCCAAATGTATCTAGATATATGCTATGCTAGTGCAATTGATCAACTACTACTCCTGCGCTGCCGCAGTCTGTAATATACCCCAGAGAACGTATACTGTATTCCTAGAAAGTAAGGCAGAAAAGTTACCTAAATTGTATGGCAGAGCTAGACCAGTTCGGTTTCTTTTTTTATTCTACTTGTATAAGTAATAAATTGATGTTATACAGAATATTTCTGAAATTGGACTGTTGAATTTAAACATGGCCATACCAGTCTTAAATATGTCCGATTTGAAGGACACCCAAAAAGTGCCACAATAAAGTGTAAATATACGAACCTTCACACAAAGGTTTATGTCTTCAATCACAGACAAAGTGCCAAAAGATAGCGGCCATGGTTATGAAGGATGGTTAGATGAAGGCTAATGTTATAGCCGAAGAGCTAGATCTTTCAGTTGTCACCTAATTATAGATTAGTTGTGTGTCAAAAGGGTGGGTACCCCTATGTTGACATCAGATTAGTAGGCATGCCATCAAGAAGTCAGCCAAAATAGTGGGACCTCTTTCGAGAATATCTAGATGACATACCTTCATGGATGTTACTGGGATGACCCTGAGTTCATTGACATGGTCCCTAAACCAAACAAAGTCCATGGAATGGAAGCAACTAGAAATTCCCATTTATTTTCCTGTCGAAGAAAATAACATTTCCATTTTCAGATATGCTGTTAGCTATTTGGGTTAATTTTTGCATTAGGTCACTTTATATAAGCAAATAGAGACACTCTTTCGTCTTTTTGCATATTACCTATCTATAGATTTTTTTCCTCCCCAATATGCCTGACTAAAGAAGCTCTAACACTTTACAGCTGTTTACGTTGTGATAATAGGGAAGCCCCTTTTCTCAGCGTTCCCTTTGGTTTTGGAAAGAGTCGCACATATTTTGTCATAACCAATATCAATATTACTTTCCCTAATCCATTTAAATTTTTGCCTAAAAATGTCTCGATTTATACCTTATCCTACAGTACCCAGGATATGCATAAAGTTTCAATCTATTTTTATAAAATAATGGTTTGTTGTAAATGAAATTTATATGGCGTGTAGGTATGGTATGTACATACTGTATATATTGCTCTTTTTTTTATGGTGATTTAACATGGTCCATGTCCATTTCAAAGTAATGTGTTCAATGTTCGAATGCAGCCTGAAAAATTTGTAAGCATGTCGCCCGAAATCGATGCACATGCTCTTCGAATACAATTCGTCAGATCCTGTTAACCCCTTACTTTAGTACTGTATACCCGTTACTTGACAAAAGGCCAAGAAAAAAGTCTAAGGGTTTAAAATCCCATAAATTTAATGGCTATGTGTGAGGTGAACCTTTGCCTATCCATCTGCTTGAAAATTTCGGTTAAGGTATTCTCTCACATCTACGGGACGCTGCATCTTTTTGAAAGACAACGGTGTCCACAATACCATTCGAAATTTGTGCCGTTCTTGCATGTATTCCTGTGAAATTTCAAACGTTTTACCCACTCCTTTTCCCTTCCGTCTCTACTTGTTCACGCTTTCTATACCTTGTTCCTATTGGTTGGGACAGGTAAGGTATTGTCTAGAACAAGGTGAAGTAACCCTTCTAGCATGGCCGCTCGTACTGCTCCTGCTCGCAAAAGAAATCTCTTCAGTATCCCGGGAGTAAAGGGCGTTTTTTGCCTCTCTTTTAAATTGGTAAAGTTTCTTCGCAAGCACAACCCAGATAATTATGAAAGCTTGTTAATGGTTAATGTTCATTCATTGTATTGTTAATGTTTTAATCTTAGTTTTTTAAATTTCTTGCATTTCTATATGTGACAGGAACTTGTGTGGTGTAGCCTTTCTGATATTGTGGTAATTCGGGCTACACTAACAGTCTTTTAATTCTAGATTTACATTTTATAAAGTGTATTAGTCTGATAATTCATTTGATGTTTTCAAACTTAAATATTGTATTCTATATGTGATACTAATTTAAAAACTTTTATTTTGTTATATTGCTGAGTGCATTATTATGCGAGAGTCGTGTCAATATTACTTTTGCATCATGCTAATCATATTTTTGCTTGGTAATTAATAAATTACAATATAGGTAAATTATTCTCTCTTGTACTTGAAAGTAACTTTTCTCCAGCCAATTTTTTTCTAATTTCTCTTCCGGCATACTCCCTAATTTAACTATTGTCCAGGCACAATATGGAGGGTGTCCAATTGAGTATAATAAAGAATATTTTGGTAGCAGAAAAGGATGGCAAATTGCAAATTTTCGAGCAAACTATTGTTGTACCTCTGCATATGTCAAATCGCGCTACCGAGAACTGACAATAGTAATTCATCCTTTAAATACAGCATTTTGCAACGATAGTCTGAAATAAAAATAAAAATAGCAATGATTTCAAGTATGACTTTGAAATGGGTCGTGGCTATATTGAAATAAGATGCATGTATACATATGTACTACATACAATATCTGCATGCCATATAAATTTAAAATACAATCATTATTTTGCGAAAGTGTATCGAAACTTTATGTCCAAATTGTGTGATATAACATGAGTTAATAGAAATAATAAAGAATGTATACTTCAGACTGCTTTATTACTTTACGCTGATGAGTTACCGGTATTTTCTGCCTATTTCCCTTATAAGCGAGCACGATTCATGCTAGAAGAATTCATTTGCTTATTTGCAGTAAACTGGCTTTGTTGAATAAAGAACCTACTCAAAAACATTGTAATTTAAGAAAATTTTGAGATTTACTTCAATAGAAACATTCTACAGTTTTTGAAAATACTGCTTTTCATGATCCGATAGCTAATTGTTAAGCCAAATAGCACTGTTGAGAAAATAAGTGCAGTTATACCATGCATTTGTCTTTTGTTTTTTGTCCAATGAAAATTTAACAGAGGAAATCCATTTAATTTACAAATTAAAAAAAAAAAAACAAACAAAAAAAAACTGACCAGTCATCACTATTCTTTTAAGAGAGAATTTCAACTCTTATTAGAATTTGACTGTATTTTCTGTAGCTACAATATGTACTGCCCGATCACAAAATGTATGAATGCAGGTGGATGAAGCCGTTTGTAGTGTTATCATTGTCATCATGGAAAACTGCGGATAGAGAGCACATACGTGCCTACTAATTAAATCTGTTCATTGTGAACTTCGACTAAATGCATTAAAACTTTTGTGCACTAGCAAACGTGCTTTGCGGAAGCCAACCTTTTATTTAGAAAACAAAGATATTCTCAAGCCAACGGAACCGCCTCCTAGTCAGACAAAAGGAATTTCACCTGGAAGGTGATGCTGTATTCTTCACTAGTAGCCGCTTTAGCAGAATATGATCATTAGCATTAAAGAGAACTACATATAATGGGAGGAAATTAATGAAATCAGGAGTAGGCGGGAGCGAGAATGCGCTGTCACAAATACCCATGTACACCACGATTATCTGCCTGCAAATCCCGAGGTCCCGGGTTCGAATCCTATACAGTTAATTGTCTGAATAAAGTTCTTTCCGGAGTTTTTCCTTACGAATATCAGACAACTTGAAGCGTTGTGGACTCAATGTTTATTAATGTCTCTTTAAATCTTCTTTGTTATCAGTAGTAGTGAAACATTTTCTACCATGGACCCGACATTTACTTTGCATTAACCATATGGATTAGCTGCCTTTTGCTCTACTTAACGTTTCTATGAAAACAACAGCAGGTTTCCGCATTGCAGCCACAAACTCTAACCCCGTCCCTATGGTGTCATGTACCCTAGCTCGCATCAGGCTTATGCTCATATCTTGTTTCCGAGGGAATTTTTTCCATCTCTAGTTATGAGGCAATTAAAGTAATACAAATATTTAGCGTATATTTTTAACGTTGCATAGGATGAGAGATATTGGATGCTTACCATGTTGAGGCATCTGAAAGGTAGAAAATTACGCCTTTTAAATATCTCTCTTGGTTGACAGGTGTTTTCATAGAAGCTGAGTTAATACAACGAAACTTATGCTTGACAATATAAGTTCCAATTGTTACCTTGTCTGAAAATGTACAATTGTTATGAACTGTATACATTTTTATATGCCAAATAAATGTGTAATCCCAAGATCGCGGGTTCGAACCCGGCCAGAACCGATGGATTTTTTCGGGGCGTAAAAATCCTAAGTATGGCTTCCTTCGGAAGAGAAGTAAAGCCGTGGGTCCCGTGTCGTACATTTACGGCACGAAAAAGAACCTCAAGCCTGAAAGAGAGGCCTCTGAGCAAAATTTGTCGGCCGTTTCACTCCCTGAGTTGAATGGGACGCTGATGACCTGAGCTGTTAAAGAGCGTCCATAAATAAACCATTAAAAAAAAAGTGTAACGAATAAAACAATAAGCTGATTATGTATTTTCACGTACCACATTTTCTTTCTGGAAACGAGCGGAGCTGTACATCATATTTTCCTTGAAAGATATACTCGTATTTAAACAAACACAGCAAGAGTTCCGAACTTTCTTATGGTCTACATATTAGGAGATAATGTTCTTGGGTAGGTTATTTATCTTAGTTTCTTGCCATACTAAAGGTTATGTCTTATCGCAAACCATTTGTTCTGTTTTATTATTAATTTCACTACCATACCTGTTTTAGTAATTACTTTGTTTCTTATTTGTATGTATATAATAATTTACAAGTTAGTTCTTCAGCTGCACGCAGACAAGATAGCAGAGGAATCTGTTTCACACTTGGTAAATGTCATTCATAATTATTGGTGTGATATAGTGATATTATTATTATTATTATTATTATTATTATTATTATTATTATTATTATTTTAAAAGTGCTTAACGCCCGTTTTGCTATTGAGGTACCACAGACGGTAGCGATAGTCTTGCAAGGGAAGCTTTTATTGTATAATCGTCTTCTTGCTCAACGCTTCATTCTTGATCTTTACGAGGAACTTCAATAAATAAGGCAATGAATTTTGTTTCTCGGCCAGTTTATCTTAGAAAATTAAAATGTTTTAAGTATAATGATTTAAGCTACCGCATATTATCTCATATAATTTCGTGGTCTTATGGCAGTAATGTAATTAGCTTTTAAATGAGGTTATGAAGTAATGTGCTTGTATGCAAAGAACAGTAATTGGATTTACTATGTATGTATGTATGTATGTATGTGTGTGTATGTGTGTGTGTGTGTGTGTGTTTGTATGTATGTATGTATGTATGTATGTATGTATGTATGTATGTATGTATGTATGTATGTATGTATGTATGTATGTATGTATGTATGTATGTATTGTATACTAGCAGGTAATATCATAGTGGTCTAATAGTAATCATTCACGCATCGTAGACTCAAGATCACGGGTTCAATCTCGGCTAGAATCAATGGATTTTTTTCAGACGTAAAAATCCTAAGTATGGTTCCTTCCGGAGGAAAGTAAAGCCGTGGGTCCCATATCATAGATTTACGGCAAATAAAAGAACCTCAAGCCTGAAAGAAAAGGCCGTTTAACGCCCTGGATTGAATGGAAGATGACCTGAGATGTTAAAGGGCGTCTGTAAATAAACAAAATGATGATTATGCTGTTTCTGTTGCTCGTGTCACGCTTGATCAGAAAAAGCGAGGGAGGATGTGGGGAAGCCGGTAGAGCGCGAAGTAAACAAAGATATTTACATTTGTAATATCGCGAGAATTCTACTCATAAACTTTCATTAATCTATGGAATGTACACAATCATAATTTTATTTCATTAAACTGTTATTGTAGTTGCTCAAAGTGATGTCCTTCGGCATTCACACATTCCCGACATCTTTTGATGACTTGCATTCTCATGCAAACATTTTTTTCTTTTGTAATCCTGCTAATTTCTGCTCTTACATTGTCTTTCAGTTCATCTAGGATTCTAGAATATGGGAGTTATATCTATTGACTCTTATTTTAGGATTCCTCATAAATAATAATCGCACAGGTAAGATCTAGGGAACGTGCGGCCCATAAGCCTTAGAAAATAATTCGTTTTCAAAAACCTCCCTTATAGCCTCCAAAGAATCACGGGTATTATGGCCTGTGGCAGAATCTTCTTGTAAATGTGTATATTGTCTCTCATATCAGTTAAACGTTAAAAAAAAAAAAAAAAAAAAAAAGTGCGAGTATTTGCGTACAATCTCTCTCCGAAATCACAGTATCTTAAAAAAAAAAAAAAAAAAAAAGTCCTATTATTCGATTTGCTGATAATGCGTACCACACCAATCTTTTCATCATAAAGAGAAATTTTGTGAATTACTCGAGGATTTCCTGTGCTCCAAAATCTATTGTTGGTCAACATATGCAACGAAGTAAATAAAACCATGCTTCGTCAGTGAAAATTATTAAAATATGTGGACCAATAACATGCCGAATGATGGATGTTCAGTAAAACCCAATTACAGAAATTCATTCCTTTTTGGTAGTCATGAGTTCGTAATTCTTGCATTATGGTAACTCTGTATAGTTTCAATTTTAAAAGCTTAGTAACCTTAAGGATTGAAGTTTTTGAAATGCCTACTTCTTGTGCTACGCGACGTAAAGATTTATTAGGAGAGCGTCCAAGTGCCCGTATATCATCCAGCTTTTCTGTTAGAACTGTACGATTAACTCTACGAATTTTTTAGTTCGGCGATTCCGTTTCTTTACACTAGTGACAAGATTTCTAACTTTACCTCTCTTTGTAGGTCGAATGCCAGGAAATCTGTCTACAAATTGCCTACACATTTTCCGGCATCGTTGTTAGAGTGAATTTTTTAGCCTGCATTTCAATTATCTAAATAACTAATTTAGTTCACACACAGCAAACGCACCTTAAACGTAATTCGGAAGAAGTACACAAGCAAACATGTTTTCTAGCATTTCCAACTGTATAAAGCAACGACCAGTAACATACAGCCCGCGCAACACATGTTCCATTGTCAACACCTCAACCTATACTAATTGTAAGTACTGACCGGAAACGTGTGGGCTCGCGCAGCACTGAAGGAAAATTGAACTTCTAATGCCGCTGTTTACTTCGCGCTCTACCGGCTTCTTCCTCCCGCTTTCTCGGATCAAGCGTTATTCGAACTCTCCGTTCTACTTGATGAACCGACTCAGAAGTATCTGTCAAACCTCGGAAGTTAAAAAAATGCATTCGTTCTCGCAAATATTTGACCAAAGTTCTTCTCCACCACAACGCGATGCCAGACACAGGTCTACGCAGCCACGAAGATACCTAGTCTCTTTGCTTACTCGTCACACAGTCCGACCTTGCACATCCTGATTTCCATCTTTTTGGCCCTCTAAAAAATGCAAACAGCGGGTGAAGATTTGATAATGGCGAAAGCACGGCTTCAATAAAAAACATGCTCCACAGTGGGCAACGGTATACAGACACCACCTGGTGCAAAGCCATAGATTATCAAGAAAATTACATTGAGAACAATAACACTGTACGGTCAAAGCATTAAGCAATTTAGGTATTTAAAATTGAAATAAACCAAAACTTGAAAGAGAAGAAAGAACATTCCATCATTTACTGAACGCTTCTATTATTATTATTATTATTATTATTATTATTATTATTATTATTATTATTATTAACAACTCCCTTGATTTATGCTTCTCAAATTGTTCATTTCAATTTCAGTTCCTCTATTTCAACTATTACACAATTCTTGTTTTTAAAATTCTTTTCTATTATCTGTGGTCTTGTTATTAATATATTTTTAGTTTTTCTCCCTTTTCATTAATAAGACAGGTAATTGGATCGATTAGTGTCTATTCTTAAACCGCTCGTCTAATGCTTTCGAAGCTGTTGATATCAAAATGTTTTGTACCTTGCCATTCCATATTTATATTCGAGGAAGTTCTGTTTACATTCATCTGTTGATTTAATGTGATACAATAATTTATAATAATAACAAAAACAACAACAATTTCAATAAATGTACTCAAATTACTTGCCTTATGTATGCTTTATTTTAGCCAGCTGGTTGATTTATTAATTTTGCTCATCAGATAAAGGTGGTCAGATTCTACAATAATGAATCTAGTAAGTACTTCTTTGACTCCGGTGCGCAACTAAACACGAAATAAAAAGGCCACTAACCACTCTCAGAAACAGACCACTTCGGCAATTAGGAGGTGTTCTTCATTCTTTTTTCATCTGCAAGAATGAGAAAGAATATAAAATTGACTCTGATTTATTATCTGGGATGAATTATATATCTACTATATCTACTCTTAAAATGGGCATAATTTTTAAAAATATTTCTGCATTAAACTATTCGAAAAATGTATTTTTAATGAAAATCTAAAATTGAGTAAAGGCATGTTTTTGCTGACGAAACCAAATGAGAAACATCACTACACTAAAAAACATGACACAAAAGCAAATCCTTGTATCTGAAAACCCCAACGTCTCAAAAAAAAAAAAAAAAAAAAAACCACCGATTTTGCATTTTATACAACGAGAAAATAAATGTTCGCATGCTTTGTTTATATATTTACAAAGTATATACCAATTAACCAAGTTCACAACTTACAACAAATATCTAATTATAGTAGCTTATCACATTATGTTCTACTAATGCAGTTAAAATATTCGTATTGTATTATAAGCTAATGCATTTTACATAGAGCTGCACAACCTTACGCAATGATAACTGAACAACACACTGAAATACCGTAAATGATAAACACCGAGTTTTTTTAGTAATTATATTTTGTTTTCAGCAAATTAAAAAAATTACTGCTGCAACATATTTTCTTTTACAGATCCCCTACAAATGACTACTACACAATTTATTTTGACTGTGCTGTCTGCAGCCGTACTCGTAAAACTGTCCCTTTGGTTCTACAGAAGACTGACTTTTATCCGGAAAGTGGAAGTATTGCCAGGACCCCCTGCTTACCCCATTGTGGGCTCACTTCTGGATGTACTCTCTGTCCCACGAAATCGCAAGTATTTTGCATGCTAGCATAACCCCAGAAAACAAAACAAAAGTCATAACTGCGAGGGCTGAAAAGAACTAGTGGTAACACTGCTAATACACATATGAGGTCGTTGTTCTCAGTACACTTATAAGAAGATCATAGCAATTTGACACACTCGGCGTTACTAGTGTGTTGATTGCAGACAGATGAATTCTAAGCTTGGACCGCCAAAGAGTGATGTTTTCTAAAAGTGAGCAAATGCGCGGTTTAAAATTGAGATGGCTTGTGGCAGGAACGGACGGTATGGCATAGGGTGCTACCAGAAGCCTGTGACATATCAAACAGTGGCGCTTTGGGTGTCAAACTTTAGACAACGATGTGATGCGCAACGTCCAGGTTGTCCTGTCCCGAAGCGCATTGCGTCGATTTGATTCAATCACTGCAGGAGGGTCACAGAAGTTGGAACAAGCCACACTATTGTGTTGCAGCAAGCAGCTTCTTCTCTTATTTACGACTTAGTTGCAGGTGTCCCTCGTCTTGCAGAAGTATGGCAGTGGGTGATATATTTGGCTGTGGATTACAATGAAGGAAAGTAAAAGTCTCCAGGTCCTAGAGTAAATGGTTTGAAACTTATGAATATGTTCATTAGTTTTCTTTTCAGCCCTGGTGCATTGCATAATCTGTTATGCAGATGTGACATTAGAAATGGTATAAAGGCTTATTGCTTTTTAACTACAAACAGGTTCTATATTAATCACATTGTAACTTCTGGTAAAATCTGAAGGTAATGCTCAGCTCGCTTATTGCCATTCAGATGGTCCTAGTTCCAACAACTTTGCTGTATCACTTGTGTTGGTACTTTTCTGACAGGTGGCTTTGATTGCCTTCCTGCACCATTTACCTTCCTTTTAGCTTTAATCTGAATCTTTCAGAGTTCATGGATAACAAAATTAATCTGACCCTTACCTATACACTACGTAAAACCACAAAACTGACCAATAGGCTGGCACCAGTTATATGTCACCTTGTTTAAAAACTTTCTTGTTTTAATTTATATCAATGAAAAAACTCAATTATTAAAGAAATGTCATCGAAAACCTGGCTTCCTAATTTTATGCAATAAGAGAAAATGGAGAGCTAGGGAAAGTTTGATTAAACAGAAAAATAAAGAGAAGATGACTTTCATTTTCTTGCTAAGATTATTTGGGTTCAAGTCTCTATATCTCATACACAACATCAGAAACAGTAAGGTACAGAAATTTGCCAATTCTGAAGAAACATAAAGATGTACCATGGCCATCAAACAAAATATTGAAGTTTAAATTGAGTAATTTACCTTTTGTTACCAAATTCTATTCCAAACTTTAAGATACAAATTATAAATCATAGATGACAGCTTTTAAATGCAATGAAGGGAAGAAAATATTTTAATAATATATGTTTCATTATTCATTAATCATGTATTAATAAATTAGATCAACTGTTAGAACTAACACATTTAAGCATTTAAATCTCATTTATATGATGTAAACTGGTATTAACACCTTTTTTTCCCCCCAATATTAATTCAGTTTGGAATTGAACACAGTGAAACATGCACTAATAATCTCTTCTGAGTCAGAATATTAGAACACTCTTTCCTTGACCTTGTTTCAAACTATTTTATTTTCAGGACCTAACTTAAGTCACAAAACCAGGTGGTGCAGGAAAGTGTCTATATAATCTTATTGAAATTTCAACACAACTAGTGCCGTCTTTCTGGCAATAATGTGAAGAGTGCTTTAACCTTTTGTTGGCATTGGAGATAACATAAATTAAACTAATTTTAATATTTTACTTAAATGTAAACTGGAACTTGCACAGTGAAGCTAATCATATTAATTGATATCATTGTATGATTCAGTTGAACTACACACTCTTAAAGCTTCACTTACTTACTTTTCAGTTTCAACTGAATCATACAATGATATCAATTAAAATAATAATTTTAATATTTTAGGATACTGTGAAGTACTATATAAACGTATCAGAAAATATGCTCCAATTTTTCGGTCTTGGGTTGGACCTTTGGCTGAGGTCAACCTTACCCTTCCAGAACATGTTGAGGTAAGTGGCAAATGCAACTAGTTAATTTTATACTCTACTACTGCACTTGTTATGAGAGGATATCATTTTGGCTGCTTCAATAAGCATTTACAAAAGTCATGAATTATTTGATATGCTATCACTAACCTTACCATGACACAGATGCAGGTCCCTTTCATTTTTTTCTTTATTTTTTCCCCCCTCCTCCATTCCTAAAATTAGAAGAAAAAATAATGTTATAAGATTTGCTAGATGAGATGGCCAAAAGTGTTGGTTACAAGCTCTCTCTCTTTGACTATATTTTTTAGTCACTGTCCATTTGGTTACTTTATATAGTTTAATGTCTTTGCCCTAAGCTTTAAACAAGAAAGGCTGATGGATGAAGGTAACCTTGTATACACGTTAAATCTGACTATGTATAATACAATGAAATCAAGGATATCACAGGGATCAGGGCTGGGACCCATGCGTTTCTTAATCTATATAAATAATTTATCGCAACCGAAAAACAGCAAGGTGATTTATTATGCTGATCATATACCTATAATATGTTGGAGTGATGACCGGAAAAGCTTAAAAAGACAAATGAATGCAACTGGTGAAACATCACAGTATTCACTAAATGATGGACTAAAGTTAAACACAGGTAAAACAAAATTCATGACATTTTAAAATGACTTAAATGTGAACTTTAACAAAATCACATTATAACAGATAACAAACTATACTTTTTTTGGCATACACAATGATGAAAATTTAATTATAACACATATGCAGAAGTAGTCTGTAACAAAATGAACTCAGGACTATACCTATTGAGATAACTAACAAAATATAGGAACATTAATATCCTAAAATCAGCATATTATGGCATTATTTATCCACATTTAACATATGGAATTGAAATCTGGAGAGGAGGTGGTACAAGTAAAACCAATATGGACAGAATATTAAAAGTACCAAAAAAGTGCATAAGAAGTATATATAACTTTGAGTATCAACAGTCCTGTAGGGAAACATTCAAAAAACAAAACATCCTAACTGTAGTTTCACTATATGTATTCAAAACTATTATATTAGTCAAGGAAAAAAAAGAATTTAACATGCTCAATAAAGACTGCCATACATATGATACAAGAAGAGTAAACGATTACTATAGGCTGAGTATGAATAAAGCTCAAACCAATAAGGACTCATATAAAATAGGAGCTATATTATATAATAAATTACCATTATCAATTAAGAATACCACATACCTGAAATTCAAATCTGTGCTAAAACTATTCCTAATAGAGAAATGCTTGTATAGTATTAATGAACTGTAATGGATAAGAGTGTATAATATTGCTAAATACAAATATAAAGATATGTACACATGATTAATAGATGTATAGAATTATGACAATGTTAGCTGATCTTGTATGAGCCTACTGGTTGCAATAAAATTATAATAATTATTATTATTATTATTATTATTATTATTATGATTATGAAAAAATTCTTATTTGCTTATCTAATGGATATGCACTTGTTTTACACAGACAAAGATAGCATCTGGTTTGTTATGGTAAAATATGTCTTTTTGATTATAATTTTCTATAAATAAGCTTAAGATAACCTACCATATCACATTGATAAACGTTGGTAATTCATATTTGCTTCATCAAAGCATTGAAGAACTATCATTATATTAGTATTTTAAAAGTGGTAGTTATTTATTCATATTCCAGAAACACAGAAGACATATATACTTATACGAGTTTTACAGAATTTGATGTAGTCACCATTAAATACTGTATAAAACCCATTACTATGATGTGGAAGTCATAGGATGCCATTGACAGTCCTGTTTTGTTGATAGAGTGGTCTACCTGAAGCATATCCATCAACAATTATGCTGTAAATTGCATAAAGTGGTTCCTTCATTTTATGAACCAAATAAAAATTACAGGAACTTAAGTCAGGGGAATATGGTAGGAGATGCAGCCACATTCTGGCCGATGTTGAAATTTATGAATTTAAAAAATGCACAATAATAAGCTTTGAAAATCCAGAATACCGAATCTACATTAAAACTACAGATAATAGCATCTCAACGTCTTCATATTCATAATTACTCAATATACCACTGTAATGAAAGAAGATCAGCTGATGTCCAAAGATGTAATTATTTCCCTGTAGAACTAATATCATATGCTATGCTCATACAGCAAAAGAGAAAACAGTACTATTACTCAGCAAAGTTATGTGATCTTTTTCCAGATCATTCTCAGCAGCACATCATATTTAGACAAATCTTTCACCTATCAGGCTTTGGAACCTTGGCTTGGCACAGGACTGCTCACAAGCACAGGTAAAATATCAAACTTGCTTTTGTCAGCAAAGAAAATCATTTATAAGAAAAAAAAATGCTCTCTTTATTAATTTTTAATAATGCAGAATGGCCAAAAATTTCTGCACCAAAGAATAAATAGAGTAGTTTTCTACCTATATGTACTCTGCCGAGCTTTACATGCATCTGGAGACTAAACCACATGCTTAGAACTACAATCAGGTGGAATGATGTGGATCCTCAATGCTTTTTTTTTGTATTGCTGTACTCTACTTCAAATTTTGAAGCTTAAAATACCCCCATAAAAGTTCAAAGTATTAAAGCCTAGTGAGCATGAAACCCATTTAATGGGATCTCTACCATCATCACAGTCAAGATGGTTGTTGTCCAACCAATTGTTCATAGCTTATGGTGTATGTCGCATAACACTGTTTTTGTTAGAACCAATATTATACATATTTAGACATGATCCTAAATATTAAAAAAAACAGCTTATATTAATTTTGAGCTAAAGAAATGTGTGTCAAATAATATTAATTTTTAAACAGATGGTGAAGGTGAAAGTGCTTCAAAAACAAATAATGCTAATTTCCTAGGAGAAGTAATTGATAAACATTTAAACTGAAAACAGCAAATAGTGCACATTACCAAAAAGATATACAAAGGAATGCGTGTAATAAGACAAGTTAGGAAAACAATGGATGACAAAACAATGAAACAGGTTTATACTTGCACATAAATGGAATAACATTGTGTGAAAATGTTACAGAGGGAGTTAACAAAATCTTTAAGTTGCAAAAGAAAGCTGTTGGAATAATAGAAAGATTAGAGAAAAACAAATATCAGAGACTTTTCTAAAAATCTAAATATTTTAACTGTTTCAAGCTCGCATGCATGTATGCATATTGTTTTATATATATATATGAAGGCATTAAATATATTGTACAAAATGAAAATTAACTTGAATATTGCAATATGCACACCCACAACTTAAGAAATAATTAAGACCATTTCCAGTCCACATTAGGGGAAACATTAAATATTTGTTCAATAGAAAATACAGGCAAAGAATTATTTAATAAACTGCCAGAAGAAATAAAATAAAATCAAATAACCATAAACTCTATAACAAATATTTAGTATAAAATGCTTTTTATACTATAGAAGAATTAAAAAAGTTCTTGAAATTAAATAAACTGAAATGTAATTTAAAATTTAAAAAAATGTCAAGGACACTGAACTCAACATCAAACAATGGCCTACATCTGCAGATATATTTGATAATTATATAAAGTGCTGCTAAGGTCTTCTATTTGCCACACAAACACCAAAATGCAAGGGACTTCCTGCTTGATGAAAGAATGCTAGTGTGGGTTTACCTTTGATTTTCATTTTCTGTTTGTTCACCTTATGACAGACGTGTAAGAAAATGTTTTCATTATTGCATTTCATGCAATACAAGATAAATTTTCTTTCATTTACTCTAGAAACAAAAAACAAGCTATTCAAATGGTTCATTTTCATTATTGTGATTTCTTGTTCACTAATTTAAGTTCAGGCTTAGATGAAAAATTACTTTGGTTCATAATCTGAGATTTAGGTTCATCAGTAATACTCCTATAGTATTTGGTTCTGTAATGCCACCTCTTACATTACTTTCAGTGTTTGAAGGAATAAAGAAACATATATAGATATTAATTGATATCATTGTATGATTCAGTTGAACTACACACTCTTAAAGCTTCACTTACTTTTTCATAAATGTGTGGAACCGGTTTCGAGAACATTTAGTTCCCATCTTCAACCAGGCTAAAGTTCAACTGTCTTTTTGTTTAAGGCAACGGTTTAAAAAATGAACATCTGCAGAAATGAGTCGACTTTTTTCTTTTAATTTTATGTACTCTTTAATGTCCTTTTTTAAGTTATTAAAATTTCAGTTGAAGTTATTTAGGTTATTGTCTCTTGAGTCTGTGTATTCCATCTTATTGTCATTGCAAAACGAATTAATGGGGGTCGGTGTTCCTACGGCTTGAAGGGCTATTTACTACTAAGTAACATATAGATATATTCTCTGTAATTTCTATTTAAAGTCTTACACACTTCTATTCCAAGTTATTTGCATCAGACTACTTTTTCCATTTATAACAGAATATCTTTATATTCATAGTGTACACTGATTCATTGTATCATTTCCAGAATCTCTAATTAATGATGTCATAAAGTGTGATATGTGACTATAACTGCACTAAAATAAATAAAAAATAAATAAATAAATAAACTAGTTGTAAACTAATTTCACCTGCAGAAATTACTGTCAAACAAAATAACAAATATGACGTACATTGCATGATAATTTCATATAAGCTTTAGTAAAAATTATCATTCTAGGTGCACATATTTAATCAGCTTTCAATTTCTGTGATGACATATATAGTTTTAATAAAATGTCCAGTGTTTATTCAATCACTTACTGTATTCCTCAGGTTCAAAATGGCACAAACACAGAAAGCTAATCACCCCAACTTTTCATTTCAATATACTTGAAAGTTTTTTGGATATTTTTCTTAAGAATGGAAACATTATGAAAAGCAAATTGCAAGCAAAAAGTGGAGAACAAGCTTTTAATGTTGCACCTTTTATCACACGTTGCACCTTAGACATTATATGTGGTAAGTAACAACCACTTTTTACTTATTTGTAGTCTTTGGATAGGAAATGTGTTATATAATTCATTCTCATATTATAACCTCATGTCTCATTCATAATGGTTATACATAAACTAAAATTGAAACTGTAGATTATATTTAAAATTAATTAAAAATTAATTAAAAATTAAAGATGATATGTATATTTTTATCATTCATTTATTGGATATCTTAAAGTACCTTTTCTTGTTTACACCTACACTTTTAGTTTACACTTACTATCTACAGTGTTTTATATTGTTTACAAAATACAACAGTTTGATGAACTTTTGTGTCCACCATGGACATTTCCCAAAAGTACTATTTTGTTTTCTCCAAGCTTTTTATTCAAGTTATTTACCATTGCTTCTAAAATGAATACAAGTACAAATATAATGCAGCTTGCTTATTACTGAAAATATTAACATTTTTTGCTAAGCAAAGTTATGCATTGGAGCAGATTTTTTTTTGTGCAAGTTTTTACAGAAATTGATTAAAGTTTAATTTTTTTTCTTTCTTTCTTAAAGTGTTTATTATATAATTCCTAAAGAAGCAATGCCTATACAATAAAGACAAGAATCTAAAAAGTCAAAACTATAAAACTAAAAGTGCAAAAGTATAGGAAATAAGGTGTAAAGAAAGAAAATTAAGAAAAAGATAATAAACTTATAAATTTGATATATATTAAAATCAAATGATTACTTACTTATTATTGTTAAAGTTTTAATATAACAGATCAATTCATTTTGTATTACAATTCAGAAACAGCAATGGGAATAACAGTCAATGCTCAAGAAGAAGCCGGCGAAAAATATGTTACAGCAGTTCATGAGTAAGTGCAATTTATATATAAAATATTTTACAGAAGGATTTCTCAAAAGAGTATGTATATTAGTTGCGGAACATGTCAAGATCTGTTTTGCTATAAACTTTTAATAATTGTCAAAATCTAGATTGAATAAAGTGAGTATAAGCTTAAAACATTAGTCAAAATAATTCATAATATAATTATAAAGTATGCATAAGAATAACAGGATTTAAAGGAATGAATATATAATAATTATTATTAGAATATTTTAGTCCACAGTTACAAGAATTAAAGACGAATTACACATTTTATCTACAATTATTTACAATTCATCCACCCTGTATAGGCATTTGTCAATCAAGAATCCTTTTAGACTTCTCTTAAATTTCTTCCCTTTTTTTTTTAATTTTAGAGTTTCTGGTAGTTTGCTGTACAAAATTACACCTTTGATAAGTGGATCTCATTGTGATCCTTTTTTGTTTAAGATGATTAGCATTCCTGTGTGTCATAGATGTGATATTGGTTATTACTGCCAGCATGCTTATTGCTATTTACAATTAATAGAATTAGTCTATATACATATATTGAGATCACAGTTAACAAGTTATTTTCTTTAAAGACTTTTTGATGTGAAGTTCTTTTATTAAGTCTGTAAATAATTCTTATACAGTGTTTTTGTAAAATTAATAGCCTATTTAGTTTATCAATAGCTGTGCTACCCCCGAGTTCTATGCCATACTGTACATGAAGATAAATTATACCATAATATGCAATTTTCAGCAGAACAGCATCCGGATATTTTCAAAGTTCCCTGAACAGATATAATCCTGTGCTTATTTTTTGAACACCATAACAGTATACTTATGTTTACATTACAGTAAAATGAATGAGAAATACTTTACACTTAAATCAAGTGGAAATAATTATTTGCAAGTGTAAAGTCGAAGATCACGCAAATAGCATCTGTGGAGGTATATCTAAATAACTACAAAATTGGAATTCATGAATTTTCATTCAAGATTTTCCTTCTCCACTCTGACCTAGGATAGTGATTGACAAAATTCTCATCACACTTTTCATAACTGAAGAGGCAAACTGAAGCTAAAACAGAGATAACACAAAGATAACACATAATACAAGTTTGTATTTTTCACCAAGCCTTTTGCAAAAGGATTTAATCTTTGATTGCATTTTGGATTTTGTCCTTTGCATTCTTTGATTATCCTAAAGCACTGCTAGGTGAGGTACAAAATGCGATAAATTTCAAATCTAGTTCGTGAGTCTCCAGTTTCAAACTGTTCGGTTCTCATTAGCACGAATAAGAAGTCATGGAATGGTAATTTCATCAAAATTGCAAAGTCAAAAAGCATAAGCCAAAAGACTGCAACCAAAATTTTGCTGAGTAGGTTGTACTACTTCAAAACATTTGCAAGCATAAAGTCGAAAGATGTGTTATCCCTGTTTCGGTTTCAGTTTGCCTTTTCAGGTAGGAAAAGTGAGATGACAAGAATTTTGTCGATCACTACTCTAGGACAGAGTTGAGAAGGAAAATCTTGAATGAAAATTCATGAAATCCAGTTTTGTAGTTATTTAGAACTAATTAGCTATTAAAGTGTGATTATTCCCATTTAATAATAGAAAATGGCATTCATTTTTATTTCAAACCAAAAACTACAGTAAATATAAAATTAAGTAATATACCTTTCACCTACAATTAGCAAGTCTGTTTATAATGGTCACATTATGGGAACTATTGCACTTGTTACTAAGTAAATAACTTTAATATGCATTAAACTTCTCTTTATTTTCAACAGCATTCAGTTTAAAAATTAGTAATTTTATGATATGTGGAGATACATTCTAATATAAGCTTTACTTTTAGTTTTTTATCCTTAAAAATGAATGTCAGCTACCTTAGGAAGACTTCAGCAATATAAAAATTAAAAAAGAAAGTTAACTAACTTAGATAGAAAGGCATTTTATGGTCAGTATTGTATAAATATTGACAATGTTCTATTAAATATGTTCACACTAACTGCACTTATTTATACAACATTAGCAAATATTTTGCGGACAATGTTGTATAAGTAAGTGGAGATAGTGTGAACATATTTCATAAATCCTAATAGAATATATTACCACCCCAATGTCTATAGATTCATAAGTACAATTTAAATAATTGACAATATTATTTTATCATAGCAATTGGCAAAGTAACACTATTATACTTCATTTACTCATTTATATTCATTATGTACACTGAATATATTTCAGGGCATTCCCTCTCCTCATAGCTAGAGACCAACTGTCATCCTCTGGCAATGGTAGACTGAATTTAAATTTACTAGGTAATCCAATGGGAAATGTCATAGTTCATGATATTTTTTTTATAATTTTTATAATAAAAATCTTTTCCCAAGTTGACAACTCCACTGCATTCTTGGCTGTTTTTAATAGTTTAGGTTCCTTTTGAAGTCATGATTTTTGGCTCAGAAATATGCTGCAACCGCTGATTTTTCAATTTGTTTGTATTTAATATTTCTGAAATTTTCTTTTGTGCAGATTTTCAAGTTTCTCTTTGTCTTTTCTTTACATATTTTATTATAATTCTCACAATTAAGATGATAAAAATTTGCTTCCTTGTAATTTGGTACTGCATATTTTTATATAATTTTAATACTAAATTTGTTCTGGTAAACTAACGTAATGTTATTATATTCTTTATAGAGCTTTTTAAACTTATTTGCTTTCGGGTGATAAGCGAGTTTCTTGTATTTGCTATTTTCATTCATTTTTGTCAGTATGCAAGCATTTCTGATGGCCTTAATTTTCTTAAATTTAGCAATTTTTTTTTATATAGATGTGTTGATATTCTTTCTGATAGTCCTCTTCACCAAGTGGGGTGGGACATTCAGCAATCTGTGCGTAAGGTTATTGATGACTGCATGTTGTGATTCTGGGTTAAAACTAATAACAATGACAAAAATGAATGAAAATAGCAAGTACAAGAACTTCACTTATGTTTCATTTGAATGACCTTTTAAGTATCAGTTGAATATCTATGCACCTACACATATACATTTATGAGAGTCATTTATGCTACATGATATTGCATTTGAACACACAGCATGACTGAGTTAACTGTGCAGCGAAAAATTCGGCCATGGCTTTATCCTGATATTATCTTCAAATTCACTGCTATGGGCAAAAGATATTACACATGTCTTAATCACCTTCGTGGTTTCACTAAAAAGGTAATCATTTTTATTATTCTTGTGCTTAACAAATATTTATAATGCACAAAAATATTAATGTTGCAGAAAATATCCTTACGACAATTTCATAATTAATATTTGTCTATCATAGTATATACAGTTGACCAAAAAAGTTTTTTCACAATGCTCAAATTTCCAGCATTGGCAACAATAACAAATCGTTGCCAAGAGTTTAGCTGTTAGGCTGGAAGGTTCAATCTTTCCTATTGTTAGCATGGTGAAACATAAGCTCTCCAAAAATGATTATACAAAGCTTATATGCTCTATAAATTTAAACTGGGGAATAATGCAACAGCACCGGTGTGGAAAATATGCCAGATTTTTGTTGTTGATGCAGTAAATGAATAGGCGAAGCGAAGAATGTTCTTGAAGTTTCAGGAAAGTAAAGAAACCCTTGATAATGAGCCACATACGAGGTCTCTTCAAAAAGTATCGCGAATTTTGAATTTCCGCGGGTTACGTATATTCGATTGTTTTGTGGCGTTATGTTGGTACTCATGTCCTCACTTATGTTGACAAGCTCGGCCATTTTGAATGTTCAGTTAATTGTTGACAGCTATTTTGCTTGAACGTATTTTGGCTCATCTTCGATTTTTGCCTATTTAAAAAAAAAAATGGAAAAACAAAATTAAGTGCGCGGATGCATTCCGAATGTTGACTGTGGCATATGGTGAAGCTACCTTGGACCAAAGCAACGTTTATCGGTGGTACAGAATGTTCTCAGAGGGTCGAGAAGATGTGAACGACGAAGAGCGTCCCGGACGCCCGAGCTCGTCAACAACAGACGAAAACATTGAAGAAGTGAAGAAAATAGTATTGACCAATCGTCGAATCACCGTTAGAGAAATTGGTGAGGACCTAAACATATCGATTGGCTCGTGCCATTCGATTTCTACCAATGATTTGGGCATGAGACGGGTCGCCGCAAAATTCGTACTAAAGTTACTGAATTTCGACCAAAAACACCATTGCATTAACGTTGCTAAGGAGCTGTTGAACTCTGTCCGCGACGACCCAAATTTGCTCCAGAGGGTCATAACTGGTGACGAATCATGGGGTGTATGGTTATCATGTGGAAACTAAAGCTCAATCATCCCAATGGATGCTGCCACACGAACCAAGACCGAAAAAAGCGCGCCAAGTTCGGTCGAATGTGAAGGTTTTGCGTTCAGTTTTCATCGATTGCAGGGGAGTGGTGCATCATGAGTTCTTGCCACAGGGTAGAACGGTCAATAAGCAATGTTACCTGCAAGTTATGCGCAATTTGCGCGAAGTAATCTGCCAGAAACGCCCGGATTTGTGGAAGAACAAAAATTGGCTTTTGCACCATGATAACGCTCCTGCTCGCACATCGTTGCTTGTGCGCGAATTTTTGGGCAAAAACAACACACTTGTGATGCCACAGTCACCGTACTCCCCAGACCTGGCCCCCCGTGACCTTTTTTTTTGTTTCCGAAACTGAAGAGGCCCATGTAAGGACAAGCTACGCCATGATTGAGGAGATAAAGGCGGCATCGAAGGAGGAGCTGAATAAGATCACAAAAAACGATTTTTTAAAGTGCTTCGAGGATTGGAAAAAACGTTGGCACAAGTGTATAATATCTGGTGGGGATTACTTTGAAGGGGACGAAATAGATATTCATGAATAAATAAATACTTTTTGAAAAAACATAAAATTCGCGATACTTTTTGAACAAATCTCGTACATGAAGGCTAACAACAATGGATAACAAGGACCTCTTAGCTACTATTGAGGCATAGAAAAACCAGACTTGTGATGATATGGCAGACATTTCAATGTCAGAGTAGAAACCAGTGGCTTCATCTCCATTAGAGCACAGCCATGGGTGGCCGAGGTATTAAGGCACGAACTCGTACCCTAAACTTAGGTTTTGAATGCTTCCTTCCTTAAAAATATCCTTTCCCAACTTAACATTTCGTTTCATATATCATCAGTGTCCACTGCCTGTGGTGTCTCAGTAATAAAAACAGATGTTAAACACTATTTAAAAAAATCTCCATTAGCTAGGAAAAAGATATAAAAAAATGGTAACTGAATTCCAAACGACAATGGCTCAGAAGGTGGCACCCTGATATCTGTTTTACATTGTTGTCACATCAATAGAAAGATCCTTTTCTTGACTGGCTGCTGATACGTGATGAAAAGTGCATTCTCTGCGATACTCAGATGCCATTATCACTGGGTGGCAGCTCAGAATGTATAACTAAAAACCAAAACTACCACTGCACCGAAAGAAGGATATGCTCTGTTTTTGATGGAATGTGCATTGTGAATTGCTGCCAGCTGGACAAATCAACAATGCCATTATGTATCTAATCAACTGAAATGTGTTTATGAAAAGCTAAAAACTAAGGAGACTGCACTGTTAAATTGCTAAGTGTTATTCTTTTGCATGATAATGGAAAATTATATACAAATAGGCTGGCACATGAAACCATTATCCATATTGGTTGGAATACTCTAATCTACCCACTAAATTCTACTGACATTGCACCATCAGATTATCATCTTTTAAATCTTTGTTAATCTGGAAACTGGATGAATTTTTTCTTCTTGTCCTAAGGAGTTCTATCAAAATGGAATTCATTGTCTTCCACCAAGTTAGCAGAAAGTCCTTGATGGCAATGGGTATTTAAAACTAAGGATATGATTTGTTTGGAGTATGCTTTGAAATGTCTGATCTGAAACTGATAGAACTCTTTTGGTCACTATATAAAAAGTTTCGTAACTTAGTTATTTGTCATATGCTCTAGGTAGAAGAAAACAGATGTAATATACTTGTTAATACACATTTACATTTATAGGTAATTCAGGAGAGAAAGCAATTATACAATAAGATGAAAAATCTCAATTACAAGGAAGAAAACATTCCAGGTACATATAATGAATCTTAAATGTAAGTTTAATTCTGTAATTTATTGCTGCACATAAAATTAGCTTTGGTTTTAGACCCAACTCTCTATGTCACCTAAAACCACCTGACATACTTAAAAGATGCAATGCAATTCAGAGTGTTGAATCTGTAGTAAACTGCTGCTGTTATTTGTTAAACTGCAATGCATTGTTAGTATGTAACCATATGCAAATAATTGAATGCCTTAACAATTACCTTCATTCTCAATTTTTAAATGATATAATCTTCCAGTTGAAAAGATTTGACTCTTTGCTCTCTCTTGGAAAGTGTTATCCATTCTCTTATGAGTTCATTGGCCTTACAAACAATACACTCACTAATGTGCGTAAATATTTCTTGGATGCAAAGAGAATCTGGTCAGTTGATTGGTGGCATTTTCACAGATAACACAATTATAAACTGTTCAGGCTGGTTCTTCTTCAGTAAGCACTACAAATTCGTTAACGGAATGTTTTGACCTTCTCTATAATTTTCTTCTATTTAATCTCATCTCACCATTCTTTCATCTAACATCCTATAAACATGTCTGAACCATCTTAGTCTCTGCAACTTAACAAAATTTATGATGAATCTGTTTTTTTATTTTATTATACAATTCTTCTAAATCCTTCATTGGCCATTCTTATCTTTAATTGGCTCAAAAATGTTCAGACTGGTTATTAGGGCCAAATACTCACCATCTCTTCAAATCTTACCCAAATGACCATGACTGCTCACTAACTTTTAGATTACAGTTTTTTTTTACATCAAAATAATTTTAGAATTATGAATGAAATTGGTAAATTAAGGACAATTGAGCTTGTCCAGTAACTAGATGCCAAGGAAAAATTCTAACAGGGCTTTTAATATCAACAAACTTTTAAAAACTTTGTTTCTGAAGTCAGGTTTTTTTAGTGCCATGTGGAAATGGTGTTCCTCAAATGCAATGCAGATTAAAATTATATACTAGTTAGGTAAATTAATTACATTGTGTCCTTAAAATATTGTTGCAAACATTATATACTTAGATAAACAGTATTATTTCCAACAATGTTCCATTGTTTTGCACTGAGAATAACATTCACATTCTTCTTATGAGTAAGGAACATTATAATTCAGAACTTTCTGTTTTTATTATTCTATTCCTGTTTTGTTTTGTTAGAATAAAGTTTAACCTATAAAACAATAAACATTTTTCAGATAAACATGCTTTAAGCCATTGTTGTTTATTAACTTGTTTAAGCCATTATCCCTTACCCCATCAATTAAATAATTTACTGTACTTTGAAGAATAATTCAATTACACTCACTGTGATTTTACAACTAGTGTTTATTTATATAATTCATCTGAATATTTAACTTTTACAGGTCAGAAAAAGCGAATGTTTTTTCTAGATCTACTGCTGGAAGCTTCAAAAGATGGAGAGGTACTTAATGATGATGAAATTGAAGAAGAAGTAAGCACATTCATGTTTGAGGTATGGCTATTTTAAAACAAATATGTAGAGAATGACAACAATGAAAGTATGCTTATACAAAGTTCCAAAAATGTCAGTTAAATGGTTGGAGAGGTAATATGAAGTAGTAGTAGAAGTAGAATTTAAAATGTTATATGGAGTTACAATATGGAGCTTAACATAGACTTAGTTAAGGATAGATTTAATTCTTAGGTTGTTTAATAAGAGCATTTGGAATTGACTATAGCTTCACCAAATGAAAAGAGCTGAGTGAGTAACGAAGAATTGGTTTAGGGTTTTGAGGTTAGAAGATAATAATTTACTTTATCACAGAGAAGAGCATAGTAAACAGCTGAGGGCACAGAATGGGAAAAGGTTAGAAAAGTTTAGAATGGGAGATATATGGCAGCAAGGAGAACAAAATGTGGCAGAATCCTGGTAGACAGTGAGGAGAAGAATGGAAGATATAGAAAAACAGGAGATTTGAAGTAGTTTTCAGGATAAAAAGTCCTTGAAATTGCATAGGCTGTAAGAAAGAACTATGGTATGGAGAAATATGTGAACTGTTGTGATAGGCAAGCAAGAGAAGGCTTTGCTTGGATCTGATCAGATGCAATGTTTTTGAAAGGCTATAAGGAGAGTAATGTGAAAGAATGTGTTATGAAGGGAGATATGTTCCATTGTATAGTTTGTTGGTTGCTAGTGGCCAATAGGGATGCTGATATTTATAATTTTTTCCCTAGCTTCCCAATAAAAAGCTTTCAAATTATTTTTTATTTATTTGTTGCTATCAAGTTGCCTGCATTTCAATATAAATTCTTTGTTTAGGGTAGTATTCATATCCTTACACAATAGACAGTAGCTGTCCTTGATTAATTTCATCCTGAAGAGATATTTTGATATGCATGATATGCCTAATAATTAAACAGAACTGGGGGAGGGGGAACTGAAAGATGGAGGAAACAGAAAATTTGGGAACAAAAATGGAATATGCATAAGAAGAAAAAATAGCCATAAAAGAAATAGAAATGAAATAATAGGAATGTATCTAGGAAGAGTGCAGGAAAAATGGAGGCTGAATGGAGAAAATTTAAAATATACAGTAATAGTTGTAATTTTATTGCAGACATGGGGATCTAAACATAGCAATAACCTGTGATAGAACTGTACTGGATTATTTAGGAACTAGATTAATGAATAAGTTGGTTGGAATTCAAGTTATAGTGTATATTGTTAAATTAAATTAAGTGTATAAAATTGATGATTTAAAGAATTCATTCAATTCAATTATGTATATGCTTAAAAATGTATGCATTTAATTCTTTTGTGTTATGACCATCGACAGAACAATGATTTAATGCATTTAGTAATTTGTGATTTAGTGAGAGGGATTTAACGAACAATGCTTAAAGGTATTACATTACACATGCTATTATTAAGAGTTTGGAATATACAAGGTCTGTTCAAAAAGTATCGCTAATTTTGTGTTTTTTCAAAAAGTATTTATTTATTCACGAATATCTATTTTGTCCCCTTCAAAGTAATCCACACCAGATATTATACACTTGTGCCAACTTTTTTCCAATCCTCGAAGCACTTTAAAAAATCGTTTTTTGTGATCTTGTTCAGCTCCTCCTTCGATGCCGTCTTTATCTCCTCAATCGTGGCGTAGCGTCGTCCTTTCATGGGCCTCTTCAGTTTTGGGAACAAAAAAAAGTCACAGGGAGCCAGGTCTGGGGAGTACGGTGGCTGCGGCATCATAAGTGTGTTGTTTTTGCCCCAAAATTCGCGAACAAGCAACGACGTGTGAGCAGGGGCGTTATCATGGTGCAAAAGCCAATTTTTGTTCTTCCACAAATCCGGGCGTTTCTGGCAGATTACTTCGCGCAAATTGCGCATAACTTGCAGGTAATATTCCTTATTGACCGTTCTACCTTGTGGCAAGAACTCATGATGCACCACGCCCCTGCAATCGAAGAAAACTGTAAGCAAAACCTTCACATTCGACCGAACTTGGCGCGCTTTTTTCGGTCTTGGTTCGTGTGGCAGCATCCATTGGGATGATTGAGCTTTAGTTTCCACGTCATAACCATACACTCCATGAATCGTCACCAGTTATGACCCTCTGGAGCAAATTTGGGTCGTCGCGGACAGAGTTCAACAGCTCCTTAGCAACGTTTATGCGATGGTGTTTTTGGTCGAAATTCAGCAACTTTGGTACGTTGGTAGAAATCGAATGGCACGAGCAAATCGATATGTTTAGGTCCTCACCAACTTCTCTAACGGTGATTCGACGATTGGCCAATACTATTTTCTTCTCTTCTTCAATGTTTTCGTCTGTTGTTGATGAGCTCGGGCGTCTTGAACGCTCTTCGTCGTTCACATCTTTTCGACCCTCTGAGAACATTTTGTATCACCGATAAACGTTGCTTTGGTCCAAGGTAGCTTCTTCATATGCCACAGTCAACATTCGGAATGCATCCGCGCACTTAATTTTGTTTTTCACACAAAATTTGATACAGGTTCTTTGTTCCATTTTTTTGAAATAGGCAAAAATCGAAGACGAGTCAAAACATGTCCAAGCAAAATAGCCGTAAACAATTAACTGAACATTCAAAATGGCCGAGCTTGTCAACATAAGTGAGGGACATGAGTACCAACATAACGCCACAAAACAATGGAATATACGTAGCCCGCGGAAATTCAAAATTCGCGATACTTTTTGAAGAGACCTCGTACACATTAAGTCAAAATATGCAGGCTTTAATTGGTGTTGGAAATGCTGCTTTCAGCTAAGAAAGAGAGAAAAACTGCAAATGGTTCAACAGAGAATTTCTAATGCATCATAACTAAGCCACTACTAGGCATCACTATGATCTCTTGGAAGCTCAAGTCCCCTTCTTAATTTACTTGCCAACATTAACGTTTCTCTTTTTATTATTCCACACTCATTTGGACCTCAAACTATTTTTCTCTGTCTATATATGGAAGGAGTGTACTCAGGTCAGTTATGCTCCCTTCTTGGTTTTCTTTTAATGCTGACCTTATTTACAACAATTTCCCATTCAAATGTTCATTGTACTCTTTTTAGGGTCATGTGTCTTGAATTACATCTGTTTTGAACTATGCATGAGGACTCAAAGAGAGTTTCTTAGTTATCAAAGTTTGTCAAGTCTTGCCTTTACCTCTCACTTTCCTAAACTCACGTTTCTGTAGAATGTAAAAAGGATTTCACGTCCCTGTGATAAGGTACAAAATATTTAAAGTCAAAGAACAGCATGCATAATTTGTCTGAAAGATCTGCAAATGCTTTGAAAAATACTGCAGAATTTGTCCATATTGACAGTTGAAGCATTCAATTGCTCTCATAATATACTGGTTTCTTGATCTGATCAGTAATAAATATACAATTTGAAATTATATTTTCAGGGTCATGACACAACAGCCAATAGTCTATCTTGGGCAGTACTTATGCTAGGAGCATATCCTGAAGTACAGGTTTGTATATTTTCATCATCTATATCCATGCTAATACAGTTGTTTGAAAAATCTGGTATGAAACAGAACTAAAATTCATTAAGTGACATCTTCGTTGGCAAGCATTATTCTTGTAATGGCCTATCACAAAGTTTTAGTCAGATGTGACAATTAGTTATGAATTCACATGTCACAAAAATGGGGGAGGAATATTTCTCTGCAGCATTAGACACACTATTTGAAGGAATGGCTGTGCAATGCTGATAAGGTTCTGCATCAGCATTGATGATCTTTTATTTCTGGATAAATGAAATGAGTGTATATGTAAGCACCAAAGATAAAGTGTGGTCTGAATGTCAATTGAGGTCATCATTAGCACCTGAGTTGAAGCAGCTGCCAAACTGATGAAACTGCATTGAAGAAAGCAAAGACAACTACATTGGCTGGGCAGATGATGCTGGTTTTTTTATATATATATATCCAAGGAATAATCCTAGTAGGCTTCTTGGAAAAGGGGTGAAAGAATACCAGAAGCCTATTATTTAGCATTACTGGACGATTTGAAAAATAAACTGAAGGAAAAATACCAAGATTAGCGTACATTAAGTGCTCTTTCACCAGAACATGTCCCATACATTAACAGTTGCTATGATAAAAGTGTATGATTTAACTTTAAACTGAATCACCATCAATGATTACATTACAGAGTTTGACAAAACCTATTTCTTTGACAGGATGAAAAAACTGGAAACTCAGTGGAGCAAGTTTTATCTCTCAATGGAGACTGTTGAGAAGTAAAGCTTTGACATTTTGCAAAAAGTTTATTTAACTTATTTTTTTTTAACCATATCTTTTCAAATGACTTTTGTACTATCAAAGAACAATTTCTGTTTGATTTACAGCAACTGCTTATCAAGAGGAATTAAAATTATGAAGTAGTTATATGTACACATGTATCTTATTAAAAACAATAAAATAGCCTAATAGAAAGATAAAAAATGCAACACATGCAATAATATGAACAGTTATAGTTATTCAATTTAAATTAATTTTGGGGGAAAAAAAAACACACACACACAAAAACTTTAATTCTGTTCTAGAAAAACTTTTTTGAATTTTGTATCTATGTACCAATAATTACCAATTTAAGTAATTAGGATTGATTATCCATAAATCTTTAAGCTTTATCAAGAAAAACTAATGGATTATGCATAAACTCAGCTCATAAAGATATTAAATGTATGGAATTTTAATAAAGGCGTATTTTGCACATTTGCAGTCTATATTTTACTATGGAATTGTGTTCTAGGAGATTCTGTAACTAGTTAACTATGTATATAAAAATATAGTTAACTAAGAAGTTCAGTGTTAAAGTAAAGTAAAACATATAAACTAATCACACACATTAAGACAATATTTAAAATCAATTTTTTCTTCTTCAAGTAGAGGCAACCTGGAAAATATATGTATAACTAAAGAAGTAGGAATAAATAAAATATTTCTTCTTCTTTTTTACTTGCTTACTGTCAGATGTTTGAAATATCGTATTTTTTATGTAAATGTTTCAGCGATTTTTTTTTATTCCTGCTTCTTAAGGTTTTATTATTTTTAACTATATTGTTTTTAACATGTTACTTTAATTTCAATTTTTAGTTTGTGTGTATACATGCATATGTAAATGTGTATTTTTTTATTATATAAATGTTGTGCGTTAGACAAAACATTTAAATACAAGTTAATGATAAAGTTATCTTTCTGATTTATTTATGTAGCCAAAGTTTGAAATACTGTATGTAACACACTGAACATAACAATTATACTGCAGCTATTATGGCTAGTTGATAATTTGAGAATTTATAAATTTAAAAATATTATTTTACTGTAATATGTTGGAGGAAAAAAAAAAAACAAACTCAATTTATATATTCCTTCTAGGAAGAAGCTTTTAAGGAGCAGCAAGAAATTTTTGGAGATTCTGATCGAAATGCAAATATGAATGATTTGCAAGAAATGAAATACCTGGAACGTGTAATCAAAGAAACCATTCGACTTTATCCAGCTGTTCCCTCCATATCCAGAAAATTGACTAAAGATGTTCAAATAGGTAAAATGTATTTTTATAACTTATTAATATACTGGTATAAAGCTCTGCTGAAGTACAGCTGTTAATTTTGAATATTTTTGAAGTGCTACAAAAAGATGGCCTCTCCCTTTCTGACCCAGACCATTCTTATGTCTAACCTTCCATGATTACAATGTATTATGAGGGTAGGTCCATGAAAATAACTGTCAATTTTTCCATATTTGACATACATACTAGAGTAGGTCCTTAAGTTTCCGACCTAACCATTTTCTATGTATGATAAAGACAAAAACTATATTTCACTTTTAAATAGAGTTATCCTTTATTGCAATACACTTCTCACATCTTTGAATTAACATTTCAATCCCCCAAAATAGTCAGAAATCTTGTCTGCAAAATGGGCATAAACAGCCTCCATCACTCCATCACACTTAAACTTCCTTCCTGCAAGGCCCTTCATGAGTTTTGAAAAGAGAGAATAGTCACTGGGAGCTAGATCTGGGCTTTAGGTGGATGGTCGATCTCCTTGAAGCCACATTTCTTCACTGCTTCATTTGCAACAAGAGCTGTGTGCACAGGCGCATTTTCTTGAAGAAGAAGCACACCACCACTCAGCTTTCCTTGCCTTTTCTGTTGAATGGAAGCATGTAATCTGTGCAGTAGGCCAGCATAGTACTCTTCATTTACTGTGGTGTTCCTCTCCTTGAAGTCAATGAAGAGTATTCCTTCACAGTCCCAAAAGATTGTGGCCATGGTCTTCTTGGTTGACACCCAAAAATGGCAATTCTATAGACTGGAAATTGTTAAATTTCAAGGTTTTATGTAGATAACACCATAACAAACCAAAATTTTACATTGAGATTTTTTGCTTCAAAAAATTGAACCAGCAATTTTAAAATTTTGAGCCACTCTTATATGCACAATATACTTAACCTATGACAATGTGACCTGCAGATAGAGCCTGGGTATTCCGAATATGAACATGAAAATATCCCTTGTGGTTGCAGAGATATTACCAAAGTAAGCCTGAAAATTGCCAAAATCTCAATAGACATTGGGATTTTTGGTCTCCAAAATATAAGAAGTCTATAGACTGGAAATTTTTAAATTTCAAGTTTCTCTAAAATCCACAATAAACTAAAGAAAAGATTACAGTGTACCCTGCAGATAGAGCAAGGCTCCAGCATTCTAAATATGAATAGAACAATAAAATCATTCAGTCAATCTTTTATGATAGCATTCCTCTTGTTGCCACTTTTTGTTTAAAACACTGCAAGGCATACTGAAACAAGAGTATGTAGATGTATATAAAAGTAATTTTGTTATATTCTGAGCAGTTTTAGTTTCCTACATTATTAACAATTAATCTTTATAAATTTATTTTATTTTTTAAAAACAGCAGTCAACAAGCTAGACATACATTTAAATAATTGAATGATTAAATATTTTAGAGAATTTTAAAAAATTAATAAAATATTGATCTGATGAGCTAATATGATGCTCTAGATAACCTTCATCCTATCTTATATTAACACTATATACATCTGGCTAATGCTGAAAGTTTTGTACTTAATACAAACCAAGCATATTTCTCTAGTAAGTCTAAACAGATCTAGAAATTGTATGAAAGATTTTCATGAGATCATCATGCTTTAGTTATGTTTACAGATCTTTACTGCAAATATTATTAAATTATATATATATATATATATATATATATATATATATATATATATATATATGTATATATGTATGTATGTATATATATGTGTGTGTGTGTGTATATATATATATATATATATAATTTTTTTTGTGAATTTCCCTAAAAAATACTATACTTCATGGTAAAGAACTTATAACAATGAACTATTTAAATAAATTGTACTTATGAAGACAATGAAGTGGTAATATATCCTATACTATTCACCATGTTCTCACTAACTCCACTTACATGAAACTAGGACATGTTTCAGAAGCAATAGCTCCCATCATCAGTTTTTGACCAACTGATGATCAGTGGAGTTAGTGTGAACATGAACATGTTGATTACATTAGTGTAGGATAATGAACTATTTGTTAATTCTATTATCTTGTTCCAGTTCAAATATCTACCACTTTTATTTTAATAAATTTAATCGCAAACTATTCTTTAATAATCAATTCATCTATACCATGTAATGTAAATTCTACTGTATTTTTGGGATAAATTTTAAAATAGTTTGAACCTTTATAAATGCACCTTGAAAAATTACACAAAGATTGTCTATTTTGCACCATATTTTGTTTCTCACAAACTATTTAATTAAATGTTCATGAGTACATAATTTTCCACAACATTTTTGCCAGTTTTATTGCTATATTCCAGTTTTGAACAAATGCAGGTATACCCGTTTGGTACCTATCCTTGTCCTGCTAATGCAATCATGTTCTCATCATACTGATAACATATATGAACTCCAATTTTTCCTAAAGATATAGCACTTTTCAAGGAACTTATATTCATTATCTATACCCTTCCCCACTAGAGAGAAAGAGAGAGAGAATAGTCTATGGAATAGACAAGTCTCTACCAATAATATGCAGATAAAGTCATAACCAATGTCTTGTGATGGAATAATTCTTATAGGTTTGATGCCCCCCCCCCCCCAATGGTAAATATTAATGCATAATTATGACATTAAAACTTAAAACAATAGTTCCAATTAGCCAGAAAACAGACACGAGAAATGTTTCTCCAACACAATAATGCAAAAAACTCTACCACAGTTTCAAGATATAAATATTAACAATTGTGCCTTGCTCTTTTTAAGTTCAGATATAACACCTTAAAATCTCCATTTTTTCACTCCCTTGAAAGATCCTACTAATGGGAAGAATTTTCTCTCTAATTTTCTATGTGATAACACTTAACAGGGCAAGGACATGGGCATAATGCATAAATCCAGTG
Organism: Metallyticus violacea; assembly: GCA_030762175.1. Lineage (NCBI taxonomy): Eukaryota > Metazoa > Arthropoda > Insecta > Mantodea > Metallyticidae > Metallyticus > Metallyticus violacea. Next base: position 72,291,512 of record CM060836.1, read on the forward strand.
CTGATCAGACATACAAAAATAACATGTATATATGAACATTTAAGAGAAATTGAGTCGAAATTGAGTCGACCAGGAACTGATGATAGGAGCGATGGCTCCCGAAACTAGTCTTCCATTTAATTCAATTTTAGTGGTGTGTATGTTACTATTTCGACTCAATTTCTCTTAAATGTTAATAATTTACACCACTGTTACAAAAGTTCACTATATTTTATACAATGTATATATGAAGATTGTGTTTCACACACTTATAATCTTCGATATATTACATTTAATAGCTCTTGAGAAGAAAAAATATGGTGCAAGACATTAATGGGCAGTCATTATGTTGGTTTAGTAATAAAGTCACAAAATGTTCAATTATTTTCTCATGATAACAGGAGAAAATGGCTTATAGAAAACTCTAAGTTAAAAAGGAAATGATTATGAATTCTTTGCAAGTTATGCTCCTAGCATTTATCCAGAGTCTCAACTCTGTAACTCCTAAGACCTTTGTTCATTTTGAGAAAATACCACAACTTTTATAAAATGTTGTGCTAAAATACAGTTAATTTTATTGCATTTGCTTGTGCCATTATGGTGACTAACTGAATTACAAATTAATGAATAGGTGAATCCTAAACTTACAAAATAATCATATTCTGTTTTCCCAGGGAGTTATAGCATTCCAGCTGGATGTGCTGTCAATATTCACATTTATCATGTACACAGAAACCCAACACAGTTTTCTAATCCAGAGGAATTCAATCCAGACAATTTCCTCCCACAGAATATATCTGGAAGACATAGCTATGCATATATACCATTCAGTGCAGGGCCCAGGAACTGTATTGGTAAGTATTGACCTGTTACAGCAATTAAAACAAAGGTATCTTTTAGTATAACGATTTCTTTCACCTTTTCAGCAGTATTTATAGGACAGATTAATTCCTGTTTTGTTGCCCATTTCATGGCAGTTATAGCAGTAACTCCCTGCAAAGCAGAAGTACATACTAAATATCTGTGCAACTGAGAAATGATCAAGTTCTCACAATTATAACTACAATTACAATGAAATAAGCATGCACCTTGACAAGAGACATAGGAAATGTTTTCTTGCTAATTCCACACATTTCTGGCACATTTTTTAATAATTGTCACTTACATGCATCAGTTCATCTTCTGAAATTGATTCAATTTAAATTTTAAAGCATTCAAGGTTTCTGTTGTCTACAAAATGCAGGCAGATAATAAATATGATGTAAATTATTATTTTATAATATTTCAATTATAAAATTGAATTATTTTTTGGTTCTATATGATTTATGCACCTTTAAATTACATATTACTATAATTTTTGGATTTATAATCATTTGGATATTTAGGTAAATTTCTGTAACTGGATGCTACGAAACATTAATAATAAAGTTAAGCCATATAACAAATTATTTATGAGGAAGTCACTCAAATTTCACTAGTTTTATTCCACTTACTTGGAGGTGTTTCAAAGGCATATTTCCTTCATTATCAGCATGGTTTCACTGACCATATGGTTTAAGAAACACATGAGAAGTGTAAAATGTAAACATACGGAAAAATGCGCCCAGACATACCGAAATCTGAGCAACAGTAGCACTTTGTGCAAAATATAAAACCCGCTATTAATAACTGGGGTTAAATTCTCATCAACAGACCAGATCAAAACGCAGCTGCAAGAGCTCCGATATTAAGTGTTATAATGGCCTAAAAATATAACATTGAAACCCCTTAAAACAAAGAACAAGGATAAAATTATCTACAAAAGGACAAAAGTCTTAAAATATTCGGAAATTACCGTCATGGGTAAAACCATTAAAATTTACACCTTGTTCCAAAAGTCACAAACACGGATAAAGCGTAGCACTCGTTCCACAGCAACCACATCATCGGCAAGTAGCTCCTCAATAGAGGAGGGCAAACCCAGGGAAAGTCTAAAAGTTGCCAGATGAGGACATTCGAGTAAAATGTGACGCACCGTAAAGGGGTGGTCACATCGTGGGCAATCTGGAGCTGGTTGACCATTAAAAAGGTGACGGTGACTAAATCGGCAGTGCCCTATTCTAAGACGAGCTAAAATCACTTCTTCGCGACGGACTGCGCGAGAAGAAGTCGACCAATGAAAAGGGGTGGATTTAATTTCTCGAAGCTTATTGTGGGGAATGATATCCCACTCATCGCGTCAGCGCGAGAGAATTCCTCGGCGTATACAATGTTTAAAATCCCCTACATAAAAGCGTTGCTCGTACTCTGCAGGGTCTAAAATGGCGGATTTAGCTGCGACATCCGCGGCCTCATTACCCGGGAGTCCCACGTGTCCAGGTACCCATAGCAGAGTCACTCTGACACCAGCGGCCAGAAGCGAAGACACTGCATCCTGAACTTTCTGCACAAAAGTATGGTAGGTGTACAGGCGTTTAAGAGATAAAAGGGCACTCAGAGAATCGGAACAAATGACATTGTTCCCCAGCCCGTGGTCAGAAATAAATAAAATAGCCCGATATATAGCATAAAGCTCCGCCATAAAAATAGATGTCGCAACGTTAAAACCATATGTAAAACTAGCTCCATTAAAAACAAAGGCACATCCTACACCTGTGTCGGATTTAGAACCGTCGGTATATATAAAATTACATCCAGGAAAGTAAGAGACAATCTCGTTAAAATGACTAAGAATGAATGGTGCTGCGGTCGAGGACTTAGGACAGGCCGTAAGCCCAAGATGGACGGGGGCCTCTGCTAAGAGCCAAGGGGGAGAGGAGGTTACCCCGGCCAAGAAAAAAGCAGGTAAGTCCAGGTCCATCGTCCTTAACAGCTCCCGGAAACGAAAGCCAGCGGGCTTAGGAGTAAAAGACCGAGCAGCGTAAAATGGGGCGAGACACACATTAAAAAACGGTTCATTCCCAGGATGACGAGGTTGCGTAGCCAGTCGACAACCATACGTAGAAAGTAAAAGATCCCTACGATAAAACAACGGAGGTTCCCCAGCCTCCGCACATAAACTCGACACAGGACTGGTGGGGAAAGCACCAACAGCGACACGGATACCCCGGTGGTGCATGGGGTTAAGACGACGAAGAACGGAAGGTCGCGCTGAGCCATATACTATACAGCCATAATCCAGTTTGGACCGGATTAGAGATCGATAAAAACGTAAAAGAACAGTCCGGTCGGCTCCCCAGGATGTGCCACTTAAAACCCGTAAAATACACAGAGAACGTTCACACCCTCTGAGCTGTGCTACATGCGAAGACCAGCTTAATGTTCTGTCAAAGATTAAGCCCAGGAATCTAACTTCGTCCGCGAAAACAAGAGCTTCTGGGCCAAGGTGGAGAGATGGTGAAGGATACACCTTATGACGCCAGAAGTTCATGCAGACGGTCTTCTCTGCGGAGAAACGGAACCCATTACGTACACTCCAAAGGTAAAGGCGGTCCAGACAGCTTTGGAGGCGGCGTTCCAAGAGACAGGTTCTCCTGGAGGAAAGATAAATCGCAAAATCGTCTACGAGTAACGACGATTGGATTCCCGGTGGTAAACACTCAGCTATGGAATTGATGGCGATGGCAAACAGTGTACAACTAAGTACCGAGCCCTGTGGTACACCGTTCTCTTGAGTAAAACGTGAAGATAAAACTGACCCCACGCGAACGTTAAAAACTCGGTCCTTCATAAACTCCCGAATAAAAACAGACATCCGATCACATATATGCCAATCATTAAGCGTACGAAGGATACCGCCCCTCCAGCAGGTATCGTAAGCCTTCTCCAAATCAAAAAATACGGCAACAGTTTGGCACTTTCTCACAAATCCGTCCATTATATGGGTGGAAAGAGACACAAGATGGTCGATGGAACATCTATGACGACGGAAACCGCACTGGACGTTCGTCAGTAGGTGCCTCGACTCCAACCACCACATAAGCCGCCCGTTAATGATTCGTTCCATCACCTTGCACACGCAACTGGTGAGGGAAATGGGACGGTAACTGGAAGGAAGGTGTGGGTCCTTTCCAGGCTTAAGAAGAGGAATGACTGTGGCCACTCGCCAAGCGCATGGAAATGTGCCATCACACCAAATACGGTTAAAAATTTCGAGTAAAAAATGCATGCCTTCGGTTGATAAATGCTGCAGCATAGCAACGTGGATGCAATCTGGCCCTGGAGCGCAATGCCGAGATGCAGATAACGCATGTTCCAATTCCCTGGACGAAAATGGGACATTGTAGCACTCTTGGTTGTCTGAGGCAAAGCTAAATCCTCTAGGATCAACTCGCTCCTGAATAGAACGAAAGGCAGGGGGGTATTGGGCAGAGCTCGAGATCTCGGCGAAATTTCGACCTAAGGTATTTGCTACATCCTTGGGAGTAATAAGTACACAATGTGATACCTTGAGGCCGGATATGGGCGTAAAACCAGGTTTGCCCGCAACCCGGCGCAGTCGGTTCCAAACAACAGATGAAGGTGTAAAACGGTTAAAAGATGTGGCGAAGGCAATCCAGGACGCCCTCTTGCTATCTTTAATAACTCGACGGCATTTCGCGCGCAGTTGTTTGTAACGGATGAAATTCTCTAACGTAGGGTGGCGACGAAAGACCCGCAAAGCACCTCGACGTGCACGCAATACATCCCGGCATTCGTCGGTCCACCAAGGAACCGGAATTCGTCTGGGGTGGAAAGACGACCGGGGAATAACCTGATTTGCGGCTGCAACAATGATCGTGTTTAGGTGTTCGACCATGGCGTCAATAGATTGAAAGGGACACCCGGAAAATACGGCCAGAGAACGGAAGAGACTCCAATTTGCTTTTTCTAGAAGCCACTTCATTGTGCGCTGAGGACGTACTTGGGAAGACAGGATACGAAGGTGACACGGGAAATGGTCACTAGAGTACAAATCAGAGAGAACGTGCCAGGTAAAGTGTACTGAAAGCGAAGCCGAACAGAAAGACAAGTCCAGATGGGAAAAACTGTGTGTGCTGTCGGAGAGAAAAGTGGGCTCACCTATATTCAGTAAAATAAGATTGTGGCGATCCAAAAATCAGCCACCAAGCTACCTCTTGCACACTCTACAGAGGATCCCCAAGAGGGATGGTGCGCATTGAAGTCTCCCAAAAGCAGTATAGGGGGAGGCAGCTGGTATAGAAGGTTGTCCAGATCAACCACGGAGACAGGAACAGATGGAGGTAGGTAAATGCTGCAGACTGAAACTAAGGCCAGAAAAAGAAACCGTAGTTGCTACCGACTGTAGATTAGATTGGAGAGACAGGGGAGAAGTATGCACGTCATCCCTGATTAATATTAAAACTCCGCCATGCGCGGGAATGCCGTCTTCGGCGGGAAGATCGAATCTCACCGAAGAGTAACCTCGAATATTGAAAGTATCCTGAGGACGAAGTTTAGTCTCCTGCAGGCATAAAAGCAGAGCATCAGTCGATCGTAAAAGCAACTCTAGTTCAGGTCTTCGGCTGCGGAGCCCACGTACGTTCCACGAAAGGATAGCCATTATTAAAACAGGTAAAAGAAGTAAAAACACCGCCTTACTTTTTGGTCGGACCGGGACGAATCAATCGTCCTTTCTTTAAACGCGTGGGACTCGATGGTTTAGCAGTAGCAGGCGCATCCTGCTCCATAAAATCCTCGGAGGGAGGGCTCTCCCGCTGAGATGGATCAACCGATTCCAGCACTTGGAAACGGTTGGAGGTGTTGAGAGGCGGCGACGGTGACCGCCATGCGGGTTTGCTCCCAGAGCCATCGTGGGAGCTCGACCTCCGAGGAAGTGAGGGGCTTTGATTTTTCTTCTTAGTCTTTCCTTCATTTGTGGACGATTTTATAAAGTCAGTCCGTGTGTAGGCAGTCTTGAATTTTACTGGATCAGCAACAAAAACCACTGGCTTGGGTGCTGTTGTTGAGCGCTTGGTACTGGTAGGAGTAGGCGTTTCGGTGAAGACCAGGTCACATGTTTGCGTGCTACTGTCCCGTCGGGATATTGCAGTGGCGGCTACGGAGCTATACGTACCGAACTTAGGTACAGGAGGTAGACAGGCTTGATAGCGTTTCCGGCTTCAGAGAACGAAAGTTTCTCTTTAACGCGGATTTCCTGAATAGAGCGCTCCTCTCGAAATCGAGGGCAGTCGCGGGATGTTGCTGGATGAGGACCATGGCAGTTCACGCATACAGGGGCGGATGAACACGCTCCCTCGTGGCTTTCTAAGGCACATGTAGCACAAACGGATTTAGGGCTCTTACAAGACAGGCGGGTGTGACCGAAACGCTGACATTGGAAACACCTTAAAGGGCTAGGAACATACGGGCGGACTGATATTACCTCATACCCTGCCCTAATCTTGTTTGGTAACTCAGCTCTATTAAATGTGAGGAATAGTGTTCGCGTAGGCTGCACCTCACCATCTCTCTTAGCCTGCACACGATAAACTGAGGTGACATTCTGCTCGGCTAAATAACCCTGAATTTCGGTGTCCGTCATACCGTCGAGTACAGAGGTGGTTATTACCCCTCGGGAGGAATTCAGGGTACGATGGGACTCGACACGGATCGGGTAACCGTGGAGTAAAATAGCCTTAAGAAGCGCAGTAGTTTGAGACGCACTCACAGTTTCTACCAATAGGGACCCATTGCGTAGGCGCGTGCACGATTTAACTGGCCCAGAAATACTGTCCAAACCTTTTTGAATGATGAAAGGGTTCACGTGACTAAACGACTGACCTTCCTCTGTTCTGTTAATTATCAAGAAACGAGGGAAAGACATCTCAGTCACCCCTCTTATATCCAATCTCTTACGTTTAGTATTTATTTGAGGATTTTCTTGCACCATAGCGGATTCATCCTCCACCATTACACCTGTCTCCGATGGCAGGCTGCTTCCTGGGCGCCATCCCGGCTTAGGTTAGTTGCCCTGGCCTGGAACAAGTAACCTCAGGGTCACACCTTCCTGGGTATAGACAAAGGAACCCAATCGCCTACAGGAAGTCTACAGCGCGTGTAATGGCCCCTCCCCGGGCCTGGCCTTTACCAGGGGATACGCTCTTGCCCTACATGATGGCCCAGTGCTGGGAGTCACGCCCTTACCCAGTCACCTTTGAACCGTATCAAACACGGGGGCATCCATCAGACTAAAAGCAGGGAGGTTTAAAAGTAAAAAGTAAAATGGAGACAAACTAAAAAGGAGTCAAACGCGCTGAGTGCGGACCTGAGGGAGCAGCTCGGGTGCCTCGGGGTCGCTACGCCCCGTACCCAATAAATTGGGCCCCTGAGGGGGAATTATTGGTGTGGGAAAATATATTCTTGAATGAAAACAAAGAAAATTTAGTTAATTTTGATCTTCCAAACAGCAACCTCATCAAAAAAAAAGTTTATGAAGTCCAAAGAGCAACATCTTAATACCATGCTGAAGCTGACAGTGGAACTGTGCTGACAATGAAGGAAAGGTGCCTTTGAAACATGTCCAAGTAAGTGGAATAAAACTAGTGAAATTTGAGTGACTTTCTTATAAATACTTTGTTATATGATACTATATTTCACTGTGAAAATTCCATACTATTCAAATTTATAATTAAGCCATGCTTAATGTTCCTAACTGAGGAAGCACAGTTGCATTTATATGGTCATATTTCAAAACTAATTAACATGTATTTGAGTGCAAAGAAACTTAATTTTACATACAAAACTCCCTTGCAGATGAGAAAACCAATATACAGTGCTCAGTAAATACATACAAAGAAACATGGCCTATCATTTATGAGAATTCCATAAATACAGAAATGTACAGGAATGGCATAATGATAGTAATGCTTTTTATTTATGGGAAAGTTGAAAAATTAAAGTGTGTGGAACAAACTCCACACATAGAGGAACGAAAAATAAGTGTGTGTGTGTTTTTTTTTTCCCTTCTAATGTGTGGAGTTTGTTCCATACACTTTATTTTTCAACTTTCCCATAAATAAATAGCATTACTATCATTATGCCATTCCTGTACATTTCTGTATTTATGGAATTCTCATAAATGATAGGCCATTTTCCTCTGTATGTATTTACTGAGCACTGTATATTGATTTTCTCATTTGCAAGGGGGTTTGTGTGTGTGTGTGTATATACCCCTATATATATAGGGGAGAAATTGACTCATTTTTAGAAGATGAATTGATGTCTGTTAATGAGATTTTAAACATCTCTAGTCATACGGTGAATGTAATTTTCTTTATAATTGTAGCTGTAAATGCAAGAACTTGAATCAGTTGCATAGATATTACATCTACTTTGCCAGAAGTTAATGGTTTTTCTGCCAACCTGCTAGCTACTATAAAACGACAACAAAGCCATGAATGACCTAGTATTTCTAAAGTAATAAATGTCACAATGAGAATATTTTCATTATATTTAGCAATTAATCATGTATGGTTGGTTGGTTGCTAGTATCTATTGGGGATGCTGATATTTATCATTTTTCCCTAGCTTCCCAATAAAGAGCTTCGAAATTATTTGTCATTTGTTTGTTGGCTGCATTTCAGTAGATGTTCTTTATTTAAGATAGTATTCACGTCCTTACAAAAGGGGCAGTGGTTGCCCTTGATTAATTTCATCCTGAAGAGATGTTCTGACAGGCAATCATGCCACCAATTAAGCAGAATTGGGCAATTCCAATTTTTCTTGGTTTCAATAAAGGATGTTTGAAAGTATTTAGATCTTCATATGGTTTTCATTTAAGTTTTTGTTTGATATTTTGTTGTTCTGGTTCAGACATTAATCTTTTTATGAGTTTCAATTTAGAGGGAAGTCCTAGTTCAAAAGGTGGTTTCAATCCCCCCCCCCGCTCCCCAAAGTATTGGCAATCTCATTCCCCTTCAGTCCCACAGGGCTCAGGATCTACTGTAAAACTATTTGTACATTTCTGATCTGGGTTGTATGATAAAGTTTTCTTATTTCATTTATAATGTATGTTGGTGGGTAACTGTAATTCATTATACTTTGTAGTGCTGCTTTAGAGTCACTTAAGCTAACAATTCTTATATTTATTTTAGGTCTATACCGTAGATTTTGTAAAGCTGCTGTAATGGGCATTATTTCACCATCAAAATTGTTAGCATACTGTCTCAAAGGTGTGTGTTGAAAGATACACAAAGGTGTATATTAAACATTTCTTAACCTGATTTAAAATGCATTTTTTTGTATGCACAGAATTATATATAATCTTTAATAGTGTAGTCCTTATAATTTTCACCTCCAAAATTTAGGTTTTTAAAAAAAATTAGTGTTTTAAAACTTCCAAGAAAATATTTATTAACAGGTATGTATAGGTATATGTTCTTGGCTAATATGGCAATGAAGCCTTTCAATCTTTTTCAATGAAAGATAGTTTAATAAGAGTAACTTGACATAGTTTGGCTAACTTTGAACCATTTACTCTTAAGAGTATCTGTGTATATTAGAATATTTTTTTCCTCTTCCTTTTCTATGTTAGAAATATAGTCTGACATTTCATTCAGCACGACCTTATTAATATTTTATTTTAAATAATCTTACTGCATATACTGTACTTTTAATGAGGAAATAGACAATGAAACTATTAATTTAAGATATTTTGTAATCAGAATATGGAAAAGACAATTTTATTTAGTAATTCATCCAAAACTTTTTAAAAGGAATGATTTACATACATAAGAGAGAGAAGAGTTATATTAAATAAGGAAAGATGGTTATTGAATGAATGAGATATTTTTTTTTTTTTAATTTGGTTATTTATGGACACTCTTTAATATCTCAGGTCATCAGTGTCCCATTCTATTCAGGGTGTGAAACGGCCGACAAATTTTGCTCAGAGGCCTCTTCATGAATGAGATGCCTATATATTGGTAGACAATATTTGTTCCAGAGTTTGATGTTTTGTTTCTCAGAAACAGAAGATTATAAATATTGCTTTAATGATTCAATGACCATCTCTTCTATAGGCACTGTCATTTGCTGACTATAGCTTTTAAATATTAAACATTTTTAATTTATTAATTTTTTTGTTATAGGTCAAAAGTTTGCAATGCTAGAACTGAAATTGATACTATCCATCATAATCCGATCCTTCAAGATTCATTCTATTAAAAAGAGAGAAGACATAAACCTAATTGCAGAACTTATATTAAGACCAGAGAATGGAGTATTAGTTACATTACTGCCTAGATCATTTAACTTTAAAAGAAATATAATGTCAGTATAGCAGATATCTTTAATGTTCAATATTCAAATGGTGGGTTCATGTTCTGTTGCAATTGAATGTGAAAAGTATATCCCAGAGATGAAAATATGGACAAACTGAAATTGGAAACTAAGAAGGAGAAAAAAAAGTTTCCTAAATTTCTTAATTTTAGAAGAGACTATCTTCACAATTACACAGAAAAATTTATCCAAAAATTAATTTTAAATATAAGGGGTCATACCAAAAATGATGAGCAATATTTTTGTGGGAAAATCAACAACAGCAGAAAAATAAGTGTTGTCTGGGTTTATACCAGTTCTTGCAGTACTCTTGAGAGGCTTAGGTTGTCACATGACCCCAAGCTTCTAACAAAAAGATTAACAATTATATTTTGTTTTGTCAGCATGATGCTATAGAATTTCTGGTTAAAGAGGGAATCTCCACTGCAGAAATTCACCAGAGATTAAATGCTCATAAGGAAATGTGTGTTTTTGTTGATTTGATTATTTATGGATGCTCTTTAACAGCTCAGGTCATCAGTGTCCCATTCAATTTAGGGCGTGAAATGGCCAACAAATTTTGCTCTGAGGCCTCTTCTTTCAGGTTTGAGGTTCTTTTTCATGCCGTAAATGTATGGCACGGGACCCACGGCTTTATTCAAAGGAAGCCATACTTAGGATTTTTACGCCTGAAAAAATTCATCAATCCTGGCCAGGTTTGAACCCACGATCTTCAGTTTAGAAGGCAAGTACGGTTACCACTATACCACCAGGACCGACTTGGACCTATGAAGGATCATATGCAAGGGTAATGTTATGAGACAATGAAACCAATTCAGAAAGCAGAAAAACGGTGTCTTCTGCAGGTTGGAGCAGAATACTACTGCAGGGTAAATTTTAAACTTTCAGAATGATAGGAAGAATGTATATAAAGAAATGGGGATTATATGGAAAAGTTACCAAAACTGTATAGATTAAGATTGGTTTTGCAATTATACATGAACATTTACAAAAAAACTGGCTCATTACTTAGGTGCCCCTATATATTACACACAAAATATCAAAACAGAATACAATGGATCTGCATTCCTTGGATATTATCGATATTACTATAACTAATTTAATTTAATATTAGTTTAGAAGAACAACAGCATTAGCATATGGTATTAAAATTCCTATGAATCTTTTTTAACTTTCTTTTTTTTTTACATACTTTTTAACATTCTGAGAACATAATTTAATATTTAGAAGAAAATTAACTTCTGATATTCCATTATACTTTTAAATCAGACATGTGTAATTTCCTGTAGTGAGTAGCCACCTGGTAAAATAGTTTGCATTAAGAATTATATTTCTACTTTATTAAATTTAAAACTAATTTTGTGTGGGAACTACTACAATGAAGCAACTAATGTATTTTTAATTAGCTGGTTAGTCAATTTAATACTCTTATGCTCCATTTACCTAACATAATTGTACAGAATATGTTTCATAGGTTACTGCCCACATCATCAGCAATGGCCTGTGAAACATGTTCTGTATAATTCAATGGTAAGTGAAGCATAAGAGTATTAAATCAACTTACCAGCTAATTAAGAATATTTCTACTTTATAGCAGTAGAATTTGACCCTTAATTACAATTGTTTTGCTTGAAGCATTGCAAGTGAGTGGCTCAAATTAGCAACATTTGCTCTGCCAACATTTTTAAATCAATGGCTTAATCAACATGCCACTTCCTACCTTTATTAATGGGACTCATGCACTTGCACAGAGGAATGGAATTGATTCCTGAGTTAAAGCACCATTTTTTGTTTTTTGTTTTTTCTTATTTGGAAGGTACAACAATATAATTATGACAAACAATTAAGAACTTAAACTAAATATTCAGTACTTTTATCTATAATGGTGTAAAGAGATCTGGTTGGCAGAGTGGAATGGTTCAAATGTTCTGGGAATCCATGCTGATGTTTGAGCATGAATAGCTGATGCAGCTGCCATAATACATAAACCCCAGTCTTGAGTAAAATATTCCAGTAGTAACATTTCATATGCACAATTTGGATGTCCTGACAAAAATTACTGTAGGGATAAAATACCATATACTAAAAACTCTACAGTGGAATGTTGGGACAAGAACTCAAGTTAAAGAAATGCAATCAAAATAAATCTGAGTAGTTGGAGCTGATTCAAAAGTCACACTTTTTAATATTACTGTAACATGGAATTTATTCAATAATTAATTTTGATGTAGAAATCATTGTAAATTACTAAATACATCTTTGTTACATAGAATAAATATAATTCATTCATTTTATCAAATCCATTTACATGCAGAGTGTTAATGAACTACATTGAAATAATTTCAGAGAGTGTAGAGATATTGTATGTATTCAATTTGGGATAGTAAACATATTGCTTATCTGTTCAACTTTGAAGCTATGTTATAAGTTTCTAAAGCTCCAGTATGCCATTGACTAATGAAGATGCCCCTTAAAATCAAACACACAATAACAAAGGCTGGTTTCTGAACGTATAACTCTTTTTTTTAAGTAGTGTTTAACACCCATTGTTACTACTGAGGCGGTGTATATCACTGTGGTGCCATGATTATGACATTAGCTTTCGAGTAAGAGATGGTCATTTCTTTTCAAGTTACACTCATTAATCAATTTTGTTTGTTTGTTTGTATTCTGACTGCCTTAATGATGCAGCTTTTAGCCTACGTTTTAAATTGATGTTTCAATTTATATACTTAAATCTTAACATATCAATTTATATAATTACAACCTTTGTAGTTGTTATTATACTTACTAATCAGAATCATGTCCTGAATATGTGTTAGGTAAGTTAAGTTTTTGGCATCATATTTATTAGTAGTAAGCTTATTAGCTATTGTATGTTGGTAATGAATTCATTGTTGAGAAAGAAAATAAAACTTGGAAGTATTAAGTAAATTTCATTCACAATTCTTTGGTATGCATTTTGTAACATTTCTTATTTAATAAAAAAATAAAATTAACATCATGCCAACAATTGAGCCTGCGGTTTTCGGAACATCAGTTTTTGCATTATGCATTATGCCACACAATTAAAGAGCTCTTTCTAGAGCAGGCTACATAATGCAAGGAGGCAGTTAATAGATGACATGGTGGCGGTGGATACTACATGAGATGAAATGATAACTTGGGAAAGGATTATTTTAAGGAAGCATTCCAGGCTAAGTTTAGGGTACCTCCCCGGCACTTGCCATTTATGAGGATGGAAAATACCTCAATCAGGGATGATGGTCCTAGTGGGAATCAAATCCCAGACCTCCCACTCATGAGTCTGTGCCTTAACAACCTCCCCCATGGCAGCTTCATCGACAAAAGTTATGATTTTCTGAAGTTTTTATATAAAAAGAAGTGCAATCATTACTGAGAATAACCTAAAGAACAAGTTACATCCTTAGTAAGTTTTTCAGCAGTGATGTATCCTATACCTCTGACAATACTATACATAATAAAATTTACCAAAATAATGTTCAATTAAGGGACATTTAAAAATAAAATTAGGAAAGACAAAAAATAAAAATTATTGCATTTTATACTTGTTTATGCACAAGATGAAAGACTCCAAATAGTAGAAATTAAATTCATGAGAAATGTGGAAGGAACAAGAAGAACTGAACAAATTAGAAATGAAGATATAAGAAGAAATTTAAAGGTTCAGAATATAAATAATATATTCGAGTCTTACAGCTTTTCTGGAGGCAGCATTCATTGAAGTTTTATTTGAGATCAGTCAAGGAACAAAGGATATTTTTCCAAGCTTTTTAGAACATACATTGCTCTCATTATCTACAAGTGTGGAAAAACTTAATATAAGACAGACAGGCAGAACTATAGAACAACACTGCAAACAGCACTCAAGTTACATTTTATCTGTTATATCCGCAGAAATATGGCTTGGCAGAACACTGTATTAATGAAGGCTACAAATACGATTTGTCAACATAACATCATTTTCAACAAATATTAGGAACACACATTCAAGGAAGCACTGGCCATCAAGGAAAAAATAATCTTAATAGGGAAATGGTCTGCAGATCACAGTATCTGGCACTCTAACTGTCTGTCAGTATCTAGCCAAACATCAGAGAAGAGACACTGCCCTGATTCCAGAACAGACTAGCCAGTAAGCACTGAACTCTACAATGGATAGTAGCCCACTGACTCTTGCAAAGACACAATAATTTTGTTCCCCTTGGTGCAGGTAAGCCAATCAGAGTGCAGACTTCTATCATTGGCCAGCTATACCAGGAGATCTAGCTAATCACATAGCTTCACTTGCTGCCCACTGACTGCCCATTTTCACGGCTCTGTATATAAGTTATGATCTGGTAGACGTCAGCCCATCATCCTGATGAGAGCAACGTACTCTAACAAAAGTTTGGAAAAACATCCTTTGCTCACCTGGCTGATCTCCCGAGAAAACTTCTATGAATAAATATGAAATCAATGGTGGGCTAATTTACAGCAAATGGATAATATTAGGATAACAAAACAAATTTTAAAATATATGTTCAAGAATGGTAACATGTTACCTGTTTCTGCCTTGTATATGAACAATATGTTTTTATCTTCTATATTATATATAGTTAATGAAGTACACATAAAAAAATACATTAAATTCACCAAAATTTGCATTAACCAACCCTTTTCTTTTAAGGGCAAATTCTATAAACAACAATCAGGACTTACCATGGGCAGCCCCTTATCTCCATTTCTAGCTAACTTCTTCATGAGCAGATTTTAAACACACATCAACTCAGCATTCCCATACATATTTAAAATAAGTTATAGATATGTTGACGATATATTTGCCACAAAAAACTCATTGATGATGCCATAAAAATTCTGAATATATATAAGAAAAAAAATATCGTATCGTTCACATATGAAACAGAAACAGATAACATGTTACCATTCTTGGACATTAAAATTATGAAACATCAAGGAAATCTGGAATATAGAATATACAGAAAGAATACACATGCAGACAATCCCATCAAAGCTGATAGTTTTAATTCCACAACACACAAACATGCAGTGATTAACAGCTTAACACACTGGCTAGTTAACCTACAAATTAAAAAAGAAGAGTGCTTTAAAGAATACAAACAAATAGAAAGAACAGTGATTAAAAATGATGTTAAAAAAGTACAGAAATTCAAGAGGCAAACACTTATTAAAGAAACCACAACACTTTCAGCAGGAAAAAATAAGTTAATTTTTAAAAAAATGACATATCGTCCATGGGTTACGAAAAAATTTCAAAATATTCTAAAAGATTTTAATATCGGGTTGGCACCTGTAAACAGATTTAATGTTAAAAATCTCCTGAAAGACAATGTTAATGACAGTATTCCTAAGGAGAAAAAATCAGGTATTTACAAAATAATTGTGCAGAATGTGAAAAAATCTACATTGGAAAAACAAAGAGAAACATAGGCATTGGGTTAAAAGAACATTTCAGGACAGAAAAATAGGACAGTACAAGGACCTATGAATTAGCAACATGGGATAAAATCTACATTAATAAATACAGAGACAGTTAATGAACTTTGATACTTCCACGGATGAAAACATAAACTTTAAAGTTCATCACACCTCCACCAAAGCAGAATACACATCCCTATAGCATAATGAATTATCCAGCAGGTAGCTGATGATGTGAAAAAAGGGTTTGTGAAACTAGTACTACAAATTATAAGCAAGTAAGTGGAGCAAGAAGAGTGTGTAGTTCCACTCAATCATATAATCTTAATTATATTTATGAGTTGCTGATTAATGACTTGTATAAGTAGATCACATAATTGGCTAATGATAAAATATATATATATATATATATATTTATTTATGTTGAATTATCTTTATGATGCCTACAAAAAGTTAAAACTGGCTAGAATTTAGCACTGGACACTTGTATCTTATTTCAATGAAAGTGGAACCCCATTTCTTAAAAAAATAACCAATCTCTTTCGTATAACTGAGAAAAGAAAAAAATATTTGTAGTTTATTTTTAAAATTACCTTTACAAGTTGATTAACATGAAATTGTGGGAAGAGAAATGTCAACACTGTTGTATATAAAAATATATGTTATTTATGAAAGTACATTATGAATACATAAGCTATATACAAACAGAAATTATAAATTCTTATGCAGAAGTAATTATTCACAGTCAAACAGAATATAACAAATGCTACAGTTTACATGTATAATGAACATGGTACCTTGTCCAAAATAGTATTGGTGTTTTAAAAGCTTTTATTTTGAAGTAATTGAATGATATGATAGATAATATATTCAAGAACAGCCTACGGTTGCTGACTTTAATTCCCATATGCTAAAAAGAAATCACAAATTGTAAGATACTTCTTTCATAATGCACAGTTAAGTTGTCATATTTCATATGAAATAGATAAAAATTAATTCTCCTTTGTTTCCATCTTATTATGCAAGCTATTAAGTCAATCTGCATTCAAAACTGGAAGAATATGCTGAGTACCAACTACAAAATAAACAAACTTAGTTTGACATCCTCTATTTTCACAGTACGAGGCACTATAATAAGCCATTGTATTATTCAGCATGCTGCATTTAATCTTAATGGTTCTCTTAAGGCAGTATATTCAACCTTGTGATAAAGTTCTCAAAAACATCCCAATACCTTTGCACAAGGAAGAGAACGAAAGCTGCTTAGTACTACATCACTACACTTAGCACCTTAGTTTAAAGAAACAACATTGTCTCTTGTGATTATAACTTGGCATTCCTTGGCAACAATATACTGTAACCAATGGCACATTTATGAGTGACTTACTTATAAAATGTTTCCAGCAGAAAGCATATGATAAAAAGATTAAAGGTATGAACATATCAATTTGAACACTTTGTTCAGTAAAATACTTAACAAGTATTACATCATTTTACTCATTGGTTACTTTTGCAGTGATAGAAAATTCAATCTCTGCACACTGGATATAACACAAATAAGGTAGAGGTCAATAAACATAGCTTATTTATAATATATGAAATAATATTTTAATTTAACAGTAACATTTGATATGCTATAATAATATACTGAAAATAACTTAAGATATACAAATTAACAACTTATTAAAACTACATTTCCAACGTTTCTCATCCTAACTCCATTTGTATTGTACACAGTGCTAAAGGAATATTTTCTGTTTGTATAAAATAATGATAAAACATGCTGTGGCTCCTCCATGCCATAAAATATGAGAACAATATCAACATCATTAAAAATGGTACTTTTTAAAATCAGCATTAAAAATCTTATCTTTGGATTGAATACAACTTCTTGGCACAGTTTCACCATAAAGCAACCACTAATATTGCAATGAAGAGCAAGATAATGACCACCCAATAGTCTGCAAAAGAAATAACAGAAATTTATGTCTACAAAACATGAAAGAAAAATTACTTACTGGGATTTCCATGATCTGAAGCTACTACCTGAGAAAGTTTCATTATACTCGTTAGGCGATCATTAAATAAAAAATATTGTTACAAGAAACTCATAGCAGCTTCAAATAAGCACGTGTAATTTTAAACGTAAATCAACAAAACTCTTATTAGAAATATTTCTGCTGAACAAATACTAAAAAAAAATAAATTGAAAGCAAAAAAGAAAATAATATCACTTTAGATAATGCTAATTTCCAAAGTGAAATATGGTACAATTTTGCAAATTTTTTATGAGTAAACCACTAAAATTTCTCTAATTTTGTTCCACTAGGACTTGTTTCCAAGATTGTTTGCTTTCATCATCAGCATGGTTTCACTATCAACTTCTCAGCTTCCACATTTGGATGTTGTTCTGTAGATTTTATGAATTTATTGATGAGGTTACTGTTGTTTGGAAGATCAAAATTAACTAAATTTTCTTTATATGCAGTATTAGTATCATGAACCATTGTTCACATCCTCAGCTATCTGTTGACTTATCTATTTTGTTATTTTTTAAACTACATTTGTTTGCTGGAGTCAAAATAATGTTTGCATCTTTAAAAATCTTATGGAATTTTTGGTGTGCCCATTGATAGAATGTAGATTTCTGTACCTATGATTTCCTTTGTAGCTTTTTAGTGTGGTAATGTCTTTAATTTGTTTTCTGATTTTTTTTTTTTTTTTTTTTTCTTTTTGACCAGATATTTGTATAGCTATTTTTCTGCACTATATCTATGATTGTTTGGTACTCAGATTTGTATTCCATTTTGCTTATTGGTAGGTTTGTTTATCTGAATGTAAGGCTGTAGATTTTTGTGAGTTTATGTTGTTTTTTATGTAATTATTTGTATGAGTACTTTTTCTGAACATGTCAATTCCAGTATATGACATTTTTTACAATTTTTATATCCAGGAAGGGAAGAACCTTGTTTTCTCTTTCCTTGTGAATTTAATGGTGTTGTCCTGCAGGTTGAGTAGTTTTATTGCATTCTCTTTCCATTTTTCATTTACTGTTGCACAGACATCATCTACATAATGGTACCAACATTTGTATATATGTGGTAAAACATCAGCTAATTTTCATTTAAGAACTTTTGAAAAATAAGAAATTTTTAAAAAATTCTGTTGGAACTCACAAAGTAAAGCTTTACAGATTTACAGCTCTACCAAGGTTTCAAAGAGTAGAAGCATAAAAAAACTTGTTCCAGTTAATAGAAAAAAATAAAAGATTTTAAAGTTCTACCCTCTGATATTTTAGTGTCTTTCGACGTAGTATCTTGTTCCCGAGTATTCCAACTGACAAACTTTTATCGTTTTTTGAACAACTGGTTAAAGGAGATAGTAATTAATGAAACTCAGAGGAAAGAATATGTCCACTGTACTAACATATGTATAAACCATTAATATTTTACATTTGCAGGAGAACTCTATAAACAGAAAACAGACTCATAATGGGAAATCCTTTGTTCCCCTTTCTGGCAGATTTATTTATGAGTATTTTTGAAACTCACATAATTTCTGCCTTCCCATATTATTTTAAATACTGGTACAGATATGTTGATGACATTTTTAGTATAGTGAAAAAAGAATTTGTTGAAGATGCTTTGAAGCTTTTAAATATACAAGATAGGAATATATCCTTCAAAATGGAAACAGAAACAAAGGGAATGTTGCCATTTTTATATATAAAATTAATAATAATCATAGAAATGTAGAATTTGGAATCTATAGAAAGGATACGCACACAGATAACTATATAAAATCAAATGGGTTTAATCTCATAGCTCACAAGCACTCAATTTTCAACAGCTTAATGTATAGACTGGTGAGTTTACCAATCAGTAAAGAGAAGTACAAAAAAGAATTTGAGAAGATACTTTTTTTTTGATTGATTTATTTATGGATGCTCTTTAACATCTCAGGTCATCAGCTTCCCATTCAACTCAGGGCGTGAAACGGCCGACAAATTTTGCTCAGAGGCCTCTCTTTCAGGCTTGAGGTTCTTTTTAGTGCCGTAAATGTACGACAAGGGACCCACGGCTTTACTTCCCTTCTGAAGGAAGCCCTACTTAGGATTTTTACGCCCGAAAAAATCCATCG
This sequence comes from Metallyticus violacea, assembly GCA_030762175.1. Classification (NCBI taxonomy): domain Eukaryota; kingdom Metazoa; phylum Arthropoda; class Insecta; order Mantodea; family Metallyticidae; genus Metallyticus; species Metallyticus violacea. The sequence continues at coordinate 72,311,351 of CM060836.1, forward strand.
GTCCTGGCCAGGTTCGAACCCGCATTCTTGGGTGTAGGAGGCAAGTACGAGAAGATACAGGAGATTGCCATTATAAATGGTTTTAACAAAAATTTAGTAAACAAAAAACTTAATAGATTCCTAAAAAAGAAACTGATCAAGAATACCACCACACTATTAACTGAAAGAGAGACTGGTTTTTAAAAAATTCACCTACCATCCAGTATCTATGAATAAATTCCAACATTTTTTTAAAGATATTAACATTCCACAGGAGAAAAAGTCAGGCAACTACAAAATAACATGTAAAGAATGTGATAAGATATATGTTGGAAAAACTAAAAGGAACATAGGAACATCTCAGGAACGTTAAGTACAAACAGATTGATAGGTCAGCAATGGCACACCATTTTTGGAAAGATAATCATGACATAAAAAGAGAAATGAAGCACACGGACGTACAGAATGGGACACATAGGAGATTTACATTCATAAACATAGGGATCATCTTATGAATTTCGACATTATAGGAGAATGTAATACCAATTTCCAGTTTATAAAGAAAAAAAAAACACCACCAGGACTGAGCCACAGGTCCTCATAGATGTTAGTTTCTCGTACCAGTCGTCAAGTTGGTTGAAGATGGAGAGGATGTCTCTTTGAAACCGGTCCCAACATATTTAAAAGTAAGTGAAGCATAAGAGTGTGTTAGACGACAGATTAATTATACTTTACATTTAACAAGCTTCACTGTGTAAGTTCCAACAGAATTTTTTAAAAATGTCTTATTTTTCGACAGTTCTTAAATCAAAGAAAATGTACTTAATTTTAATCTTCCAAACAATAGCAACCTCATCAAAAAGTTTATAAAATCCAAAGAGCGATATCTTAATACCACACTGGAAAGCTGACAATGGAACCGTGCTGACAATGAAGGAAATTTGCCTTTGAAATATGCCCAAGAAGTGGAAAAAAAAAATAGTGAAATTTGAGTTACTTCTGCATAAATAAAAAGTTTAATTAATTTTGATCTTCCAAACAACAGTTGCTAAATTCATAAAATTTACAGAGCAATGACTTATATAATGCTGGGAAGCTGACAAATCATTCTAAAACATGTCTAAGTAATTTGAACAAAATTAGTGAAGTATGAGTGATTTTCTCATAAAAAAAAATTGCAAAATAATGTCAGCTTCTAGAGAGATATTTGCTTAACATTTACAAATAAAATAATGTATATCACTCAATGAAACTGCCTTGAATATTCATCTGTTTGGGCTCAGCTCAAATCAGGGAATGGCAGAAGAGGTTCAAAACAACATATGAGAACACAAATCACACATTTTGGAAGCAGAGCTGTAATGTATGAATCAAAATTTGTTTAGACTAGTGGTTTTCAACCTTTTTTTATTCATAACACACATTCTATATATAAGAGACAATGGGTTTGAGCTAAGCCCTATTTGGACATCCCTAATAGCAAAACTAAGCTGTGATTGTGACCATGAAGAGGCCAGACCCTTTAAGGCTGACCTCACAGGGACACGTAAGCACAAACCAATAACGGGCACAGTCAGAACTACACATAGTTCTTCATATCGTGGCCTGCCTAGATAATGGACAACTGAAACTTGTCCAAAACATCTGCATCGCCAAAGACCAAAACCTTTTATATAAACATAACTTTGATATGTACACCAATCTGTTTATGGAAATTTGTACTGATATTATGTCAAACCAAGCCAAGAATGAGAAAGAAACAAAATTACATGCTGCTATTAAACAGTAAGTGGCATTGCCAGATATTTTGGAACGAAATTACCTGTTGACAATGGAGTGGCAATATAACTTCAACTTATGTATTCACTTTTTTACACTTTACTCCATTCACTTACCCAAAAGTAAGATGTGTTTCGGGAGATCTCTCCCATCTTCAGTTGCTTACTGAACCGCCATTGCTTGAAACTATGGCTGGACAAACAGATGTTCCTGTGGTGGCCTCTGTTGGTTGAAGTAGGAAATTGCTGAGCTCGTCCATGGGAGGAAACTCGAAATTCATAAGGTTTTTTTCTATTTTTTAATATGAAAATTTTTTCCCAAGTGGATAACTCCAATGGGCTGCGAAGACGTTTCAGCAGTTTTATTCCTGGTTTTATTTCAAGGTTTTTGGTCCAAAAGTGAGCTGCTACTGCTGATTTATCCACCTGTTTAAACCGAATATTTGTAAAATGTTCTTTCCTCCGAATTTCCAAATTTCTTTTTGTTTTGCCTATGTAGCTCCGTTCACAATCTGCACATTTTATTTCGTAAAATCCTGGTTTTTGTTCTGGTGGTATGGAGTCTTTTACTGTGCAACCTAATAAATTCTTGATGTTGTATCTGTTCTTTGGGGCTAACATTATTCCATGTTCTTTGAAGATTTTCCTGAACTTGTGGTAAATTGGATGGTAGGTGAAGCTTTTGAATTTGTATTCTTCTTTTGTGTTTTTCAGTGTGGAAACACAAAAGAAGAATAAGCAACAAGTTCAGGAAAATCTTCAAAGAACATGGAATAATGTTAGCCCCAAAGAACAGATACAATATCAAGAATTTATTAGGTTGCACAGTAAAAGACTCCATACCACCAGAACACAAATCAGGATTTTACGAAATAAAATGTGCAGATTGTGAACGGAGCTACATAGGCAAAACAAAAAGAAATTTGCAAATTCGGAGGAAAGAACATTTTACAAATATTCGGTTTAAACAGGTGGATAAATCAGCAGTAGCAGCTCACTTTTGGACCAAAAACCATGAAATAAAACCAGGAATAAAACTGCTGAAACATCTTCACAGCCCATTGGAGTTATCCACTTGGGAAAAAATTTTCATATTAAAAAATAGAAAAAACCTTATGAATTTCGAGTTTCCTCCCATGGACGAGCTCAGCAACTTCCTACTTCAACCAACAGAGGACTCCACAGGAACATCCGTTTGTCCAGCCATAGTTTCAAGCAACGGCGGTTCAGTAAGCAACTGAAGATGGGAGAGATTCTCCCGAAATGCATCTTACTTTTGGGTAAGTGAATGGAGTAAAGTGTAAAAAAGTGAATACATAAGTTGAAGAAATTACTTGTTTCTCTACATTCACATGAAATACAAAAATAGGCTTAAGAACATTTTATTTTTCTTATTGTGCTCCATTATTAGTTTCTTTTTTAATGACCAAATTCCCTTCCATTCTGTATTTTACTACTCCAGTGTGCCATTTGGACAGGGATTCTTTACACTATGTTTTGTACTTGATGACATTCAACAAATACCATACTGTATTCAGTAACCCATGTAAATGGTTATTACTAATTTTACTAATTAATTTGAACTAGATGGAATTAAACACATACTGTATTCAATATCATTATATAACACATGTAAATAGTTATTAGTAATCTTACTTAATATACAGACAACAGTTTGGAAAGAAAAATTTAATTATTTAGAAGGAGAAATATTAATGAAGATTTTGGGTATTACACCAGACAAATGTATAAAAATAATGGAAACCTATTTAAGATAGAGCAAAATTATGGAGAAAGCTTAGAGAGTATGTAGGAGAAGAGAATTTGCTTATAGAAGAACAGAAAGACAGACAAAGCAATATTATCTTTGGAAAAGAAATTAAATCTATCATTTTATACAATATATCAACAACCTGGAATTATGCTGTACTGGATTTAGATAATTAAGGTAGGGAACTCTTTTTGAAAAATGTTAGCAGAGAATAGAAATGAATTTATTAATTACTGACTTCTCTACATAATAAATATTATAAACATACTCTAGCACAATTCTATCCCAGGATCTGTCATACCCAACCCCCCCCCCCCTTTCCCCCAATCTTTCAAACACATTTTTATTGTGTTTACTTTCTTTTACTTCTTTCTACCCCACATTCTGCTAACATTCTTATTGCTATATATTCTTAATGCCACATATCCAACTTTTGTTCTCTAATTTCCTCTCTCATATTTCAAATTCCTTGCATTCCACTTAACTTATGAAATTTTTCTTCCACAACACCATGCGTAACATATTCTTCCACATTACTCCCTTATAGTCTCTCAAAAACATTGGTCTCATTCAAGCTAAGCTTTTTTTCCCTCATCTATTACAACAGTCCACTCCAGTTCTTTATCACCTTATACAATTTCAAGGACCTTTTATTCTGAATATTACTCCAAATCTCCTGTTTTTCTATATCTTTAATCCTTCTCACACTTCCTTCCATAATACAGTAGAACTTTGATTCAATTTTTGGAGGACTAGGATAACAAAAATTATGGGTGTGGGAAACCGATAGATAAGGGAAGTGTATAAATCATATTCAAAATTAAATAAAAGGCAGTATTTAAGCAAACATTATATTTTCTGTAATTTTACATGTTATTGTGAATGCATTTGTTGTTGGTCCTGGTGGTTTAGTGGTAACTATACTTTCCTCATAGACCAAAAATCGCAGGTTCAATCCCAGCCATGGTTAATGGATTTTTGGGCATAAAAATTCTAAATATGGTTCCTTCGGATGGGGAGTAAAGCCAAGGATCCTGTGTCATAGATTTATTGCACATATAAGAACCTCAAGCCTGAGAGAAAATGTTTCTAAACAAAATTTAATGGCTCTTTCAAGCCCTGAATTGATTGAGATGTTGATAACCTGAGATGTTAAAGAGCATCTACAAAAATCAACATGTTTGTCACTTTCTTTGAAAAAGGTTATTAACTGAAATTTTCTTCTTTGTTGTTTTCTTTTCATGTGAAACAACAAATTTTCCACATTCAATGCATTTTGTTGCTCACTACATCCATAGTCATTATCATGAGCACAGAATAATACATTCATACAGTTTCACATGCTCTCAAAGCTTCGGCAAACATTGGCACAGCTTATGCTGTTAAATCATCTTCCTTACTCCCCTCCCCCATATAACAAACACTTGCAACTTCTCCCACTTCGTTGAATCATACTTTGAATGCCACAAGTGACAATGTCCTTGTCCACTGCCTTGTTGGTGTCAAAACTGACAATAATGGCAACTCTGCCCATTCTTTGCATTGGCTATCATCTTGTGGGTACTACGGAGAGTTCAAGTCACGCTTTTTTTCGGATCAAGCATGAGCAAACTCTCTGTACATGAGACAATCCCTGCTTCAATTATTTCAGTTTGAAAACTATTGTTTGAGGATAGAACTTCTTTGGGATTGAACTTTTTGAATGATACTTTGAAAAACAATGAATGCAGGTTTTTATTGACATAAGATGTAAGGTAAAATGTTTGAGACCACATAAATTGAACAATATATTTGGGAAAATGATGGTTCTGGGAACAATAGAACAAGGTTCCATTGTACTACCACATTCCTTTCTCCTTGATGCCATATACCTTCCATTTCAACTTCTTTTAGTATTTCCGCCACTGTCCTACCAATTATTTACTCTCCTTGCTTCTCCCTTATATCTCATACATTCTTTGAGTATATTATCATCTGAGATTGTAGTGTAGAAAACAGAATGCATATATTTAGAGTTGAGTTGATAGGGAATTACATGAAGAGGAAACAGTGTATTCTGGAGAATTTAAGAAGTGCGATTACAGTAATCTGTTAGAGGTGGTGATAGGATCTTCTGGCTTTTCAAAATCTTTGTCAAAATTGTAATACTGTGTACCCTTCTGTTTACATATGTATAATTAAAGATTTATACTTCCTTATATTTATATTACATTTAGATAATAAATTCATTAATTTTAGGTCCAAATAAATACTAAATACTACTAATTTTAGAGTGTGTACATTGAAGCTGAAAATTTAGAATGGAATCATCAGCATAATTAATATATAACTTTTAAACTTTACTTATTCAAAAAGGAATAACAACAACAATAATAATAATCACAACAATAATAATACATATAAAAGTGTACACACAGGATAACTTTATTGATCTGATGATGATGATGATGATGATTATTATTATTATTATTATTATACCTAATTATTATTTTATTTAAAAGAACAATCTAATTTATTATAACATAATGCAAATATTATGAAGTTATGAAATACCATTAAGTCTAAGTTAACATTAAGCACCATTAAACATATTGTGGTCACTCAAGAAATTAATAATAGCTGCTTTTTCCTTAAAACAAATGATAATGATTAGAAATTCAGCATAAATTCACCCAGGTAAAATAATAAACAATTAACTGAAAGCAAAAGAGTATAAAATTTGCCAATTTAGTGTAGATATAACACAAAATTATATAATCATTCTTAAACTACCAAAGGAAAATAACAGAAGCTTCCTGCTTTAAATATATTTTACTAATATAACAGTAGAAGATAATTTACTAATTTAATAGTGGAAGATTGTAAGTGATTTAGCAGATCAGAAATGTGGTTATTATCTAATTATTATGCATATTTTGCTTTTAAAGAAATATCTAAATAAAGTTTTTTATAAGGTAAAACCAATATTTCTGAAGCAAAATTAGCAGCTCAACTTCTGCTTATATGCCATACAAATATAAGGCATATTTTTCCTGAATTGTGCTGGTATGTTTTAAAAATAAACAATATTTTAAATTTTCTATCTTATGTTCTTGTAAAAATTAAGTCATTAGTCTCTATTAATGAATATATTTTAATCAGCAATCTGTTAAAATCAAATGCTCTTTACAAAAAAACAATGAAAATGAAAGAGAGGGCCAACAAATAAGTACGTTTCCTTATTTAAAAACTTAAATGCAAATTGGAACTTGCACAGTGAAGCTAATCATATTAATTGATATCATTGTATGATTCAGTTGAACTACACACTCTTAAAGCTTTACTTACTTTTCATAAATGTATGGAACCGGTTTCGAGAACATTTAGTTCCCATCTTAAGCCAGGCTAAAGTTCAACTGTCGGATCATTTGTTGAGCTGTGGGAATGTATATTCTGCTCTGGTGGCGGTGTGATAAACTTATAGTTTATGTTTTCATCCCTGGCAATGTCAAAGTTCATTATGCTGTCTTTGTATTTGTAGTTGTAGATTTTCTCCCAGGTTGCTAATTCCGTAGGTCCTTGTACTGAGTTTAATAATTTTGCTCATTTATTATGTTGTGATTTTGTGTCCAAAAATGATATGCTACTGCTGATTTCTCTATTTGCTTGTACTTTATGTTCCTGAAATGTTCCTTTAACCGTGTGCCTATGTTTCTCTTTGTTTTTCCAATATAGATTTTTTCACATTCTTCACAGTTTATTTTGTAAATACCTGAATTTTCTTCTTGTGGAATACTGTCATTAATATTATCTATCAGTAAATTTTTAACATTAAACTATTAATTGGTGCTAACCTGATATTAAAATCTTTAAGAATATTCTGAAATTTTTTTGTGGCCCCATGAATGATATGTGAATTTTTTAAAAATTAGTTTTTCTTTTCTTGCTAAAAGTGTTGTGGTTTCTTTGATATGTTTTTGTCTCTTGAATTTCTACTCATGAGTAGATTTGAAACACACATCAACACAGCTTTTCCATACATATTTAAGGTATGGTACAGATATGTAGATGATATACTTGCCATAGTTAACAAAAAACTCATTGACGATGCCTTAAAACTTCCAAATATACAAGATATAAACATATCATTTACATACGAAATAGAAACAGATAACATGCTGTCATTTTTGGATATTAAAATAATGAAATGCCAAGAAAATCTTAAAATTGGAATATACAGAAAGAATACACAAGCAGATAATTACATCAAAGCTGACAGTTTTAACCCCACAGCGCACAAACAAGCAGTAATTAACAGTTTGACACACCGGCTAGTTAACCTACAAATTAGCAAAGAAGAATATTTTAAAGAATACAAATAGAAGAAACAGCAGGTAAAAATGGTTTTAAAAAAGAACTAGTACACAAAAAGGTGCAGAAATTCAAGAGACAAAAACATATGAAAGAAACCATAACACTTTCAGCAAGAAAAGTTAAACTGATTTTTAAAAAATTCACATATCATCATCCATGGGCCACAAAAAAATTTCAGAATATTCTTAAAGATTTTAATATCAGGTTGGCACCGATTAACAGATTTAATGTTAAAAATTTATTGATAGATAATGTTAATGACAGTATTCCACAAGAAGAAAAATCAGATATTTACAAAATAAACTGTGCAGAATGTGAAAAAAATCTACATTGGAAAAACAAAGAGAAACATATGCACACGGTTAAAGGAACATTTCAGGAACATAAAGTACAAGCAAATAGAGAAATCAGCAGTAGCATCTCATTTTTGGACACAAAATCACGACATAATAAATAAAGCAAAATTATTAAAATTAGTACAAGGACCTACAGAATTAGCAACTTCGGAGAAAATCTACATCTACAAATACAAAGACAGCATAATGAACTTCGACACTGCCGGGGATGAAAACATAAACTATAAGTTTATCACACCGCCACCAGAGCAGAATATACATTCCCACAGCTCAACGAATGATCCGACAGTTGAACTTTAGCCTGGCTGAAGATGGGAACTAAATGTTCTCGAAACCGGTTCCATACATTTATGAAAAGTAAGTGAAGCTTTATGAGTGTGTAGTTCAACTGAATCATACAATGATATCAATTAACGTTTCCTTATGTTTTATTTCTGGAAAACAAACTGCAACAATGAAGCCTTTATCTATTAAATAATGTTCCAAAACTTTCTTGAATTTAATGTGGCTGTTACAGAATTTGATTTCTTTAGGAAAAACATTGTAAAGTTTTATTGCCATAAAGCTTGGCATCTTTTTATAAAGGCAGAGTCTATGACTTGGAATGGAGATGTCATTTTTATACTTATATTTGTTTAATTTAAAAGGTATTTAAGTTAGGACATGTTTCAGGAACCATATATAATAAAATATAAATATAGTAAAAAGGATCAACAAGTACAAATTCCAGAAATTCATAAAAGAGACTTCTGCCCTCGAGGTAATCATGGACATGCAAAGATATTGCAAATTCACTTATAATCCACAATTGTACTACAAATTTGAAAAGATTTTCAACAAGTTTAATATAAAGTTAGCCCAGATCAACAGATACAACCTCAAGCACCTCCTAGGATCAAAATTAAAAGACAAGATACCCACAGTAAAGAAATCAGGAATATATGCCATAGATGCTTAGACGCTTGAAATACATAGGAAAAACTAAAAGAAATCTGACAATTTGAAAGAAAGAACATTTTAGAAATATCAAATTAAAATAGATGGAAAAATTAGCAGTAGCACACTATTATTGAAGCCAAAACCTTGAAATAAACCCAGAGACAAAACTTTTTAAAGAACTAAACCACCTGGGCCGCCTGGGAGAATATCTTCATTCTAAAAAGCCGAAAATCCACAAGAATTTTGACCTTCAGCTGTAGGATTGATTATATTTCTAAATTCATTTCATATCCACCAGAGGTCACCACATACAACACAATAGCTTCCATGGGACCAACACAAGCACCAGGAAATAGTGGGTTAACAGCCAAGGGGTAATGTTCATTCCCGAACCAACATTGATACCCTAAGTGAAGTGTGTAAGAAATTTACCAGCATTGTATTAATTAATTTATACTTTGTATTATATTTATGCACATCAGAGTTAGAATCTTTAACTTTCTGAAAATATTTCTACAGGAATCCATTGTATGTACAATGACTTAGATTCCTGACAGCTCTTTTTTGTAAGGCAAAGATTTTATTAAAGTTTGTTTTGGAAGTACTGCCCCATAGTTCTATAGTCCTATGTGTGCCTGAATAAGAGAAAAATAAACTATCCTGGCCATATAATCATATAAAAACTTGTCTTAAATATCTCAAGTACAAATAAGTTTTTAACCGATTATCAACCCTAATTTTTCTACATGACTGTCATAGGTAAAAGTTTTGTCAATGATGAACACTAAGAGTTTTGTGGAACTTACATTTCCTTGCATTATGATTGATAATGACCTCTAAGGAGTCTGTTTTTGAATCCAGATTTTATTATTTCTTAATTGGCTGGGTTAACATAATAAATAGCTCAGAAATTATGAAATGTTACTGACTTTATATAAAAAATAAAAAAGTGAATTTAATATTTTTCCCATGATATGAAAACTTACTTACTGGATGACCCTTGTACAATATGTTACTGTACCTCTTACACTCCAACATATACTTACAGCACGTGTTATCCTTTCGATTTATGACAGTTACTTGGCGTGTCTCCCCACGCAATCTAACATCAGTTTGCTCCATGTGTTCTGCTAGGTCATCAATTATATCTACAACATAAATATTGCAGCACTATACTAACTGTCTTGTGGAAGAATTTAGGCTTCCAACAGTAAATAAATAGAATATGTACAGGGCAGGTGAAAAGTCCCAGTACAACTACAGCAACATGTTATTAAGCTATTATTTATGAATATATTAATACAATATAAATGAAAATGTACCTATTATATGTCTAGAATGTCTGTGTGAGTTATGCCATGATCTCTGCAGAGACTAATATGATGCCATGTTCTCTCATATATTTTAATGAGCATTTTCAGTGTCATGAACAGCAGCTTTAAAAAGCACTGCCAGAAGTACTGTTGCATTCTCTCTTTAATGAAATCCCACAGTGCATTATCTGGCATGGCAGAGGTCAGCGTTGCATTGAGGCAATGATGCAGGTAATTGCTGAGTTCTGTGTCCACTCTAACAATGTGGAAATGTGTCAAGATCCCTTCAGTTAATTCATCAACAATTACATTATGGAAAGTTTTCTTTTTTAAATCTATTTTAATGTGGTTGCACAATGTTGATTATAACGTATGTTTTCTGATTGATTTGATGGGTATTTAAGCCAATCACTTGGCAGCACAAGTTTCTGCCCAAGTGGTGGGTCTTCCACTTCGATTTGTATCTTTAACACATCCCAAGCTAATCCTTTTTTCTACTTCTGCTATGGTATTACCAAAAGCGAGTTCTAAAATCCTACATATTCATTCTCATGGTTTTTCCAGTATCAGGCTGCTCATGGACCTTGTAACTCTCTCCTCTAAACTGAAAACACTCATACTCACCATCATGCACTCGAAATTTGCTTTGTATTATTTGTTATTCCTTTTTTGTGTTTGTGTTTTGCTTGAAGCCAAAACTAAAATTATTACATGAGTATTATCCACAAATAAATTTCATAAATATATTCGTAGATACAGCATAAGAACAGGTTTTGTATTTGTATGTTCTGGGGGTTTTCACCCTTAAGAATGCCAAGTAAATGGTTGTACAGTTGTAGGTGAAATATGTATCAGAGCCTCCTTTGTAGCAAGTTGGTGAGAACATGCATCCAAAACCAGCTGGAATGCTTGGGATTTTTATCCAGAGATTTTTATCAATCCAAGAATAGATGTCAGAAACTTGAACAGCTCTATTTCCAAGTCTGTTGCAACTAACTCATTTACTTTCATAATCATTATAACATAGATCTTGGCCCGTGCAAAGGATGCGAAAATAAAATAAAATTAAAAGGAAAATGTAATATGCAATAGTATCTCAGAGATATCACAGAGCATTTTGTAAAAATGGTGTTGGGATTACCAAGGGCAACTCCAAATGGGGTGGCATTGGTGTAATTAGAAAGAGTTGGCAGAAAAAACATGGTAGTTAAACGTATTTTGAAATATTGGTATAGATAGCATCAAGAGGAGACATAATCAAAAATTGTTTACAGATACAAGGAAAAGCTAAAGGAAAACGAAGTTGGTTAGCTCAACGAAAAAAAAAAAAAAATCCAAGAGGTTGGAATAGGTGAAATGGAGGAACAACAGTCAATGATTAGACAAGGGCTATGGGATAAAGTAAAGCAAAGGATAGATAACACTGGAAAGCAAGAAATATGCAGTAGTTTACAAGATAACAGTACCTTGAAACATTATAGGAAATTTAAGAAAGAATGGGGATGGGAAAAATTTACAGATATTATTAATAAAAGGGGAAGAGTGTCCACTATGTGGAGAAATAAAGAAGGATTTTCATTATATAATTAAATGTTCACAAACTAAAGAATGGAGAGAAGGCGTATGGATTAAGAAATGGGACAATTTACAGATAGAAATTGTGATACTAAAATTTTTTGGAACTGGTAACAAGAAGTTTTTGAGAAAATTTGGTGACTATACAGGGAAGGTAAGAGAAGGTGGACAAAAGTGATTAAAGGTAAGGAAAAATGTATAAATGGAGATATAGAAGGAACTGGGGAGTGTTGGATCTAATACATATATAACCAGGACATTGAGTGCATAGGATCCCAGAAATGTGCATTCTGGGAACAATGTAAAAATGTAAAAGCATTTGTTAAAATTTTTGTAATGTCTGAGCAAAATAAATATTCTATTCTATTTTATCTCAGAGATATTAGCCAATGATATTTACTACTCTCACTTATGAATACCTCTAGTATTCATTTTAATTCAATCTGAAGTACACAGAGTTTCATCTGGTTGCCATCAAATTTGGGAAGATAAGACTGCAGAATAGAAAGGCTGTTGCCTTCATCTTCAGCACTTACTTGGACATGTTTCAAAGGCAACAGACTTTGAAACATGCCCAAGTAAGTGGAACAAAATTAGTGAAATTTGAATGATTCCTTCAAAATAATGTTATATTAAACTGTAGAATAGAGTTTATTTTGTCCCTCTGGCAATGTTGACCATCAGTACAAGGACCTACAGAAAGCAACATGGAAGAAAATCTACATTTACAAGTACAAAGACAGTTAAATGAGCTTTGGCACTTTTGGTGATGAAAACATAAACTTCAAGTTCATCACACCTCCACCAGAGCAGATTACACATCCACACAGCATAATAGTTTATCCTCCAGTCAACAATGGGCAAACGATGCAAACGAAGTGTTCACAAAACTGGTCCGACATATTTAAACGAGTAAGTGGAACAAAAACATGTTATAATTAATTTGTCGTCTAACACACAATGCAAATAAATTATAATTTAATTTAACAAGCTTCACTGTGTGAGTTCCAGAATTTTTTAAAAATGTCTTATTTTTCAAAAGTTCTTAAATGAAAAACATGTTAGTTTGACTCTATCACACAATGATCTTAATATATTATTAGCTTTACTGTGCAATGTTCCAATTAACAATTTTAACTAAGAATAATTATGTTTAATTTATAACTTAGTAAAGAAACTTATTGTAACAAACAAATTGCATTCGTGGGGGGATCACATCTACAAATGGCCATGACCAAATAGGTGAAGACCTCTTGTATTCACTTTTTGGTTGTCCATCCTAGTGATCTAATGGTAATCATACTTTTGTAGACCCAAGATCACAGGTTTAATCCTGACCAAAGTGGATGGATTTTTTCGGGTATAAAATTCCTAGGAAGAATGGCTTCCTTTGAAAGGGAAGCAAAATTTTGTCCCGTGTTGTACATTTATGGTGAATTAAAGAATCTCAAGTCTGAAAGAAGAGGCTTCTGAGCAAAATTTATTGGCAGTTTCATGCCCTGAATGGGATGCTGATGACCTGAGATGTTAAAGTGTCTGTTAATAAACCAAATAAATAATTCATTTTTTGTTTTAGCATTTCAATAAATATATTAAATATCTTTCTTTCTACTCTCAACTTTGTTATTCCTTGTTATGTATATAGACATTGAAAAGATGGCTACAGTTTAAAATTAATGTTTATGTGTTATTTACTGTTACACATTCTACATTTACATACTGAAAAATACTCTTAATTATTCTGAGTGAAATGGAGTACACAGTTACAGAGCAGGCAGATATGGTGTTTGTTAATGGACAAGCAAATGGAAATAACAGGGAAGCTGAAAGATTGTACTGGGCAACATAAGAACATAAGAGACATCCAGTTCATAAGACTACTATGTTTCCAAAACTTTTCAAAGGTTATGGGAAATGGTACAACTCCACAATTGAGCAAAAAGACAAACTTCATGGACTCCTGACTTCAAGGAAGCATTGCATAGCATGTCATTCTTAGTACTGTTTGGAAAGTACTATGGGAACAGAAGCTAGTACTATGGGAACAGAAGCTGCACCTCCTATCATTCAAAGAAAGTTCATACCTTGAGTTCTGCTGATTTTGCACCTTACGTTATGTTCAGTGAATTATTACTGTAGCTGTGTTTCAACTCTCTCTTTCATGCATATGTGCTTTTGACTTACAAAGCCTATTTCTGTAAAGAAGGGATCATTAATAGTAAATAATATGCATGGACCGATGTGAATTCTCATGCCACTGCTTTGAATGAATGAATGAATAGTGTTTAACGCCTGTTTTTGCTACAGAGGCACCACAGGCGATGGATACTGGTGATACATGGAATAATATATTGGGAAAGGATTTATTTTTAAGGAAGGAAACGTTCCATGCCTAAGTTTAGGGTACCTCCCCGGCATTTGCCATTTATGAGGACTGAGGAAAACCTGGAAAAAACCTCAGTCAGGGAGGACGGTCCTGGCGGGATTCGAACCCCAGACCTCCCGCTCATGAATCCGCAATTTAATGACCTCGGCCACCTGTGGCGGTCTACTGCTTTGAGGAGCATCAAAGATTTGCAGTGAACTTGTAGGGAAGCATAGATGATGATTTCTTAATAGGCTAATACCTTTTTCTGTCCTGATTAACCAGAGCAGATATAGGTACTAATGTGCAAATAAATTTGATAATTTTTTATAAGTTTATTCACAGAAGTTGAAATATGCTCAAGTATTCAGTTGTAGTTCATGTCACTTACCATTCTGAATTTCCACCTCACTTCCAATAGTCTGAGCAATTTCCTTTTGTCTTGATATAACTTTGGAAAGAGTTTCCAAACCCTGCTCCTGATCTGGAAGATAAAATATTTAGGAAACTTCTATATTCAAATAAAACAAAATGTATAATGTAAAATTTTTGCCAATGTGTCTAAGACCTTAAAAGCAAGATTATAAAACCTTTTTTGAGAAATATCACACATAAATCACACAAATTTCTTGAAACACACCTTGAAGCATTCGTTGTTGCTGTTGCCGCAGTTCAGACACGCTTATTGTGGCTGCCTCACCACTATTTTGCTCATCATCCAGGCCCCATCCTGTAGTACCTCCATCAGCAAATACAGGACCACCCAAAAGGGATTTTCTGTCTTGAATTGCTCCTCGATCACTGAAATCTCGCAAAAGTTGTACCTCTCGACTCTGGAGTTGTTCCACTTGTCGGGATCGACGCTCTGCTTCCTGAAGTGTACTTCTTGTGCTAAGGACTACTTTTTAATGTCATTTACTTAAAAAATTAAAACTGCATTAAAACAAGAACTGTGGGCTTTATTTCAATAATAGAAATAAAAGAATAAAATACTATACTCATAGTGTAACTCCATCATCCAATAACCTTCTGCAATTTCTATAACTTTTATATGGGTTTAGAAATTTACTTAAAACTAAACCCTCAGCTTCACTAATCCAAAAATCTGAAATGATCTATAGCCATAACATTTAGAACAATTATTCAGTACTGCAGGTGTGAAATTCTAGAATGGACCAAATGGTATTGGTTGCAGTCAAAATGTAGGACAAATCAGATAATTTATTCAGCAGCTCCTATGGAAAAAGAGACCCTTTCAGTCCTCTCCAGCTGCAATACAATGTTTCCCCCATGCCTGTAAGTTACTTTCAAACTGAAGTTTTAGGTTTAGCAACATCTGTTTTATACTGTTTATTCAGAACTATAATCATACATTCCGTGCTCCATTGCTGTTTAGGGTATTTTGGATCTTATAAGTTACACATATCATGAAAATAACTAGGATTTTTGATTTCATGAACAAAAAAAAGTCTTAGAATCAATACCTCCCCTACCGTCAGATTAAATGTAATTACATTCCACTCATTCCTGGATGTACAGATTAATGTTCAGCCATGCTGGGATGAACAGTTTTGCAATAAATAGTATTTGCATTAAAATATATGAATTATGGACAGACAAGCTAATAATGGTTGTCATTTGAGACTGGAAAAATAGGAAGCTACAGTTGACAAAATATAAATCTACATCACTTAAATATGAAAAAATATGAATGTTAAAAAAATACTGAGTATCCAAATTGAACAAATAAGATTAAAATTTAATATACTTAATTTTTAGAGCAAATTACAAGCATTTCCTCCAAATATTCTCATAAGAGTTGTGACTGAGCTTGTACAAATGTCTTGTATCAACAAAAAGCGGTCTTGGCACATGGAATATGTTGGTTATAAAATTAAATAAGGAATCTTATTTTTTTATTTAACATAATAAACAAATTCTTTTCTTTTTTAAGGATACATGACTCTTGATGCAGTAGCCTGTGATAGTTTTTCTTTTAGTTGTTGCACTTCTGAGGAATACTGCTTCATCCGTAGTCTGATGGCTGAGGAAAAACGAGCATAGGCTTGTGATGTCTTTTGCTCTCGACTTCGTAGTGTGAGCTGTTCCATGATTTCACGGTAAAGCTTCTCGCATGATTCATGTTCAGCCAACCTGCATCATTCCAGCAATTGACACAAAAAGTTAGCTATTTGTTGGAATTTCATAAACTAATTGTACCAAATTATATACCTCAAACAATACACAACCATTAGCATATTAGCACCTTTACAGAATGTGTTTGCTGCTTTTTATATAACGTTTGAGACAATACAGTGACACTAGTATGTAGAGCAATTTACATGCTTGATGTAAGCCACACAATAGCATTTTTTCACATGGTGAAAAAGTTAAATTATGGAATATCAAAACCAACAGCAAAACATGGTAATAGCAATGTACAGTAGGTTTGCGATAATAGTGGATTTTTTTAGATGGATGAGTTGTAGTTGAGTTAGTTATGTAACCTTCCTGTCAGGAGACATTTTGATCTTTAGGTTTAAACTGCACAACAAATGATGTATGACTATAAAGTGCAAAAATGTGTAATCACTAATCGATAATTACCAGTTACTACTTCATTACACTAAAAATCAGAGGTGGCTTTGCTGAGTCAAATGTTATACCATGCCTGCTACATAGCAGTAAAAGATCACACTGCATTATTGATTAATGGTATTATGTTATGAGAAACTGGATTGCTGTCCATCACCTAGAAATGTATTAATGCAGGCTGCAAATTTTTAGTTGATTCAGCATTTGCCACTGCTGCTACTAATACATTATCTATATGTAATTAAACTTCAGAGCTTTAGTATGTAACATGTGAAGATATTTAATTAAAATGTAAATTGGAACTTGCCCAGTGAAGCCAATTATATGAAGATATATTTAAATATATACACCTATATACTGATTCATTTGTCTAATTAAATTTGAAACACAAGAACAAAAAATTTGTATTATTAAATATAATGATTTTGGTTGTTTATCACACAATTTTGAATAACAATCTAAAATGATAAAAATTAGACATAATGTGCTAGGATAATTCAATATTTAAGGGGAAAATGCCTGAATATTTAATCAAAATATATACAATCTTATTAAACTATTAAAGCAATAGAGATATATATAGGATGTTCAGATAGACAGCAGGAAAAATGCAAATATAATAACTAACCTGCTAGAAAACTGTACCAGAGAACAGCAGTATTCTACTAAGATTTTTATGGCAGAAGAGGCAAAATTTACAAACATTCACAGAAAAATAAGTCAGTGATATGGTAGAAGCTGTATGAGTGAAAAAAATTGCAATAGTAATAGTTCCATAGGTTGTGAATGATCTCTGGTGATTCTGTGGGATAGTATCAGCAGCTGTGTATTCTCACTCTGTTGTCATCCTTGATAGAATATTGCACCACTTTCTTATATCTTTTGCAGCGGAGACTAGTTCTGTTCAGTTCAATTGAGTTGTCTTTTCTACTTCTTCTAGACACCACATTCTGATTCGTTCTCTTCTCTTGTTTTCTGATGTTTTTCCTAGCATCATGTCTTTTTTCCAAGAGTTTTACTTTATTTTTGTTGCAGTTGACTGCAATAATCATTTCTTGAGAGTATGAAAAATTGAGTTGTACACTTCACTAAAAATTAAAATATTGTTCACACAACTCTCTAAGCTGTTAACGCCTCATTGTTTTTGAAATGTTAATTTAGATATTTAGAACATTTCCCTGCCCACTCTACAGTGCTAAGTAACAGTTTCATGCTGGAAGAAATTCACAGATTATAATAGTGATTTTTTTTCCCCCCTAAAGATGACATTATAAAACCATACACTACTGCTACAACAGCTATAATCATTCAGAAACTGAGATTTTAGTTCTGAATCATCCTCCTTGCAGTTTGAACTCGTTCTATCTGCCTACCATGTGCTTAGCAAGCTTAAAGAAGTATTGTGAGAACAAAATTTTTTTTTAAAAAATGACTACATAGTAGACTTTTAGGCATTAAAACAATGATTTATAGTGCCCAAAATGCTAAAATATATGCAGTATAAAACTGAAAATAGGCATTAAAATAATAATAGCAATAATAATAATAATAATAATAATAATAATTATATAATTATTAAATTACATTTAAGAACTTAAATCCATAATTAGGCAGAAAGTTATATTATTATTATTATTGTTAGTATTATACTAATATTATTTATAATACTATCATTATAATTTAATAATAATAATAATAATAATAATATACTTTTTCTGCCTCATTATGGATTTAAGTCCTTAAATTTTACATAGATAATCCTTACTTTACTCCTACAGCATTCTCAAGTAAAAACAAACTTGTAGTAGATTTTTAAAGTATATTGTTAAAACTACCCTTACTAACATACAGTCTAAAACATTACTTGAATTTATACCTGAAAAAGACTACTAGAAAATGTTCATATGAAACTATTGTTTTGATCATAAGCAAAAATATGATAAATAGATTATTCTGTAGAATTGCTCAGGGCTTACCTAGATCTTCACCTAACAAGGTTGCTCTAATGGAACTAGGAAGATTCGGCTATAAAAGCAAGGTCATGGAAAAAGTATTGAAATATTGGTATAGAATAGGGAGACTAGAGGACGAGAATATTATTTATCAGTGCCTGGTAGCACAAAGTAAAATCAAAGGGAGAGAAACTTGGCTATCTAAAATCCAAAATATCGTACAAGAAGTGGGCATGGGACTAGTATGGTACCAGGGAGAAAGGTTGGGTAAAGTATTTTGGAAAGAGATAACAATAAGAATCCAGGATATAGAAAAACAGGAAATATGGGTAAATCTTAACACCAAGAAATCTCTTATATTATATAGTACACTAAAAAATCGGTGGGGAAGAGAAGGGTATGTTGAAATTTGTGATAAGGTAGGAAGGGAAGGGTTGGCATGGTTTAGAACAGGAGTAAAATATTTAAGTGGATTAAAAAATGGACACACTACGGGGAAATGTCCTATGTGTAAAGAACCAGATAGCACTTGGCATTGTATACTAGAATGTAAGCAAACTAAGTTTTGGAGGGAACAGTTCTTATTAAAAAAATGGGAAAATCTACCAGATGAAATAAGAGGTAGAAGAATTTTAAATTTAAAGCCAGATGAAAATATTAAAGAACTAGGAAAATACATATGACAAAAGATAAGACCAAATGGTTATGGGTATAAAATACGTGAAACGAGCTTGAGAGTAAAATTGTTGGATAGTAAAAGGAGGATGGAATGATTATGGGAAGGTATGGGGCTAGTTTTCTAATGTTAATTTACTTTTAATGCTGTGTTTTGTTGTGGTTGGATCGAAGCCCGGTCCCCTGGATATTCCAGTAGGTAGCTGCTGATGAACCGGGGACTGGGGGGCTGAGCCAATCAATTTAAAATAAATTTTGAATGGAGCCAGTGCCTTCTGGAATTGCCAAAGGCACTGTTTCTATTTGTTATGTTTAAAGGTAAAGATAGTATATCACAAAATATAGTAAATATTGTAATTATGAGGGGTACGTCTAAAATAGATGGAGGTCCCTTATAGTTTGCATTTGCATGATTGAGTGTTTGTAAAAGAGTACTGCTGTTGTAAAGGAGTAAATTTGTTGTATTATTAAATGGAAATAAATTCAATGCAAAATGTTAGTTAAAAAGGATCCTTATACACCAATAACCAGGTAGTGTGTATAAGGACCAAAGGAATAAGCAACTCTAAGGATATAAATAAATAGGATAGGTTTGTAGTGGCATGATATGCTATTGCCTTGCCCAAGTTCTACTTTTAGCCACATGAAATTAAATTAACACAAAAATTGTGAAAAAATAAATAACTAAAAAGAAATATGATTTGGTTGGATTTTCAGTTTTATATGTAAATTGCATATTTTAAGCATGAAACTAAGGAATTAGGTACTAACATTAAAATAGACCACAAAACATAAACATTTTGATTTCCTTTATCATCATTTAAAGGAAAAGATAGACACTTGTTTGAAGATCGGCTGTCTAGTAATGACAAAGTGGAGGCTTTGTGTTTCTGGCTTCAATGACTAGCTAAAATTCTTTTTTCTATAGCAATACAAAAGTTTGTTGAAAAGGTGTGAAAAACATGTAAAGACTGCTATATTACCAGTAAAAAAAATGTAATGTAAATCTGAACAAAATATGCAATTTCCCATAGTTATTAAATTCCATTGTATTTCTACAACACAACATAATTTGGAATTGCAGAAAAACATTAATGAAAACAAATCTAATGAACACAGCACTTATGGATTTTTTTTTTCATGTAAATATAATGAAGTAATTCCAATTTTGATCCACATCAGTGCTTCTTCCAGTATGCAGCTGTGCTCTGCCCATTACTAACTCAAATAACCTCACTATACTATCAGTAAGTTAAACATTGGTTCAAGCCAAAATGCATATTTAGAAAACAAATTTATAATCTGACTTGGTCAAGCAGCCTAAATGATTTCTATCCCGTTGTTTCCTTTTGTTTTCTCCATGCTGAAAGATGGAAGTTGTTGGATGGTATTTGAAATATTTAGGTATCAGATTCATACAGCATATGAATCTGATATTTCATACTAATTCCTTATCCATTATCCTGTTTTAAATAATTGGTTTGGGTTAATCATATATATTTAAATATAATTACTTATTTTCAGAGGGCAAGCTTTCAGATAATAACTATGAACATCGTGGGAGATAAACTCCAAAATCAAACTTAGTAGATTATATTTTCAGCCTTAATGAAACCTGGCAGTCTTTGGGTTGAGAAAGTGACTGAAGATTTCTATTTGCACATATTTTTGTTATCTAGCCATAAGTTTAAATTCTGACATTTCCTAAGATTTTAGAATATCAAAAAGTCAATTAACAATATGTCAAGATACCATATAATGGAGTATGAAAATTTCAAAGCTAGTATAAACTGCTAACTAATCCAAGGACAAAAATTTGTCTATGTCAGTTGTGAGAAAAGGAGGGATAATTCTGACAAAATAACATTCATAAGGTATACAAGGGTTATGAGTAGCAGTATATAACATATATAAAGAAATAGTACAAATGAACAATGTGTAACATTGTATTATTATTATTATTATTATTATTTGTATTATTATGAAGTATAAGAAATTACAAGTGCAAAAATTGATCTCAAGCTTTTCTTTTGAAGTTCATAACTAATGAAACATTTGTTTATTATACATTTTGAAAATGACTATTCTTAAGGGTAATTATCTATATCTATTAAATGACTATTACAATTTCTATTTTTGTATTATAAACAGTTTTGTTGATTCTATATTGGTATATGATTAATTCTCATTGTTAAGCCTTTTTTAAATCATGAGTGTTTTAAGAATGTAAATTTGACTGTATTTCATATTATTTTATAATTATAAATTATATTTTGACTTGAAAGTCCATGTACAGTTACCCTGCTTGCTATGAACTTCTGTACACTGTTAAGTAATTTTTTTAGGTAAGGTGAAATGAGTTCTGTTATTTACCTTTCACTCCATAGTTATGCAGTTTTGAAAGTAATAGTTCATGAGACACACAATCTAATGCTTTTGATAAATTTAAGAATATACCTACAGCTTTATTACTTTCCTCAAGGTTTGTCAATACTTTGTGAATAAATTCAGATATGCAGTGACAGTTGAAAAACCTTTATGAAACCATGTTGGAACTGTAGAAGTTTATTTTATATTCTAGAAACCATGTTAACCTTCATCTTCTCATATAATTTTGCCAATATTGCTGTAAGGGTTATTGGTTTATAGCTACTGGCCATTTCATCATCCCCCTATTTTTATAATTTTTATGTTATAGTAACTCATGTAAATTTTACAATTATTCATATACTTTTTTAATTCCATTATTCTTATCTGCACATGAATTTTGTCTATTGCATCTATTTTGTTATAGACATTTTATTTACATTGCACACTTCAATTATTTAAATTAATCATCAAGGCTATGTGGCATTCTGTAACAACGCTAATTACTATTCCAATTTTATCCGCTTAAGTACGAGCAAGCTCTATGTGGCCCCTTTAAGGAAATGCCTCAGTTTTAAAATAATTTAAAAGTAATGTGTATTCCTTTACTCTGCAAGGGTAAAACATAAATAATCGACAATAACCAATTTTACAATTGAACAATTTAATGCATTTTGATATTTCATGTATTAATTAATGATCGTGCATGGGCATATCTAAAGATCAATGGTAAAAGCAACAAAAATGCTGCACGTGATTACGCAGTGACAACTTACATAGAGCATAACCTATACAGACTATGCATAACATGTTTAAAAAGTTATTAGTATATTTCACAGTTATTGTTGAAATTTTATTTTTGAAACTAAGGCTAGTTTTTGCTTACTAACACTATATGCTAGGATATTCAGAGTTATATTTACCAAGGGTCACTATCAACATAAACAAGCGCCATTTTGGATTTTATAGAGTGTAGTTAGAAATTATTAGTTTAATCTGTGCACTCAATACTCATGCGCTATTCATTTGATGGAATAAAGTCGAAAAGGGCTAATCTCACTCTTACTTGCCGAAAGTCCTCTATTAAATAGACAATAGAATATGCAAATTTAGCAATCATGATTTATTTATGGGAATGTATATGAATATATAATACTATTATGCATTTGTGCATACATAAATAAGCTTGAGTACATGAAAATAAGAAATGTCTTCTTTTGAAAGGGGTTCAAAATCAAGTACGTAAGGAAGTGATGACCTCCAGTTAAAATGAATACAATTATTCTGTTTTTCACCTATTCCAATTTCGTTGAAAGTCCAAGGAAAGCGTATAGTATTCTGCAAGTGCAACAATTCAACAGTTAAAAGTGTTGTTATTTCAAAGTTTTTATAACGTTAAAAAAAAAAAAGTTCCTTATTCCTGCCTATTCCTTCATAATAACTTAAGCTCACTTTGCAACATAAGTATTTTTCAAATCTTGCAAGTATGTATAATAATGCGTTGCATACTGATACGAGCTGAAATGATATCTTTTTAAAGGAAGCGTTTCAGGCCCAAGTTTTACAGTACCTCCGCATTTGATAGTGGGACTAAACAAGGCCTGAAAAAATAAAACTATCAGGAGCATGGTACTGACGGGATTCGAGCCACAGACCAAGACCCACTATGTTTGCTAGACCCCAGTGTAGGTATCGATAGACAAAATGGTAGAATATATGGTAGCCGGAATGTGAAGAATTTAAGATAACTGTGTTTGTCAGAAAGTCGCCCTAAAGACACGTTTTTCAAGCAGTTACAAAACGATGATGCCCTCAAAATAAGGTCATTCTGCCTAACTAGATTGGGGGTCCGCTTCTTACCACTATCATTTCAGTCCAACTATGAACAAATGATGGAACAACTGTCACAAACAGACCCATAAGATGTAGGTTCCAAAGCAAGTGACTTTTGAACTCAAATGGAATGGTTTAATTTCTATTTTTGTGTTCTTTATGCAAGAAAATTTGCCATATTGATATTGTTAACACAGCGATACAGATGAAAACATTTGAGTTTTCAGCAAGCATATTCTAATTTAACGCTTGATAGATTCCCTCACACACATCAGAACTACTGACACATTTTAGGAAGCAATGTCAAATAAAGCACAAACCATCACCCACAAGAACCGCAGCTACCACGCCAAAGATGGACTTTGAAAAGATTAGATCGTGAAAGTGTTCCTCACAGTTTTGTCACCTCCAAAGATGTGTATCGTCCAAAGTTTTTTTAATTAATTGATGTCTCCTTTCAGTGTCTTGTTACTAGATTTGAAAATGTTGCTTCATGTTTCATTGTGATTATTTATGAGCATTGAAATAATCGTCGCAAACAGAATGATGATGCTACAGAAATAGCTAATTTTCCTTTCAGTGTCTTATTACTAGATTTGAAAATGTTGCTTCATGTATCATTGTGATTATTTATGAGCATTGAAAAATTCGTCCCAAACATAATGATGATGCTACAGAAATAGCTAATTTTTTTTAAAAATGAAATTGATCTTGACAGACTGACATAGCATCGTAACATGATGGACATTTTAAAACAGTTAATAAAAACTCCTTAGATAACGTTTTTTAAGTTGTATAGTTTCTTAAATGTGATAAATGTGCATTAGAAATGCTTTCAGAATTAACTAAACTAGTACCCCTTGTTTTAACTCCTCCGATGTCAACTTGTACAGCTGAAAGATAATCCTCGAGTCTCTGAAGATTGTCATCAATGGGGCACAGCCGTCTTAATTCAATAGCCATATTGAGTTGCCATCGAAACCTCACCAGCACTTAGGATCTCAATGGTATTGCCGACCATTTCATCGAGAGAAATG
Source organism: Metallyticus violacea (assembly GCA_030762175.1). Classification (NCBI taxonomy): domain Eukaryota; kingdom Metazoa; phylum Arthropoda; class Insecta; order Mantodea; family Metallyticidae; genus Metallyticus; species Metallyticus violacea. The sequence goes on from CM060836.1 coordinate 72,336,239, forward strand.
AATTGCATCGCCAGACTTTCGTCAAGATAGGTACTTAGTTTTAATGTATTATTTCTTGAGTCATTTTCATACTGATTTACATGTTTTCAATTTATAGCTTTATAACAAAATCTAGTATTACAGTTATTAGTCAAATACATAAATCTATTTTAGTTTAACACAAATTTTAACGTTTTTATTTTAATTTTATGTTGTCGCTCCTGGTTGTGTAGTGGTCACCAAACTTGTCTCGTAGACCCAAGATTGTGGGATCGATGGATTTTTTCGGGCGTAAAAATCCTAAGTATGGCTACCTTCGGAAGAGAAGTAATGCCCTGGGTCCCATGAAGTATATTTATGGCACGAAAAAGAACCTCAAGCCTGAAAGAAGAGGCCTCTCAGCAAAATTGATTGGCCGTTTCACGCCCTAAATTGAATGGAACGCTGATGACCTGAGATGTTAAAGAGCGTCCGTAAATACACCCCCCGCGCACGCGCTTGTGAGATTTAATTTTGAATTATTATTCCATAAAAATGTATTTTGTCACTGATGCTTGGATTTCCAGGTTTTGGACGGAAATTGAGATGGTCTCCCCTCATCAATATTTTATAGAATTCAGAGCCTACGACTCAAAATGAAAAATACAAAAACTTGCATATTCCAACCAGCAAACTTTAAAACAAATATGAGGAAAGAAAATACCCTCTACTCACAGAAGTTTGTGTCTGTCTTTGACGGTAGTAAACTCTTGATCATATCTTCATAATTGAGACAATCATCGCAGTCAGGATGTTGGCATCCATCGATGCGAAGATTGGACAAGGCATTCAGTCTCTTTTCAGACAAACAAGAGCTCAAGCCTTCAGCCTTTTAACAGGCGAAAACGAGCGTTATGATGAACAATTTTTAAGTGTCGTACACAAAAATATTCTAAGAGCAATGTCAACATTTGGATTGCAAGCGCTATTTTCGTAGAAATTTACTCATTTCGACCAGTACGCCATTAATACCATAATTAGAAATGCCGTAAAATGTAAACATGCACTTGGGAAAGTTGGTTCCAAATCAATTTCACATGACACGTTCGCAAAAAATTACTGAAAAATATGAAGGAATTTTATAATTTTCCTTTCCCATAGCTAATCCAGTGGTACATCTTGTCTTGTTTTGGGAAATACGTTTCGACTCTAAATTTCTCACCACCAGTAGAACTTTAGTGTCTTTTTCTTCCATAATCCATATCAGTCATCTTCATCGATTTTCTTCATAATAGTTGAACATGTTAGAATACAGCCGATGAACGGTAAGAGTGATTCATATTATCCATACACTATTGCAATGTCTATGTCCAGACTTTGCAACATTTACACTGGAATATGTACTTCAAAACTGTCATCATTCATATTGTCGTTTGTTTATTGAGTTGATTTAGTGAGCCTAATGCCTCATTTCACACCATTGGTTTCTCATTAGTATTATTCGTAACATGTGTGAGAGCCTTGATAAGACTCTCCCAATTTTCATTTAGACTTAAACATGCTTCCTCTCTTGGTGACCAACATGTATTTGAGCCTTGATAAGACTCTCCCAATTTTCATTTAAACTTAAACATGCTTCCTCTCTTGGTGACCAATATGTATTTGACAAACTTTTTAAAGCTTTTCTTCCTGGTTCTGAAGAAGAAGAAGAAGAAGAAGAAGAAGAAGAAGAAGAAGAAGAAGAAGAAGAAGAAGAAGAAGAAGAAGAAGAAGAAGAAGAATTTTTTTGTATTGGGAATTTTTCACAGTGAAATATGTTATAATATGACAAATTACTTGGACATGTCCAAGAAGTGGAACAAAATTAGTGAAATTTGAGTGATTTTGTAACAATAATTTGTCATATTAAGAAGAAGAAATTTTGCAACATACTGTAAAAGCAGAAAAAAAAAAAAAATAACAATAATGATTTGCCCTAGATTGAAGAATGGATATGATTGACAACAGCTTGCAGCACTAGTGCCAATTCAAAGAATATGCTGCACAAGGTAAATAATACCTTTCAGTTTTCAGTCTATAATGCATGTCTGTAAGTCTATTTATGCTCCTATCTTATTGCTTGCAATGTCGTAAGATTGGCCTCTACAGTCATAATGTCAATGGAATGTGTAGACAAGACTTTCCGTACAACATCAGCTAGGTTTTCAGATGTGTGTCCTGATCTTGGCAAAAACAATAGGAAACATTCAACAGGCTCCCTATTTTTAATCTAATGGCATAGCAATAATGAAGTTTATTGAAATTATATATGACATGCTGTACATAAGTGAAATAAGGATGCAATGAGACATATACACAAACATATAATTTTTTTCCTTTACTTGTTCCATGAACTTTCTTCTCTCATTCTTGTTGCTTTGTTTGGTTCATTAGCCTCAGTAAAGAAAGTTTCCATTGAAACTGTCTTGCTGTGCAGGAGGTAAACATTGCAAAAATTTGAATGCATTTTTCTCTTAAACAAATTTGGTGCATACGCCCTTTTTAATCTAGAAGCCTCTAATTATCTTTAGACTTGTCCAAAATGTAAGATATAATGAATCTAGGTTTCTACTAAACCAACTATCTTAATTTCTGTATCACAGAAGTATCCTTTAATTGGTTAAAACAGAAAAACAAATTGTTAAAATTCCATTTATGGACATGCTGAAAGAAAAATAAAGTAACTTTCAGAAATAAAAGCACATCTGTCCGGTTTTATTGCTATTGCTGTATGAATATCATCTAATAGGTATCTCCTACCAAAAATTGGAACACTACCATTTATTTATTGCGAAAAACCCATTATTTCAATTGATATTTTCAGAAAAAGGTTTTAGAACACAAAATATTTAAAAAAATTATATGTGTAGTTTTCTACTCAGCTGATGTGGTACAAATATTGGTTCATTCTGCATCATGCAGTAGCTTATCAATTTACAGGTCTGCATTTGATCCCTGGTGGGCATATTATCTGGATAAGGCTTTTTTCTGGAGTTTTTTCATACACCGAAATGGTGAACAAAGGGTAACTTTAGATGCTAAGGACTCTAAACCCATTTGCATCATCATTTAATCTTTCCATTCATCATCCCAAATGACCCTGAGAGTTGACAGGACATTTAATGCTTACTCTGAATTAGAATATGATAAATAGCACAGCAATTTTTCAACTTTGTTATTTAACATTTTTAAAAAATGGAATCGAAATTGTAACATACACACTACTAAAATTCAATAAAATGGAAGACAAGAAGAAAAATCGGCGGTAGCTTGGCACTTTTGGAAAGAACAACATAACATTAATAAAAACCCCAAATTACTTAAAAATATTAAAGGAAAAACTGAACTTACAGTCTGGGAAAACATCTATATTTGGAAGAATAAAGAGAAAGTTTTTAATTTCGAAATCCCGCCAAGTGATGTACTAATACAAAAGTTCATTAAACCTCCACCAGAGATGAATCAGCCTACCACAAACAACGAGACTGGCAGTCGACCAGGAACTGATGATAGGAGCGATGGCTCACGAAACTAGTCTTCCATTTTATTGAATTTTAGTGGTGTGTATGTTACAATTTCGACTCCATTTTTTAAAAATGTTAATATTTGACACCACTGTTACAAAAGTTTATTTTATACAATTTGTTATTTAATCTACCTTTATAGAATATGGAAGTGTTTTATAATTTATTCATGGTATTAACAATTAAAAATGAATTAACTTTAACAAATCAGGTTTGGTATCTCTATTTTGTCTTTTACAGTCTGTAATAAAATGTAGCATTTTGTGACTATTGTAAACATTCTTGTCTGCATACCAATTTATATTTTAATATCATTATCTTATGATGTATTTTAATTGACAGCAATTAAAAAGTGCATATTTTAGCAAAATGATCATAACTTTTGAACAACTGATATTGGCTCTATAATTTTAAAGCTTTTTCAATAATTACATAATAGAAATGTGCTGTGAATATTTCCAGCTCTTTAGAAATATAAAATATTTCGTAATAACTTGTTTCCTGAAATGTAATTTTAATGCAATAAAAATAATTTTGATACACATACATTTTTAATGACACTTTTGAGTTATGGCTTGAAATCTTCCTTTGCAACCATTATAGTTTTACAACCTCAAAATATATCCCTCAGAAAAATCCACTAGCCATTGTTTGAGATCTACCTTGAATGATCAATAAGTGTACACCACATAGGTGAAAAAGCTTTCTAAATGACAAACAGACGTGAGAGATGAGGTTCTCAGTAATCAGAGGCAACAAAAACTGGGTGCTTAGACTTCTCGAACCCCTTCCCATTTTTTAAGTTCTGTTTTTAAATATTTAGTTACACATTACATATTATTTCAATTGCAAGTAGTTTTGCATTCACTATATTATTGCAAAAGGATTTTTTTTCCTTTGTTGCAAAATGGCTCTCTCTCTCAGCTCTTCCTTACTTCTGATTCTTAGTTAAAGTTATTGTTTAACTTATTGTTGTAGGCAGTTTATTTTAAACAAGCCAGCAACAATGTGTATAAATATTGTACTTACAAAGCTGTTGACAATGGAGTGATAATATATCCTAAACTTAGGCATTCATTTTTTACACTAAACTCCATTTAGTGAGCAAGATGGGAGAGATTCTCCAGAAACTCATCTTATTTTATGTAAGTAAATGGAGTTTAGTGTAAAAAATGAATACCTAAGTTTAGAACAATGTGTATGTTTGCACAGCCTAATATCTTTAATAGAGGAGAGAAGAAGTTAATTATTTCACTTATCTATAATTGTGCTTTGAAGCAAATGTGCTTACTCTGTATGATCAATTCTAATAAAAAGGAAAAATATTATTAAGTGAATCAACTACTTATAGTGGGAAAAATTGCTCTGAAGGTGAATAGCTTCTTCCCAATCTAATATTTCTACACCTGCACTAATACCTTCAAGCGTTAACTGTAAGTCAAATAAGCAGCAATTTTCAATGTGTATGCCAGCTATAGGCATGAAGAAAAAGTTTTTGAACACCACCTGAGTGACAAATTTTCTTGGTTAATACATCATAGAGTTCTGAATATAGATGCAACTTTCTGAAAAATTTATAAACAAGCACATGAAGATGAAAGTGTAGCCAATGAATTCAAAATGTGCAAGGAAATTCATGGGAAGACATTTGTACTGAAGAAGATACCCAGTCTGTTCCACTCCAGGAAGTTGCGAACATTATCACAGAATCAAAAGGCAAATAATGTAGTGATGTTTGCTGTTCAAAATATTTATATACTGACTTTAATATTAATTTTAAACTTTGCATAGAAAATGTAAGCTTAGTTAAAATGATTTTGAAAAGCCTAATGATAATTTGAATTGGTCTGTGTGTTGTTTATTGTAAATGTTTGATGGGTGGCTCTAATAAGTGTTTAATGTCAGTTTCAATTATTACCTCCAAATATTTTCACTGTATATATGCCCCAAGTTTTGAGTGACAATGATGAATTTTTATATTTTAGATGAAGCTTGGGTCTCCCCATATGTTATAGAAGTTGGTGCTATTATCAACAGCCATTTAGTCACTGCAACCAATATTACCAATACAGTAAGGGCTGAAGGATTGGACAAGGAAAAATGATTATAAATAACATGAGATATTAGCATGGAATTAGACCTTTCGTTTGGCATTACTGTGCACCATGAGCAAATCTGTAAGCTCATGCTATAATGGGATAAGTTTTTAAATCATTTAGGAACATAAATAGAAAAATAGTTGTGCAGTTCAACAGTGTAAGTGTAAGTTGTTATTTATCATACATAAAACCACAGTGATCCTTTACTGATCAACTCTTATATTCTTTTCTTCACTATACTTCTTCCTTTTTCCCCCTCATCTTCACTGACCGCAGTTGTGTGGGTGTGTGTGTGTGTGTGTGTGTTGTTAATGAACTGCATCGAAACAATTTCAGAGAGTGTAGAGATTATATATTTAAGCAATTTGAGATAGGCAATGTATGATCCACAATTAAACAGAATGCAGTTTTTATGATGTTAAACATTTTTGCAACAGATGCTGATAAGTTGGTGTTAAAGCCAAGCTGGGTAAAAACTGGTTTAGAATGTGTTTAAAACTGCCTTGTGAGCATAGAAATTTTGATATATTTCTTTTATAAAACAGGCATACTTTAAAAAGTACAAATCATTTATGATAATTTACAACACAAAAGAAGAAGAAGAAGAAGAAGAAGAAGAAGAAGAAGAAGAAGAAGAAGGAGGAGGAGGAGGAGGAGGAGGAGGAGGAGGAGGAGCAGGAGGAGCAGGAGGAGGAGGAGCAGGAGCAGGAGGAGCAGAACTAATCAAAAGCAAATAGAAAACTCAGATAATAAATGCAAAGCAGCATGGTACATCATAAATTCCATAACAGGTAAAAATATCAAAAGCGGTATAGATAAAAGAATAACTCCTGATGTTTTAAATAATTTTGTTACACATTCACTTGAAGTCATAACTTTTTAAGTGAATTCCTCTGCAGACACTGCAATGAGTTTCATAAATGATGTGCAACAAGTGAAAAAAAAAAGAATGTTTTGTATTTAAAGAAATAACACGTAGTGAAATGAACAAGTGACCAAAAACTTACAAGCTCAAAAAGAAGGGATATCTATGATATTTGCAATAATTTCATTAAAGAAATAATACATTGCATCCTAATTCCATTAACCTTTTGCATCAATAGATGTTTAAATGAAGATGTTTTTCCAAAAGTGCTAAAATTTTCAAAAGTAATACCAATATACAAAAAGGGTGACAGAAAATGTGAATAGCTATAGACCCATTTCATTAATTCTTACACTATCAAAAATTATTAAATGTTTGCTGAAGAATCAATTACAAGATTTTTTTAAAAAATATAATTAATTTTTTCATAATCAATTTGGATACTGCAGAGGAAAATCAACCATATTGGCAGTGAATGCATTTGTAGAAAAAATCTATCAAGCTTTTGAGGAAGGTAACTGGGCACAGGGAACTTTTTGTAATCTAAGTAAAGCTTTTGACTGCATATAACATGATATTTTGTTCAAGAAACTAGAATTCTATGGTATAAAAGAACAAAGTTGAAATATATTTAAATCATACATAGAGGATTGCATACAACTAGTATCATATGGAAAAAAAGTACTCTCATATTGTTGATGTGAAAATTGCCATTCCAGAGGGCTACGTGCTGGAGCCACTACTTTTTCTGATAATGATAAATAATATACCAAATGTTTCCTGCCACACAGTTGCTTATGCAGATGACACATTCTTCCTTAATGTAATTAAATATGTCATATTGCTGCCACAATCTATAAATGAAACTATGCAACAAGCTCAGCTTTGGTTTGGAAGCAATGGTTTTTTTATGAATGCAAACAATTACAAAATGCAATTTTCAGTTTAAACAATATAAATATTCTCTGTGATAATTTGAAACTTCTTGAAATGATAATTTACAAGCATCTATCCTGGAAATGTTTTATATGTAGCAAATTATCCTGCACTATATTCCTACCAGCAAACCTAAAAAGGCTGTCCCTAAAGATTTTGTTTGTATGGCTTAGATGAATGGGGTAGTAGTCCAAGGATAGCAAAGGTGCTAAAAATTCATAAAAAGTTATTAGAACATTAACAAACTCCAAAAAAATTGAACATTATAATCCACTATTTGTAGCTCTAGAATTTCCCACAGTTGTTAATTTATACATTTATGATGTTTTGGTATATATTAAAGAGAATTTGAACTTATAACACATGTAACAGAAACAGAATGGATGCCTATCACAGGTTGCAGAAGACCTCTGGATATTACAAAATAATAGGAATAAAACTTTTCACTTTCTTTCCTTTAGAAATAAGTGCTGTAAATTTTCAGCTATTCAAAGATAGAGTATATAAGTGGTTAATTAAACATCATTTCTACAGAACACAAGAATTTGAAGTAGAAAATAAGAGTAATATGAAATAAGAAATACAAAAGGGGGGAAAAAAGAAATAAGTATATAATATAAATAAACTGTTACTCTTCAAGCATACACTTTAAGCCTCTTTCTCCCTTTTTCTTCTAACCAAGCCCATTTTAATTAAAAATGGTGAATAAACTAATAATAATAATAATAATAATAATAATAATAATAATAATAATAATAATAATAATAACAACAACAACAACAACAACAACAACAATAAATCATCATTCAGCATTTCACTGACAATGCTGACTACAGTGTTCATGAAACTTTGGTTTTAAAACTAATCTAAGACCATGGCAAAACAGCACAGAAATTTTAAAATTTGGCTCTATAAAAAAAAAATATATATATATAAAAAGAATTTAACACACATGTGCTTATGCAGGCTAAATTCTATCTCTTTATTTTGTTAATAAGCTGTATGCAACAAGTGGTAACTATTGCACCCTAAATTGTTTGTAATTCTACTAAATGGTGACAAAAGTCCAAATGTCTTATTATGTGTTACACAATATTGCACTAATAAATATTATCATTAAATATAATTTAAATTTTGTGTTAAATTTATGATGAATGAATGCAGTTATTTCCAACTATTATATGTTATTTGATGAGAGGACAAAGAATTAGTAATTACCTGATAGATATGTCACAACTTTTGTTGTAATGACTAGATCTGAGATCTGTTGTAAGCAGCACAGAAACCTTTGGGATATGTTGCATATGCTCTCCATAATAATATAGTTGCTACATACTTTCAAGAGCATTTCACTGTAGAAAAACAAAGAAAGAAACTGCCAATAACATATTTACACAAATATATATTTCTTTCAAATAAATAATTAAACAGACAAGTGCATTACTTTGCAGAGTGCTTACTGATTTTCACATATACATTAAAATAAATACCAAGTTGTGCTTAATTTGTTTCTATTCTCAAATAAGTTGATTTGTTAAATATATTATCTATGTATTTCACATTTTATATAGGATTCTAAAGTTTTTTTTTTTTGTTTTGTTTTGTTAAATCAAGTGAAGCATTTAAAGCATACTTTTTGTTCAAACAAGCACTAAAATATATATATATGTATGCACCATATATTCTTTGGACGTTTAAAAACTAGAACATACAAAAGAAAATATCAGTCTACTACATTTCATACCTTTTCAGCATTTTAAATATTATACACGAGATTACCATTTCACAAAATAATGAATAGATTTCTTAAAACCTAGCACATTAAACAATAATAAACCAGTAAAAAATAAATACAATTTGGAATGTTAGAACTAATAGCACTCATGATGGCTATAAATAGAAAATTTTAGTTAACAACTATGATGTCTATGATCATAGTTGCACTTCATTACAGATATTTCTCTATATATTAAGGCATGACATAAATATACATGGGATAGCAATCTAGTGAGTAGTCAGTAGCAGCCAATGATAAAAGTTGTCCAACATGATTCACTCATTACATTTTGGATAGTTTTATAACTGGGCATTATGCATTCTGCTACACCATTTAAATTTACATCATGAATTTAAGTATTTGACAACAATATGTACACCCACACATACAGGTATACTTTCACACATTCCAACAATATAGTATACAGCAGTATTACCCAGCCTGCTATGTAGAAACAAATAGATTTTTCCATAAAAGAAGCAAAATGCTGCAGAAAATCAGTGCAGACTAAGTTAATGACTTTGTATATTCACTAATGTGCACAGTGTTTGTTTGATGGATTCTGACATTTTTGCAGCACTTAATGTTACTTTGCAAGTTTTGAGGATTATCAGTATTTTAACAAGAGTATGCTTCTTACAGCCTTAATTCACTAATTACTCCAACACAAGAAAAACTTTAATATTGATAATTTATTAACATTTTTGTTATTGTGTTAGATAAAAATATTCTAACAATAATTCTCATTGTGAATAATCACTGTTTATTTACATCTCTAATCACTTTTTTTCTTTTTTAATGTGCTGAGAATTTTATTGTTAATTGACAATTGGTTTTTGAGCTTTTTGCATGTAGACATAAAGGAGATAAAAAGCACTGCCTCTATTAACCCGAGGAAATCCACAGAAACTAAAAATGTTAATTTTCAAAATTTTGTTACCTGCACTCATTAAAATTTAAATTGCCATCACTTTAAAAGTTTCTGAGTAGGTATACAAGTTTAAATTTAGGATTATGTTTATATAGCATTATGACTTAAGAGGTTTTAAAACTTTGTGTAATATTTTCTTCTATTTACAGATTCATGATGTTGATAAAGAAACTAATAAAAACTGTATAGTAGCTTCACCTGTATTTATGAATGAACCTAACAGCTAGGTGTATGTAACTTTTGATAGGGATCATGTTTAGAATTTTTAAATATAAAGAGTGAATATTCTAAATGTACATGGGAAACAGGTGCTATTTTTTTTTAACATTAGTACTGCATTTTTTTTTATCAAAAATGCATAATCACCACTGCCACATATAACCAACTGCATCCTGTTTTCTTTACACAATTTCCACTTTTTATTTTTAACAATTGAAAAGTAGAAGAGATTGAAAAACATTTATACATGTATAGCATGTTAATGGAAAAACTAGATGATACACAGCTTTTTCATGTGCAGATGTTTTGAAGCTTAATTCATTCTTACAGGAAAGGGACTAATTTATTTAATTTTATTTCATTTTGATGCTTTTGACTTGTCATTCATACTGCTGCAAGGTATGGGACACAAGAAGCTCTAAGTTTGCTATTATGGAAAATATACTTTTATAAAAACTAAATTGTTTTACTTTATCTAGTTTTGAATTGGTGGAAGAAGCAGAGCTTACTGATTGCAGAAATTTTACATTTTACCTTAGTGTACGGAGCAGCATTGCTTAGGTGAAATATCTGCCTCTTATTCTGAAGAACAAGAGTTTAGTTCTGATGAATTTGTTTTGTTGATATATTTAAAATTTTATTCCAAACCCATTTTACTACATAATTATTATCAGTGTGTCATAAATCGTGATTTAGAATGGAAATACCTTCCTAATAAAAAGGGTGCCTTTAAAAACAAGACAAATACTTTTTCTAAAATTTAAAGTTCTAGAAATCTACTTCATAAATGTATATGAAATACTTCAGGTTAACCACAAACTTTTTGTTTGCAACCAAGCTAAATAAATAATTATTACTCTTCAAATATAAGAATAGAGCACATATATATTTAAAGATAGGAGAAAACTATATATAACACAAGTTAATAAATATAATGCAAAATAAAAAAATACACTACATATAATAAATTGGACAGTAAAAATGGTACTCATATATGAAAAGCAGGTTTAAGATTTTTTCTGGTAGTCTGGCAGTGTCTTGTCATCTTTTTATTAGCAGAACAATATTTTGTAGAATATTCTTAAAATTTACATAGCAAGGTAACAAACTGTAATGTATAATTGCTAGAGCCCAGATTCTTATGGCATGTTTTACTTTATTCTGGACATTTTTTCTCATACCTGTTAATTTAAGATGTTTCTAGCTTCTGTGAACAATGATGCTGTTTTATTTGAGTGTAAAAATGAAATTTTTAGCTTTAGGTCAAAATTTGTTCAAAACATGCAGAAGAATATTATTAAGCATTTAGGCTTTTATTTTCTCAGATATATTCATATAATCATGCTTTTTGGCCACATATTTTTGTGCTAAAAATATATTTTTATTCAATCGTTACTCAGTCATAGTATAGCTTTTAAAATGCATGAATAGTAAAATATACATTATTTAACTTGGCTAGGACATTCCCACATGAAGAGGTCCATTAGAGCATATGCATTTCATTCTTTCTTGGACAGTATACAGTGAAACTTTTCATTTGCATGGGTATGAGAATATTCTTCAAATTTGAGTTTGATTTTACAGTACATAAAGCGAGGAGTACTGAAAGCATGAAGTTTATTTTATAGGAATTTGATGAAAAGATTTTAGACTTCCTAATGGAGACATATTGTAAATTATTTGATTTGAAGGTTAAGGCAGAAAAATAATACAATATGCAGGAATATTTTAAACATGTTGTACTTGGGAGAAAAAGACAGTCTTTGTTGTCCCCTTCATCATCATAGGACAATTTTTTTTAATATATATATTTTTTTTTTTAAATATTCTATTTGAGAAGTTATGGAATTAGCATTTCAGACACATTTTAAGAAATACATTAATCTTATCCTAACTGAATTGACAATGAGAAAGAAATATCTTCTTACATGCTATGAAGGTATGTTAAATTATTTATAGGTTCAACTATTTCTTGTAATTTTCTTTGAAAAATTACTGATATAATTTGGAAAAATATAGTGAACATTCTTGTTGGGATCCTAAAACAAGATCAACTTGGAAAGGTACAGTATAATCTTGATTATCTACCTTACAATTATCAGATGATTGAATTATCTGACCAATTTTCCTGTTATTACTCTTTTCCATAATTAATCATGAAAAACCCCACTAAATTTGATCTTTGCACATTAATAATATGGGTCTAACAAGGGCCTTGTTTGAGGTTATTGCATAATGGTAAACTTGGAAAGTATGTACAGCTACCTCTCATTTTAACACTTTGGCCACTCACAATACACTAACTTTGAATAAGTTACCCATAGTGCAACATTTTACACTAACTTTGAAGTTTGTAAGCCAAATTTTCATTCTGTTGTGGAATTTTGCCCGCATTATCTTTACTATTAGTTAAGAGAAAACACAAAATTTTACAAAAATGAAAATTATAGGAAGGTTTTATAATAACAAAATGGCAGTTAACTTATCTAATGAATTTGGTGTCAGTATCACCAACAAAATGGGTTATCATTAAATCAGCAGAGATTCCCATGCATGAAGATAGCCTTTCATTCTCAAACATTGCTTTACTTTGTAGAACTAGAATGGACCTCAGAAAAAAAAAAAAAAAAAATTGATATCATTGTATGATTCAGTTGAACTACACACTCTTAAAGCTTCACTTACTTTTCATAAATGTATGGAACGGTTTCGAGAACATTTAGTTCCCATCTTCAGAAATTTAAAAAAAAAAAGTTGGTAGTAGTTCAGAAAGAGTGATGGATTTATTTAAATGGAAAGAAAACTATTTGATTATCCATCTTTTTCAGTTAACCGTTCCTCCCCTCCTCTTCATTAGCAGGATAATTAAGGTTCTACTATATTTGTCTTTGATTGTCAAGCTCTTGAAAGAGCAAATTCAACTATAGTTGTTTTATTTGATAATTGTTGAAAGGGATAGGTACTTAGAAACAAATTAAGCTAAGAATTGAAGACACTGAAATGCAAGAAATATTTGATGCCTTTAATGATAAAAAAAATTCTTATGTTTATTTATTTGCATGAAAAATATATGGGGTATACAAAAATATGTGAAATATTGTAATAATGGTGATAGAGAAGAATATCATAGGTCAACACAGAGCATCAAGTTGAAAGCAGTAGGAAGAAGGATCAATTTAGAGATACATCCAATATGCAAAGAGAATGATTACATCTGGTATAGATTTGGAATGTAAAGAAACTAGATTATTGAGAGAGAAATCACTTTTGGAGAACTAGTATAATCTTCCTAACAGAACATAATGAGAATAAGAGAAAAGATGTGAAGGCAAAGGAATTTATTTATGGAAAGGGGGGAAGAAACAAATTACATATCAATAAACAAGTCAAATAAGTGAAATGTGTGGAAAATTAATTTAGATGAAAATTTTAATTATGTGGGTGAATCCAATACTCTGATAACTACAAGTGTTGTGGATATTGGATTAATAATATAAACAGAAACTAAATTTAGATGAAATGTTAGCAGAAAGATTAATTAATAAATAAAAAATTGTATAGCTGATAAGTTCAACATTGGCCCTTCTCTTCTTTTCTGCAAATCTAAAGATAGTTGAGAATGGAGTTAGTGTCTATCTTCGGCAGGTCTGAAGATCCTGACTCTCTTATAATCAGAGAGAAATATGTTGTTTTAATACATATATAAACTCCACTTATAATAGGAGAGAAATATGTTGTTTTAATTCATATATAAACCAAGTATTCTGTTTTTACTACTGTATTTTATTTTATATTTTTTATATTGAGTTAATGGATAAATTAATAAATTTCATTTATTACTTGATAGTTCCATGAAGTTATTGTAGTCAAATGGAATACAATGAATTAATATACTTCTTAAAATACATGCTGCTCTGTACATGAAAAATGCTGCCAAATGACTGCAAATACTTTATTTAAAATTGATCCATATTACTTGCCTGGTTCATGTAATGCATATAGTAGCTGAAAAATTCTGCACATTTTTCCAATGTAAACAGTTTAATTTCACATGAAAAGAAAATTTCATCATGGTCCCTCTTAGGGCATTGAGATTCAAAGTAGTTCTTTTTCTCATGTCATAAGCCTGTGAACTTGGTAGAGTAACGTTAAGAAAATTACATATCACTGAAAGAAAACATACTAAATGATTTGGAGGCAGTGAACTGGATATCACTTAAAACTGAAAATACTTGTTCTCTATTGCTCTATCATAAAAGTAGATATATGTTAAGCCAAACTTCTGTTTCAACTGCAATAGCTTGTCTTGAAGCTGTAGGAACTGAACTTTGTGATACATTGTACATATTGAAAAGTATTGAGAATTAATTAAATGAATCGTATGATGAAATAAAGACAAAATAGAAAGTTCTTCATTGGAAAGTTGGTCATACTGCAATGCACTAACACTATTGCAATACTGCAGATACACTTTCAATAAACAAGGAGCATTCATAGGTGATGATGAGCCAGTACCAATACTGAACAACCTGAAATATTAACTAGAAATGTTAATTGGGACTTGTACAATGAAGCTAATCATATAATTAATATCAATTGTATGGGTGAGTGGAACTACATGCTCTTATTGCTCCACTTGTTTATAATATGTAGTACTAGTTTCACGAAACCTTTGTTTGCATCATAAGCTACCCATTGACTGCTGGATCATTTGTTATACTGTGGGTATGAGTATTCTGCTCTGATGTAGGTGTGATGAACATAAAGTTTATGTCGAAGTCCACTAAATTGTCTCTGTATTTGTAAATGTAGATTTTTCTGCCATGTTGCTTATTCTGTAGGTCCTTGTACTGATTTTACAGCAATATAGTTGATCTTAACCTGAAATATGTCCCTCTGATATGATAAAATTTGGAATGAATTTTTTGAAGATAAAACTATCCCCAGTAACATTCAGCAACCTTTCAAATATAAAAATTATATAATGCATGTAATCACAACTGCAACTGTAAATAAAAACAGTGTAAAATGAGCTATAAATAAATTATAGAAAAAGTGAAAACTGAGATCTTAACAAATCTTTCTCTTTCTCCTCCTCCTCTTATTTTTTTATTAAGTTTATCTATAAAAAAACAAGGAATGTTAATCCAGTATGAAAGGAAGAAATTCTATTATTTTTGTTTTCTTCCGTGATAAAAATTGGTGAACAACAAATCCACCATCTTTACTCTTGAACAAGAATAAACTGTGAACGTTTCTGTGAAGTTTTAGAATTTTTAGCTCACAAAAACCCAGGCTCTAGTAATCATTTTTGCTATGGCATTATTGTACTTAAGTAAAATTTTTAAAGAATTCCATATGTCATTTTGATTAAATTGGATTTTGGTTAATAAAGGTTTTACTGTACATATATTTCACAACTTGACTCTTTATTCCCTCTTTAAATATAAACAAGACACTATTATGAATTTCACAGAATAATTAATGTCCTCAGTATGGTAGTTCTTCACAACATGTGCTGTTTGATTCCAGGAGTTCACAGAGCATAGACCAGTGGCGGTTCTAAGAGAAACATTTTGGGTGGGCCCAAATTTAAAGTTATTTGCATCAATTCAAAAGTAGTATAATATTCAAAATGTCATTAATGTTTTCATATTATCAGAATATTTTAAATTGTTTCCAAACAATATATTGCCTAATTTTTAAAAAAATACAAAAAATTAATATGATTATGCTGCATTATAAACAAACAAAATTATTATGAAATGCATTTATTACTCACATGCTCATATTATATGATAAATTGAAGTTGTCATGCTTTCTGTAAGGTAAACTTGTCAATAGTGGCATCTGCTTCACAAATATAGGGTAGTTTTATCTTTCTCATTTGAAATCACTAATAGGATACTAGGGCATTCCCCATTCATGGTCCTTCTCATGTATGTTTTGATAAATTTCATTATTGGTAAACTTCTTTGCCCTGGCAATCATTGTAGGAAGTTTACAACTTTTAATAAATCTTTCATCTTCTTGAAATATTCTTCTATTTTGATAATTTTAGAGAAAACATGAACTATATTGTCAAAATCCACATGCATAATTTTGGCAAGAAAGCAACGACTATTTATACAAGCAAGCAATAATTTCCTCATTTTGATTATATAATTTCTTAAATTCATGAATAAACCAGAGTAATAATCAGCATCAAGAACAGCATAAAGTGTAACTGTATCCTGGGAAAATCTCATATCCATTTCCTGCAGAATATAGTCCATTATTTAAAAAAAAATGTGACCTTCATTCTACTTTCACTTTTTATCAACTTCTAGATGACTGCTAACAATTATCTCTGTTACAAAATAATTTTTCAAATTGGTGTTCATATATATACTTAGCTTTTCAAGAATGAGAGTTCTGTTTATTTTCACATTGCGTTATTCCAAATTTATTTGCTATTTCCAGTACTTCAGTGTACCATTCGCCAAACCTAATTCCCTTTCTTAACTCTCTTATTGACATTTTTGTTGTATCTACAAGTTTGGTATATTTGCATATTCTATTCTTGAGGACTACATATGTAATGGAAGAGAATTAATTATGGACAATATCTTATCAAGGCACACTAATAATAAAATATCAAGTTTAGTGAACTGATTGAAAAGATCTTTTGCCTCTGCATTTCTCTTTCTTGTAATGTAGGAGCAAGCTTTAAGTACACAAGCAAAGTTATTTTGAAATATATTATTTATATTTCAATATTCATCTAACATCAATATATTGTGGCATGTTTAACCTTTGAACACCTGCGGTCTATTAAGATATCACGATCACTTCATGTAAAAGAGTTGATGTAGATTGAAATGTGTAAATAGCTTCCCAAAGTCCTTCAACCTCATCTATAAACTCAACATTTTACAAATATCCAGCACCAGTTTTAGTCAATGAGTATGGCAGTGAATGTACGAACAAGGGTTTTCCCACAAACTTATAATCAAGGATTATTGAATGCCACACATTGTATCATCATTTCTTTTAGTTTTCTTTTTCTTTTGAATTGTAATACAATGTATAGTTATATATACTAGTTGTGCTGTTGGTTATATATCAGGAGATACAAATACATATACAGGGCTGCACAAAGGTGGAATTTTTGTGACTTTAAAGTATTTTTAGAGACCCTGCACAACCCAATGGAATATGGTTTTCATAACTGCATTATCATGTGATGCACCATAAATCACCAGCAACAGCATGGTGCAAGGCCACAGGGCAATGAAGCTCTTTACATTTCTATGAACACAAATCTAAACTGTGGTTAATAATTTCTTTCAGAGTCAATGCTTAACACAGTTGAAATTACGTGTTAACATTATCACTGTATCTGCCTCCTCTGCCTGGTTTCTAACGTTGTTAATTTTTTCTAAATTTGAAAATCTCAGTTTTATGGATGGGTTCAGGCCCACCCAGCAAAACCGCCACTGGAATGGACTGTTTGCATAATTCCCTATAACCTATTACAATGTGCCATTTTTGACTGCATAAACTCATAACATAAAATTTGCCAGTATATAAGATATTCACTATTTTTTCTTCTGAATATTTAAGGTCTAAACAACAGAAACATAAGACAGCTTGCCCTTGATAACTCTTATATTATAACTGAATGTGCTTTAAAATTTAAAAATAATGAGTCAGATGTTAATTTTCCCACTGCTTTGGAGAAAGAGACATGGCATTCACTAGTCCAATAAACCTGATGCAACCTAAAATATAAGTATACATTTTTCTATGATGAAAATGATTTAAAACAACTATAAATTTTTGCATTTGTAACTTGGTACTATATGAACATATTAAATATATACTAAAATTAAATTTATATGTATATTAATTTAATAAAAAATTATCATGCCTTTGTATAAACTTAGTTATTCAATAAAACAAAAGGAAAAGTAAAACAATAACTAATTTTAAAAGATATCTTGATTTCATTTCTAGAATGAAGAGAAATGAGGAATGCGAGCTGATATTCTTAAAACTTAGCAGCATATTTAAATACATCAAAGAACATTTCAATCTCATTTTTACAATTTTTATTTGACAGAACTGATCAACTCATTTGCACATTCACTTTCTACTGCTTAATAAATATTGAGAAGTTTAGACCATTTTGTGGGTGAGGTATAGATGCAATGTGCCTTTGAGATGCTTAACTGCAGCATTCATAAGTGCTCCCATCAGACCCTTTGCCTCAAGGCTTATGTTGCAACCTGTTAATGCACCTTATAAACAACAGCTCGTACTTTCTAAACTGTCATTTTGAAGTTATCTACATATCTTGAAGCAACTTTTGCTTTGGTTTCTCATTAGAAAATTTTGAATTTGTTTGTTAAATGGCTTATTATAAGGAATATCAGTAATTATAACTAATAGTGAGTTTGAGTATGGCATTCAGCTTCTAGAATGACTGAATTAGTGCAGTCTTCAGCACCAACTGTCTTGTAGTTTGTTAAAAAGGTTTGGTATAAATTGCTTATAGTAGATATTATTTTCACTAAAAATGTCTTTTCTTTTTTTAGAAATTGGTAAGCTTATAGGTTGAACAATTTTATAACTAATTAAAGTAAATATTTTCATCATATATGTATTGAGCTACTTTTGAAAAATATTGTTTTATTAAGTGAATGTAACTTGCAAATGCACATTAGAAATTAATACTGAATTATAGTATTAAAAGAACAATAACAATCATTTTAAATCAAATGAGTATTACATAAGTAATTATTCAAATGTACTTATAGTTAGAAGTTATAGCAATGGGATGATTATATATTCTACAAAAAATGTATTAACACCTATTAACATTAACTCCGCTTACATATATAACTTCAGAACATTTTTAAGGGCAATAGCTCTGATCAGCTATTGACCGACTTGATGTGGTGGCTAGATCCAGATGTGTTTCTGTGGAGATAGCTGATGGTTTGAAAAGGAACTTGCAAAGTTCATCTACAGGTGAACTTCAAAATTTGTTAATTTTACTTTGTTTTTCAGGATGAAAATCTTTATATTGGGTTATGAAGGTCTTTCAATAGATTATTATTCAGTTTAATTTCATGATTTTGTGACCAAAAGTGTCTGCTACCACTGATTTATCTATTTGTTTTAAGTGAAAATTCTTAAAGTGTTACTTTCTCCAAATTCCTGAATTTCTCTTAATTTTTCTGTTTCTTATTACATTTTGCACATTCAATTTTGTAAATTCATGACTCCTGTTCTTTTAATGTGGAACCTAGAAAAATTGTTATATTTTATTTGTTCTTTGGGGCTAACAGCTCCAATCCCATCCCACACAAATATGTTGTGTTAAACAGCTTGGCACACAGAACCTTTAACATTCCACTTGTGAACAGAATTCTAAATAGAACATTAATAATGCAATATTTAATGGTTTCAACAGAGACAAAATAGTTATATATAAAAATTAACAGTAATAATAGAAGATTTAAAAGGGTAAAACACTAAGATAAAGTCACACTTGAAATTGCTATATTTCGAACTCGTAGAGCTCTTCTATGGCAAGAAGACAAGTGACTTAGAAGAGATCTACGAGTTCAAAATATAGCGATTTCAAGTGTGACTTTATCTTAGTGTTTTATCCTGTTAAATCTTCTATTATTACTGTTAATTTGTTACATTGCTAATAGTGTTACTTTATTTCTATTTTTCTTTTATATTGTTTGCACCTTGGTGTTGCTTTTAACTTGGCTTATTAAGTTATATTTGCTTTTGCATGTTTTGCTTATACTTCTTTACTATTTATCTATTATTCATTTGATCTCATTTCTTATTTTTTCTGTGTTTTCTAATACACTTTATTATTTAATACCTCTTATACTATGACATCTATCCAAGGTAATGTTATGAAATTTTTGTTCAACAAATGTAAGTACCATTCTAAACAATTGGCTAAATATGCAGGGCATGTTGACTTTCTTTCTTATTGTGCTATTACTGGTGTTTGTCCTAACGGAATATTAGTTCACTTGCCATTGTCTACTATAGCTCCTAGCACTCATAGCCAATTTCACTTATTTAGGCACCATATCTCCCAGCAATTTCTATGAATGATCCTCAATAATTGTCAATATTTGCAGCAATTTCATTTGTCTAAATTAATTAGTTTTATAAAAAACAAAGTCTTCTTGCCATACGAGTTCGAAATATAGCGATTTCAAGCGCGACTTTATCTTAGTGTTTTATCCTTTTAAATCTTCTATTATTACTTAATTTATTACATTGCTAATAGTGTTACTTTATTTTTATTTTATATATTTATATAAATTTAAAAGA
Organism: Metallyticus violacea; assembly: GCA_030762175.1. Lineage (NCBI taxonomy): Eukaryota > Metazoa > Arthropoda > Insecta > Mantodea > Metallyticidae > Metallyticus > Metallyticus violacea. Next base: position 72,356,940 of record CM060836.1, read on the forward strand.
CTAAAATTAAAATATAAATAATTTACTAGGTTCCACATTAAAAGACATCATACTAAAGAATAGAAATCAGAAATTTACAAAATTGAATGTGCAAAATGTAAATAAAATAAATATATATATATATATGGTCCCAAAATCATGAGATTAAACTGAATACTAATTTACTGAAAGAACTTCATAAACCAATATAAAGAGATTTTCATTCTGAAAAACAAAGTAAAATTAACGAATTTTGAGGTTCACCTGCAGGTGAGTTCAATAAGTTACTATTCAAACTATCAGATGTCCCCACAGAAACATCTCAAGATCCAGCCAGCACATCATGTAATCAGTCAACAGTTGATAATGTGAACGACTGCTCCCAAAACATGTTCCTAATGTTATATATAAGTGTAGTCGGTGTTAATATATTTTAATAAATTCTTATAGAATATTAAATACTCACATTTACATTTTGTTAATGTTATCCAAAAAAGTTGCTGTTATTCCACCACTTATTGAAAAACGATACCAATAAATATTATTTTACTATATACTTGCCCTTATTAGTTCATTATTACTGTTTCATTTCTAGTCTCTTTACCTCTACATTATGTGCTGCTACAGTGAATTAAAGGTGGGACAATGGTTCAGCACGTGAATGAATATATGGTTCCCATTAATGTAAAACACACACACACCAAAAACAATAATCTATGGAATATATTATATAAATTTCACTTAACAAAGCTATAGACAATGGGGTGGTAATATATCCTATTAGAATTTATTAAATATGTTCACATTAGCTCTGCTTACTTATACAATATTAGACATGTTTTGGGGGCAATCACTCCCATCATCAGCTGTTGATCAACTACTCATACTCGATGTGGTGGCTGGATACCAAGGTTCTTCTGTACTACTGGTAGTCTCTGATGGTTTGAATAGGAACTTGCTGAGCTTATCCATGGGTAGAACATCAATATTCATTAAATTTGTCCTATTTTTCAGGATGAAACTTTTTTCCCATATGGATAGCTCTCTATTGAGTTGTGAAGTTCTTTCAGCAGCTTAAACCTCTGGTTTAATTTCATGATTTTGGATTCAAAATAGAAAATCTCATGCAAATGTTAAGGAAATGGTTAACATAGTTAAATTCACTAATGAAAGAAATAGAAGACTTACTAAAACTTACTAACATGTGCAATAAGCAAAATTTCTTCTGCTTTAACCAAAAATTTTATCAACAAGTTTCTTGTCTGGCTATGGGAACCTCCTGTCTCCATTTCTAGCAGATATATTTATGAGCTCCTTTGCAATATATATCACCAAGGCCTTCACATTAATTTTCAAGTCAAGGTATAGGTATGTGGATGACATATATGCAATAATATCAAAAAAACATTCAATAGATTCTATGAAGCTCTTTAATTTACCATATAAATCTGTACAGTTTGCCATGGAAGAGAAGAAAAATCAGTGGGTCCCATTCCTACATTTAAAAATTATAAGAAATGCAGACAGATGGAACTTTGGAATTCATAGAAAAGAGATACGAAGAAAATTACATAAAAACAACAATCATAGCCCCATCCCATTAAGAAATATGCAGTATTCCACAGCTTGGCACAAAGAATAATCAATATCCCACTCACAAAAACAGAGTAAAAAACAAAATATCAACTGATAATTAATACAGCTATAATCACTGGTTTCAACAAAGACACAATAATAAACATTATTAATAAATATAAAAGACAAAAATCTATATGAGAGGTTTCCACATTGAAGAACATCAAGGAAAGCTACAAATTCAAAAGTTTCAGCTTAAGTAACTTTCTTTCCTTATTTCTCTTCAAATTGGGGTAGAAGAGGTATAAGGAAAATAATTGCATTAATTATTGAACTTGATCATTTCAAGAAACATCTATGAAAAGTGGGACTCTATAAAGATTAACCCATTTGCAGAATGTGTAAACAGGATGAGGAGACTGCCTTGCATATTCTTTTGAGTGCCCATTCCTGTCAAGAAAAAGACTCTTTCTATAACTAGGGAAGACCTAGGAATAGATGCTAACATTGGAACCAAGATATTGCAACTTGTTCATGGAACAGATTTTGGGAAATAATGAAGCTAATGTTATCTTATCATCCAACTTACACAACAAATTTAAAGGATATTCAAAAAAACAAATATAATATAAAATTTTACTAGGTTCCACAGTAAAACACACCATATAAATAGAACACAAATCAGGAATTTAAGAAATTAAAATGTAGATTGTAATTAAAATACATTGGAAAACAATGAGAAATTTAGAAATTCAGAGAAAGAAACACTTTAGCAATATTCCTATTCAATAAATTGATAAATGAGCAATGGCAGCCCATTTTGGACCCAAAATCAAGAAATTTAATCAGAGGCTAAGCTGCTAAAAGAACTTTACGATCTAACTTTACCTCTCTGCATGGGAAAAATTTTAATCCTGAAAAATAGGAAAAATTTAATGTGTTTTGATGTTCCACCCAAGGATGAACTCAGTAAGTTCCTATTAGAACTATCAGAGACCACCAGAAGCACCTTGGGATCCAGCCACCACATTGAGTATGAATAGTTGGTCAGCAGCTGATGATGTGAGCGATTGCTCCTGAAACATGTTCTAATGTTGTATAAGTAAATGAAGTTAGTGTGAACATATTTAATAAATTCTAATATATGTATTATGTATTACTAAAATAATTTTCTATGCTACAAAATTAAATGTTTTACTAAATATAAAATTACTACTGTATTAGTTCACCATAACAAACTGTGAATAAAATGACAAACAAAGCACAAATATGCAACATTTAAATATATTACGAACATTATAACATGATCATATGTTATTATTATATTACAATATATACATATAATTTCATTGTGCTGTCACATAGTTATGATGTTTGACCATTTTATTCACAATGTATTAAATGTTCAATTGCTTTTACAAAATATTTTACTTTAAATGGATTTATATGAATAAATTCATGTGAATTGGCTTCATTGCGTTAGTTCCATATATATTTTTTAAAATGATTTCTTTTTTAAAAGATATGTTTTAATTTAAATGGATTGTTTATAATAATGCTTAAAATTTGTATAAATAAGAAAATGAAAGTTGGTATTTGAGAAATAAAAGAATTAGTAGTTTGCAGAGACTGTAGCTAGCTGATAAAATAATGGTATAGATACAGTAATTGAAATATTTCAATTTAGTCCCCTGGAATTCCATTAGGTTACTACTGATGAACCAGGGACCAGGGTCTGATGCAATCTAGGTAGAAATTTTGTATTTTATTTAATTATTAAAATTTAGTTAAAGGATTAGTATAAAATCATCAATGTATTAAAATTTCTGTAATTGCAAGAAAGTACACCTAAAATGGCCTGGGCCAGATGGGTGGCGACTCCTTGTAGTTTACATTTTTCTTAGCACTTTCAATAAATTTCAATTTCAATTAAGAAAATGAAAGCTTATAGTACATAATACACTCTTTAAATTATTGCTTTGTTAGTGCTACAATAATAAGATTGTACATTTATTGTATACTTTTGTCTTTCTGCCACCACCCACTTCTTTAGTTTTTTTTAACATAGCCACCTCCTTGCTTCCTTAAGGTATCTAAAAAAAAGTGTGCTGGTAATCCATTATAAACACTTACTGCTTTTAGCATTTCTAAACAAAAGTATATAGAAGTTACTCAAAATAAAATTTTATTATAAAATACTTAAATTATATGTGTTTAAATTTTTACTCATATAATTATAAATACAGTATAATGACTGACTTACAATAAATAAATTATACACAACAAATAAACCTGTAACACAGGAAGTAATGCATAATACTTCAAAAACAATCTTAAAACTAAACACTATAAATGATAAGCCATGAAACAAACAATGTAATAAATTTAAAATTAATTTCATGTTGGAATAATACAGAGAGGCAATTCAATTATTCTTAATTAGCTAGTGAGTTAATTTAATACCCTTATGCTCCACTCCATTGAATTATACAGAACTGGAGGAACATCAGGTACAATCAGATAGATAAATCAGTGGTTACACATCACTTTTGGAGAGCTAAATATAATATAGAAAAGGAAGTCATTTTTATAAAAAAATATGAAGATAAGGTTAATGAGCTTCAAGATCCAATAGGAGACAAATTAATCCAAAAGTTCATAAAATGTCCATGAGAGCTACACCAAGTCCATCCAACCAACAAAAAATCTGGCAGTCGACTCACATCTGATGATGCAAGCAAAAGTCTGTGAAACATGTTCTGCATAATTCAATGGTAAGTGGAACATAAGAGTATTTAATCGACTCATTAGCTAATTAAGAATAAAACAATGTAATACTAGATTGAAAGCACAAACACCTCCAATACAGAAAAATGAAGTACATTTCACACTAGAAACAGAAATTGCACTTAAATGTATAAATTCACTCCAGTTTTTAGAATGTGAATCACACCTTCATCTACTGGAAAAATCAAGAAACAGAACAACTCTCCAGAAATACTTAAGGTGACAGACATTTTGTACCAGATTTTCAGAATCATCCTTGTTACATTTTTTTACTGATGGGTCTAAAATGAACTAATCACAGGAGAGGAGCTAGATTTTTTTTTTTATTGATTTATTTATGGATGCTCTTTAACATCTCAGGTCATCAGCATCCCATTCAACTCAGGGCATGAAACGGCCGACAAATTTTGCTCAGAGCCTCTCTTTCAGGCTTGAGGTTCTTTTTCATGCCGTAAATGTACGACATGGGACCCACAGCTTTACTTCCCTTCTGAAGGAAGCCATACTTAGAATTTTTAAGCCCGAAAAATCCATCGGTCCTGGCCGGGTTTGAACCCGCGATCTTGGGTTTAGGAGGCAAGTATGGTAACCACTACACCACCAGGACCAACAGAGGAGCTAGAGTACGCTGTAAACTCCCTCCTCATTATCTATAGAACTGGTAAATTTTTATGCCAAAGAAGTATACAATGAAAAATCTAATATTCAAAACAAACAAGTTTCAAAAAGCAGTTCTATTGGTAGATTCAAACTCTGGTATTGCAGAATATCATCAAACAAAATACCAAAATATTGGAAATATGTAAATCAATCAGACAACTCATAAAACAGATAAGACCATTGATTTTCAGTGGATACCATTCCACGTGAACCTCTTAGGAAATGAGATGACAGATGAATTGACAAAGAAAAGAACCCAACTACCCTTCCATAGCTTCAGATCATTCTTACAAAAAAAAAGAGTATAAAACAAAGGAAAAAAATACAAATGATGAGATAAATAATGGAAACAGATAAAGAGCACCTGGAATACTCACTAGCAATTAAGTATGCAGCAGCAGAGTTCACACTCAACACATAGCTGACTTATGTTAACGGAATTTCGGAATCCACACAGTGAAACTTTTGTGACAATGTGAGGAATGTACCTCACGAAACATGTACCAAAATTACTTTTATAAGTGTGTTTGTGAAACTTAAAGAGAGTTTTAATGTGACGACATGATTTTTAGTGTTTTACTTTAAATCAAAATAACATAGCTGACTGTTTGGCTGTCTGCCTACACTAGTTTAATATGAAAAAATTCACTTGCGAGCACCATCTGCAAGGACCAACCACTATCCAGTCACCCAAGACCATCTATTTTAATACAGCAAAATAGATCCACATAAAAGAACAGTACCTAATTACCATCTATCTAATGGGAAGCGGGAAAGAATGACTTCTAAGATTTGCCATTAGATTAAAAAAAAAATTTAATCATTGTATTACACGTGATTTTCATGTATTGGTTTGCAACAAATCAATTGTATATCGTAATTTGAATGGGCTTTTGCCTTCTCCCTTGAATGAATATAATTTTTCTGGATAAATAAAAGTATATATGTTTAGTGATATTGTATTAAATAAATCTAAGCTCTACCCCTAAATTAGTAACCCAATGCTTTTAATGTTTTTTAAACATTTCAAGAAATGATATTAAGTAACTTGATATTATTAATACCAAAGAGCAGTTGCTTCAAAATATAACCTACTGCAGTTTACAGTGCATAACTTTCAGATATTCACAGGCTCTATTTATTTATTTATCTTCAGTACCATTGCATGTAAACTTTGATGCAAACCTATGCATTCCCACAAAACAATCTTATTACACAATATGCTGCTTCTAAACAGCACACAAAAGTACTATGGTAATAAATCCAAATTTTAGACTCAATAATTTTCATCATTATTTATACTCTTATTCAGCTTGCATGCTAACTTATGCAATGCAAGACCACAGGTACTATAAACAATTCTCAACAGCGATTAATATATGAACATACAACCAGATGCAACATTGCACTGAATGCATATGACTTCACCTTTGTGCCATAAAATACTTAACCCCGCCGTTCATAGCTAAGAACAATGGCAAAATGCAGTTAATTCTCTTTCCCTTTTCATTCATGTATCACAGTGTCATTTATTTTTTTTTCTACATAGAGAAGTTATATGTAAGGAAATGCACTTTTCTTCTGGCTGAATTTAATAACTTACAACTTCTGTGTATTATATTCATTTTTCAACTCATGGATATTGATTTAAGTGAGTATTACTGATAAATGTATTCACTGTACATTTTAAAATAGTTATGTTTATTATCTCACCCAATGGAAATATTTACATAAACACATGCATTTTTCTGGTCTACACAAACCATTTTGTTTATGTATTTTACTTTAAACAATGTAAGTATATTGGAATGTAAAACAATAGTATTAACACTATTACTCTGGCATTTGATGAGAATTATATATGTTCCTGAACAGTATTCAAAATAATTGTGTACTCTGAAATTTTTGTACAAGTTGCTAAACAAACTGAATTTATTGTATGGACTATATACTTGTATATGGATGCTGCAACTGAGCAATACAAGCCAAGATTTACTCCCTCTCACTAAAGAAGGCATAAACATTGCAACAAAGATAAATGTGACAAGAGCAGTATACCATCCATGTGTTTAGACTTCTTGATAAATAGAAATATTATTAATGAATGTAGCTCCTTTTTAATATAAAAAATTGGCATTAAATTTATAATAAATATTTTGCATTTTGGTACCTTCAATTATGTCTATATATATTATTGCCGCCAGAATCAAAAGCCTAATAACTCCAATGCTCCTACATTAGTCCTGAACATTTATCTAGTATATTAAAGTTTTTATTTTCATAAAAGAAATGAATGCAAGCTTTTAAAATTATTCCAAAATCCGGGGATTGGTGCTACGAGTTTCATTTCCAGAGCCAAAAGAGTGCAACTAATGTGTGAATTAAAACAACAGAACAAGTATTCATCTGTTTAGCTGATTTTGGAATTTTTTTATATTTTTTTTGGAGGGAGATGTAATTACCAGCTTTTAATTGGCTTATCAGGATAAAAAGAGAAGTGAAAGAGGGCAGAACAGCCTCATTTTCTTTTTGTATATAAATAAACATAATTTAAAATCTGTCTATTCATTGATTTTTTTCTTCCTTGAGAGAGATCAATTTCAGTTGCAGGTGCAATATGGTATGATTAATAATTTTTATGTTTAATACGCTCCAGTTACACTTGCAAGCTCATGGTAAGAAAAAACTCTGGAACAATCTTAAATATGCTATCTAATCCAAAAGTATCTGATATTTGAGTGATATATTAGCTCAATTTTACTTAAAGAAGTTTGGAAAATAAAGATTTCATTATCTCTCTTACTCTTTAGGGTTCAAGTTATCCACATAAACGAATGCTATGCTTTAAAGTATGCTATAAAATGTTGGTTTTCTTGCACCCAAATTACATCTTAAAAGAGAGTTAATTATTGAAAATAACATAAATAATTAAATCTGGGAGCACAGAAAATCAATAAGGTACAAATTGGAGTTATACAGCAGCAACAATATACAAATCCTGCCCTACATTTTGAAACTTAAGTTCTATGTTTTCATTTATATACAGTTCTGCATAAGTTAAAAAACACTATTATCATTTACAAGCTCTGTGAATATAAAATTAAACTACTAATGCTTTGGTTCTTTTGTGTCTGCAGTTGTTTTGTAAAGGAATACAATAAATCACAGACTGCAAATTACCCATTTTATATAAAAGGAAAAGTTAGCAAAATGAAAAATTAGCATAGACAGCTCTTGAAGGCTCCAAATTTGGTATACAGTTTTTAGAATGTAAACAAAGACAGTACTCAGTACAGCAAAAACAGAGATTCATTGTTTATCAATAAAAATATGATTAACATTCCACCTTTACTGAAACTCATCATCTGAACTGAGCAGCATTGTCTTCTCGTTGTAGTTTTGGCTGATTGTAGAGACACGCTGGTTAGGTAGAGAGCTGACATGGCGAGCTGCAGTATGGGGCACACCTTGTGTGCTGGGGTCATCTGGATCGTAGCTTCCAACTCGCATTCCCCGGTGAGAGTGTGAGCCACCTGGTGCAGTGAGACATGCTTGTCAACACAAAAGGTGCACAGTGTGTTTCTCTTTGGGTGCCCCTACTATGTGTCAGTAAAAATGAAAGAGACAAGAAATGAAAGGCAAGGGCAAACTCAAAAAATCATGGAAATGGAAAGATAATTTGGTGTTTAATCATGATATTCTAAATAAGCAGCATGACTTTATGCAAATATTCAGCTTATCATAAAATACAGTTCATAACATTGCCCAGAAAGATTGTGCTCAGTAGAGTATAACTTGCTTAAGATTTTAACCTATTCCCTCCTCCTCTCGGTGCATCAGCCCAATGTGGGCCTGGACTATCGCAGTGACTGCTGTGTCCTCTACCTCCATTTGTGACATCATCGGCAGAGAGCAGTATTGCCATGGAGCACATGATCACTATACCAATACCTTACCAATCGCCTATCACACATCTTCCAAGATTGAAGGACCCACCTATCAGTGCCTACTTCAGTGACAGCTGTGTTCTTTACCTTCATCTTACAAACCATGGGCAGAAAGCAGTATTGCAAGGGAACATGTGATCAGATGCTTATCACACAGCTTCCAAGATTGAAGAACATTACCTCTTGATCAGGCATTTTCCAATTGTCATCAAGAGATAGGAAGAATTCTATTTTAGACCTCCCTAACTTAGAAAATTTATAAGCAGGTACCAGGAATCGAACCCAGGACCTCTTGATCAGCAGTCAGCAATGCTAATCATTCCCAAGGAGGAAATCTTTAACATATTTAATCTACCAATAAATTTCCAAACCTAATGCTTCATTATCATCTTGAATTTTGATGTTTTTATTTCATTAATATTTATGCTTTTAGTGTTATAACGACAATGACAGCCCTTAATATCCATCTATATTTTTTAAAGTTCAAACATAACAAACTAAAAAAAAAAGTTCAGCACTCATTCAACACTTTTACCACTATGTCTGTTTACTGATTTATATAATGTATCCAACATTGAAAATAACTTTGGATACTTATTGATTTAGCATATTGAGCATTAAAGCTTTTATTCTGGGTGATGCTCATAGTTTCAGAAATATCAATATATTCTTCAAATTTTACTTCATAAAACAGAACAGCATATAAAAGATTGAATATATATTCAGAATACAGAGGTGCTCATCGACAATGCTCCAGTTATTTTATAATACAATATATCAGAGCCAAATTGAGTCAATTATTGATGTTCTTATAAAGAGTGAATAATAAAGCAGCAATACATGAACCTACTGCCTTAAGATGTTTGTATTCTGTAATTAGGGTGCTGCTGTCAACACCTAGGCAATGAAAATGGTATGCCATCTTGATTGATGGACATCACAAAAAAATTATGGGTCTAATTTTATAATTAATTTTTTTTGTTTGAATAATATGCAGGTTTTTAAACTTATGATATTCAAAAAAGAAACAAGTAAAAGTTAGCAGTCCTGAGTTCTAATGTGTAAAAGTAATTCAGCAGTGTTCTATGAAAACAAACATATTTCAGTACAATTATATTAAATATAGATCTTATACAGGATTCCTGCCAAAACACCAATGAAAAACAAAGAACAATGTTAGAACAGCTGAAATTTTGCCACAACATTGCAGCATGTACTTTCCAAATATTTTGGCTGGAGCTACTTTCTTAATATTTTTCATTAAGTATAATGAGTAGGGCCACCAAATATCTTAACTTTTGGGGCTTTTGGACAATTTTGGAAAATTATGCCAGAAAGTATCTCGCAGAAATAATTGCACAGATTGTATATAATGACTTTATATAGTGATATTCATTACCAATAGAATGCATGCAATACAATACTGTATCCTCATTTTGCTATGAAATCAAAATTTGTATACACTAGTGGAAATCAGGTGATACTTGGTGAACCTGTGATCCTCAGTCAGAATGGAGTTGATGATACAAGAAAATGCCATTATGATTAATATCCAGGTTTTGTTTCTGCTAAAAAAATTAAGAGAACTTTTAAGCCTTTGTGCAGAAAAATACTCTTATTTTCCAAAACTTTAAATATCAACTATACTCTTAATTTTGTGAGCCTTTTTGTCAATATTATGCAAAAAATGAAATTCATCATTTTGGATCCATTGGAATGCACTAGCATTTTGAAAGCCCTTTATTTGATACAACTGTTCAATCTATCTTGAATTTTATTTATTTATTTTGGTTTTCCTCAGCTGTAAAAGCAAAGATTCCCGAAGAGTTTTTTTTTTTTTTTTTTTTAAATACCAACAGGAATTAAACAATCACATTTGTGGCATAGTTAGGAATATTAATTCAGGGTGAAGTGCAGAATCAGATGTATATTTTAACCTACTTGGGTCAGGTTGCCTTAAGGTTTTTTCATCTGTATAAAGGATGAATGTTGGATAGTTTCAGTGTGTTTTATCACATTCACTAAAACTAGTATAAGATGATTCCACAGCTACAGGCCATTAACAAAGAGGCCTTTTCCATTCCTATAGCTATAGCTGCTCAACCAAAACATTCCAGTTCATTCCTACACATTCCACACCTCTTCTCTATTAGTCCTCCATCTCGAATAAGCTGTACTCAAAAAACTAACCTTAAATAAGTTTACTTGTAGTTATAGGTAAGCAACTTTTATATTCTCATGAAATGTCTGCAAAATATGAGTTTTGTACAACTTCTACTCTCTCTTATTTACTTCATTCTGCATTCTCTTTGCCATGTTTTCAACCCTACATTCATGTAATTTTTGGTCACAGCTCACTTGCTTTTGGCACACCTGTCTGCAGTAAAACTAGAATCATTGCCAATAAAATGTCATCAACCATCTTTTACATACCTTTCCTTTTGGCATCTTGCTGTAGCTTTAATAAACTGCAAATGTAAGTTTCTTAATAAGCATTTTTTATATTATCTTCCAATCAAAGCCACGAATGTTTGGAGGAAAAGTCTAATTAGTAAGAAATGGTTAATGAGGAAAATAGGAATTGTATTCAGAAAGATATTTGAAGATCGTGGGCAGATACCCAAATGAAGGGAGGTAAAAGTGAAATGGAAATGGTCAGTTGAAAGATATATAATTTAGAAAAATTTTAGATGATACAAGAATTATGATTATGTAAAATGTGATTGGTCTGGAAATGGTTGGGAGTGAAATTATATTAAATTTATTGAATTATTGAGCTTGGGATATTGGAAATTGCTCTAGAAAGTGAATATATGTAACATCACAGTTGGTATTTGAGAAATAAAGGAATTAGTAGTTTGTAGGGATTGTAGTTAGCTGATAAAATAATTGGTACAGGTAGAGTAAGTGAAATATTTATTTCAGTGCCTTGGTTGTATCGGAGCCTAGTCCCCTGGAATTCTAGTAGGATGCTGCTGATGAACCAGGACAGGGAATTGATGCAATCAATGTGGAAATTTGTACTTTAAGTATCTATAAATTAGGGAAAGGTGTTAGTATAAATGTATTATTGTTTCAACAATTGTAATTGTGAGGGGTCACACCTTAAGATAGTTGAAGGCTCTGTTGTAGTTTGTTTTTGAATTTTTCTTAGCACTTTATAAATTTCAAATTTCATTATAGTAGATGTTTGAGAAATAAAAAAATTAGTAGTTTGTAGAGACTGTAGTTAGCTGATAAAAAATGGTATAGGTAGAGTAATTGAATTTATTTTAGTCCCCTAGGTATTGTCAGAGCCTAGTCACCCGGAATTCCAGTAGGCTATTGCTGATAAACCGGGGACCAGGATCTGATGCAACTGAGGTGGAAATTTTGTACTTTATTTAATTATTTAGAATTTAGTTGAAGGGTTAGTATAAAATCATCAATGTATTAAAATTTTTGTAATCATGAGATACATCTAAAATGGCCTGGGCCAGATAGGTGGAGACTCCTAGTAGTTTATATTTTTCTTAGCACTTTCAATAAATTTCAATAATAAGCATTCATTTTGCTTCCAAATAAGAGTTACATCGACAGTTTTCTTTAACAGAACGTGATTGACAATAAAGAAACAAACGATATCTGTTCGAGAGACATTTGAGAAAAATAGCATTGAACATGAGTAACAACAGTTCAGTTTGCTTCTAAAAATAAGTTAATTTTGATAATGCTTTTAACATATGACAATAATGTATGACAAAATGAAATGCAATGATTTGTCTTTGAAATTCATCAAGATGCGCAATGTTGGTTAGTGTTTTAAAAATAATTTTATAGTAAATATAATTAAATTTAATTTTAATAATTTAAAATTAATTACATTTCAAATTTGTTTAAATTTAATGTTAATGCATTTAAAACCATTTTTACATTTCAACACCCTATTTAGCCATTTTTAGGTTTCATAACATTCAACTATGTGATTCCCATGATTAAGAAATAGATAATTATGTTAAAATATCACAGTTAGCTAGCAAGGAACAAAATAGTTTAAAACCTAAGAATCCAGGCTCTAATTATCAGTATTAACAGCCATTCACGTGTAGTAACATTAGAATTTGGAGTAGCCACTATTTTGCTGCATATTACTTTATTTTTCAATATAAGGAAATTTTATAATAACTAAGCAATACAAATAGTCTAGCTTTGATTGCACAAGAGTGCAAAGATTCCACAGTAGTATAATGGAGGGGAAAAAAAAAAGCCTTTTTACAAGTCAAGACTGATCTTAGGTCTGAAGGGAAAGGAGAATAATATGCTCTATTTCTTTATGGATGGCATATGAATGAGGATCTATCATGGCATGAAGTGACATTGGCTTTGTACTGAACTTGAACATTAAAAAAGAAGCTCCAATGTATATTGAGAAATTCAATCTTTATGCTCTCTTGAAAATAATTGTGTTTATTCACACCACCATCCAACCTCTCAGGCTTGATATGTTGTAGTTCCTGGAAGTGGAATTATCACTCTTGAAGGACATGCAAGAATTTCAGACATTAATCCCATCGAATATGTGTGATATATGCTTGAATATAATTTTTGTTTATTTTACCCTCCTTGGATGAACTATGGAGAAGTTCTTACTTAAGAATTTTGACATTTGCACCCAAATTTAAAGCATGCTAGACAGGATGCAAGCAGTTATTCAAGTTAGGGGTGATACTATCCCTTACTGAGTGTGCAATGATATGCTGACCAGTTTAAAGCCTATTTAAATGTAAAATTTTAAAATATAACCATTTTTTAATATAAAAATGTTTCTAAATGATATTAAAATTAAAGTAAAATTTTGTGCAAACATTTTTTAAATAAAATTGCAATGAGAGTTAATTGAAATTATTTGTCAATATACTATAACAAAAACATTAAATCATTCTCTTTAAATCCACTTTGAAAAAATCTTAAATATTCATGTCCCTCCCCTCCAGCAGTAAATTATATTATCTATGATTCATTTTTTGTAATGTAAAAATAAAATATATTCTATATTTTTAACTACATTAAAATATACTATATGTACTAATTGATGACTCTGGTGCAAAAACAGACTCTTTCTTTCAATTTCTGAGTTCTTTATGTAGGCAATAGTTCATCTTTAATTATATATTATAACCAAACACTACAATGTAGAACATAATGAAACTATTTTAACAAAAGCAAAATTGTATTGCATTACAGTGAAGAAAACATACGGAGTGTTCAGGATAAAAGCTATCGATAAGAAAGTTTTGTAATTCAGGAACTAATAAATTTATTTAACAGCTATTTGCTGTAAAAGACAAAGGAAATCACCAAGAGTTTATGATGAGAATATTTTCACTAGATTTTCAACAATTTTATGTTTCGTTTTATGCTAGTGACACTGTTGCTCTGTTTTCCACATTGATATATTTGTTTTGTTTGTTTTACTCAAAACAATGTTCATAATACAGCAAACATTTTTTTTATTATTGACCTACAGAGTACTTGAATGAAACAACCCTAAAATCTGTTAGGTACAGTTTCATGACTGATATGACTGATTCATTCTTTTTCAATGAAAATGTCTGAACATGATGGAAAATTATTATAGCATTCCTCACATACCAGATAGATACCTTTTACAACAAGATGAAGTCCCCCATTTTATGCTGCACAGGTGTGGAATTGTTTCAATGATGTTTTCCCTGGACACAATAGATCAACAATATGACCTCCAATATCCTCACACCTACCTTTTATATATATTTTTGGGTGGAATATATAAAGAACAATGTCTACAGAACTACAATGCTTGTGAAAATGTGACAATGAAGATAATGAAGATAATAAGTAAATACCTGGCGGGAGAGACTAAATATTGTCTGGACATCTGCTGAGCACACAATGTGCACATAAGGATTTACTATCATAAAATTTGGAAAGTTTATGACTTTTGCAACAAGCAACATTTAAATAAATTGATCACTTCCTAAGTTAAAACTTTCTTATTGATAGTGTTTGTTCCAGACACCCTGTGTTTGATGAACTAAAAAAAGCTAAAGGTGTTTTATTTTCCTAATGTAAGACTGCTATCAGAGACACATAGCTGGCAAACAAATTTAACAAGAGAGACCAAGAACTCATTCATGTATATATCAAAATAGTTTAGCTACTGGAATGCCTCCCTATTCTAGAAAAAAGAATATACACAATTACTTTTCTGTTAACAAAATGATTGATTAAATGTATGTAAAAAAGGTTAGAGAAAGTACAGAGCATTAATTTAGATTCTGGAATTCTCACAACACATGCAAAACATATTATTTATGTTTGATGAATGTATCAGAAACTATAAATCTGTTTAATAAAGGCCAGAGATAAAGCTATGAATGAAGGGGGAAAAAAACATTTAGCCTATTTTTTTAAAGATTAATTTATCTTTTTCCCAAATCCACAAAAAAAGTTTGTTTTGTATTTCAGAAAAGTTTTTAAATTTATTTTGTTGTTTAAAACCCCAATCCAACCGCTAAGTTCAAGAAGATTAATGGAATGAAATAATGACGATACAAAGGAGCCCAGAGTACATCAACATCTGAAGTTACCTGTTTTTTTTTACATTAAAGAAAAACCCCAGAAAGAACTATACCCAGAACTTGACCTCAATAGGATTTGAATTTGCATTTTTCAGTTTTGCAGCCAATTGCAGGTTGGTACTCAAGCTAAATGAGTCAGAGAGATGGCTTGAAACATGCATATTTGTGCAAATGAATTAAACGAGATCCAGCATTAAGAATATTTTAAAATTATCATAAATGTTAATGGACATATTTATTTACTGTAGCCTTATGAACTCTGCCTACAAGAATACTATAATGTGGAGTTTTTATTTTTGCATGTTGATTGCCCATTTTTACTACTGTAGTATCACAGGCAGTAAATACTGACATATAGCATGAAATGATATACTGGGAAAATATTATGGAAAGAAAGCATTTCAGACCTGAGTTTAAGAGTATCTCTCCAGCATTTATTAGTAATTAGAACTCAGGAAAACCTGGAAAAACACCCTCAATTAGGGAGAACAGGCCTGATAGGATTCCAATTACACATCCTGCACGAATCCCTGCCTTATTGACCTCAAGAGTACATGTCAGCCATAATGTGGAGTTATTCTGTTTTACACTTAATACTTGTATTCCTCATTTTTCATGTATATATTGAAGTTTGTTATTATGCATCACGTCATTGGCCTTACATATAATAATTTTCTGTAGTTATGTTATTGTGCATATTTTGCATTTTATGTTATTTTAAGCTTCTGGTAGACATATATGATTAATTACTTGTATACAAAGTCTGTTAAAAAATTCTGTGCCATAACAAATAGTGGTTGGTAGCACTGATCAGTCCTGACCTGGATGAGACAACTTCTGCTTACTACACAATGTTATCTTATTTTACTCAATACTTTTATTCCTGAATTAATGTAATTTTTCATCTATATACTGAAGTTTGTTATTATGCAATGATGCAACACATCATTACCCTTACATATCTTAATTTTATATAGTTATATGTTATTTTGCATATTTTGAATTTTATATTATTTTAATAGCTTCTTGTAAACATATGTGTTTAATCACTTGTATGCAAGGTTTGTATAAAAATTCCCGTGCCATAATTAGCGTCATAGCAAAAAGTGGTTGGTAGCACTGATTAGCCATGACCTTGGCAAGATGATAGTGCAGTTATCTTATTTTAGTCCAAGTCCAGGCTACTTTCTTTGCATCAGTGTTGTGAGTGTTCTGCAATTAATGAGATGCTGGGTTATCATGTGCAACACACTAACATTAAATGTGCATGAAACTTTGTAAATTCTTTACCAAGATTAAAGAGATGATAGAATAAGCTTATGAAGATAACTGTTTATGCTGTATTCACTTCTATGAGAAGAAAATAGTTAATGACTATCGTCCCCAACTTTGCTACACATCAACTGAGGCAAATGTAGCCAGAATTAATATCACCATGAAAATCTATGCCTTACTAAGAAATGCCGAAGAGTGTAACATTGCTTGGGGACCATGTCATGAAATCCTGATCAGAAAGCTTAGTATGCATCATATTGTAACAAAGATTGCCCCTAAACTGTTGACACAAGAATAGAAAGAAAAACGCATTGTAATATGTCAGGAGCTCTTGGATCCCATTAATGAGGATGCAACTTACATGTGTCAATGATAAAGATGTTACATAAGTTTAATCATTACGATGGGTTGCAAAACCTTCACCAATACCCAAAAAAGCTCGTCAGATCAAGTCAAAAATAAAATAGCCGTTGATGGTTTTCTTCTACATTCAGGGTGTTATACCTCAAATTTCTGCAGAAGGGACAAACTGTGAATTGCTGGTATTATCAAGATGTCCTCAGATGTTACCAAGAAAACATAAGAGGCATGGGCTGTGGAGAGACAATTCGTGAATCCTGTAACATAACACTCCAGGGTATTCATTATTGCTTGTTTACAACTCCTTTCTCACTCTCGTTTCTTTCCTGAATTAGCTCCTTGAACTTTTCTTTTTATTTTTCCAAAGCTAAAATCCACAATGAAAAAATGAATGAAGATTCCGCTCAGTTAAGGAGATAAAATAAAATTTGCAAACAGAAGTTCACACAGTCTCAAAAAACATATATCAGGACTGTTTAGAAGTTCAAATGTCATTGGGAGAGGTGTATATCAATAGAGGGAGAGATTACTTAAGAAAAAAAGTTTGGTTATTTTTTGAACAGACCTCATATATTGTACTGGTTTCATATCATGTTGCTGACGTCTAATGCTTGTTGCAAGCTTAGTGGTGAATAAAGGACAATTAAAAATTAGTTATTTTTATTTATATCTTGTAAAAACATACAACAAACCAACACAACGAAAACAAATTTCTAGATATTGATCAAACTTTCAAAGAATTGCTAAACTTTTTATGGTTGATGAATGGCAGGTTCAAAGAGTGGAAAACATAGGTATTCATCATATTTGATTTAAATAAAATTGTCAAAAATAAAATATTACTATAACAATGAAATATGAGTTTGTTGTTTTGAATAAACTCCAACAATGCTGGGACCCAATAAGTATCTTTCAAGAATATATTAAGCAATTTATTTCTTTAGGCAGTTCAAATGGTTAAGTGTAAACTCAATAGAAAAAATTGTCATAGCGATTTTAATGAAAGCTTATATGACATGGAAACTTCTAATATACAATATCAGAAACAGTTATACAAGTTCAAAAAGCTTTAAAGGGTTAAAGAGGGAAACTAAAACAATGAAATGCATTTGCTTTCTTTTTTACTTAAATTAAGGAAATTTGTGGCATAACATTTATTGGAATAGAATTTTATAAATAGTAAACCAAATTTTTTTTCTGTTTAACAGAAAAAATACATACATACTATTTATGGCATTTACATAAAACATAAAAACCTTCCCCTTAATATCATGAAAATGAAGTTTTTATATCTTATTACACTGAAACTCCCAAGATACTAAATTTAATTCAAAATATATCAAAACTAGAGCTAACATCTTTTTGCACCAAGGTCTTCAATTTCCCTCATTCCATTGCTTTTTACTTGCATTTTAGACATGTGATTAAGCTTTAATCCATTGTTCTTCCTGAAAACTACAATCACAGATTCTTATGAGAATCTCCACATGTTCAATATGTATTATTCTTATTTTCATTTAATATGTTTGAGAATTTATCTCATTTCTATTTTCATAAATTTTTTATCTCAATATTAGGTTGAGAGACAGAGAGAGAGAGAGAGAGAGAGAGAGAGAGAGAGAGAGAGAGAGAGAGAGAGAGCCAGGGATGGCAGGGAAAATGAAATATGTGTATGAGCACACACACACAAAATAATTGTTCCATATTCTCAGATTAGATGCTATAGGATAAAAGGTTATGAACAAAAGCTTAAACAAAATGCAAAGTAATTTCTTACAATTTCTTTATTTAAAATAATTTTACTTATTAAATCAATATTATTAGCATAAAGGACTTTCATTAGTAAAATCTTATGATTACTGTTATTTCGCTATTTAAGATGTCTGAATACAGTTTCAATGGCCAATAGTTTTGACTTTTTAAGTACTAGAGATGAGGAATGTTTTATATACATTACTGAGTTCCTTTACCAAAAATCCTGCAGAGATATACATAAGCTTTAGAAGGTCCCTTTCAAAATATTTTTAATTCAGAAATTAATGTGCATTTTTGTGTCCCACATTATACAAAATAAAATAAATACCTTTGAAACATAGTGTCTTTAAAGATGTAAAGCCCAAGTGCATAAGAAATGTGTGAAAAAATTTACAGAAACAATTTATGAACAGTATGAAATTTTAAAGAGCAAATCATTTAATGTAAATATGTACCACTGTTTGGTGCATATTTTGTAATACAAGCACAATAGTATTTAAGCATAGCAAGCATCTTAGAATCAACGCACTAGTGCAGAACAGTAGCATTGGTTGTGCCTTAAATGATTTTTGAACTTATTCAAAATTGTTATTATTGTATGATTTAGTTGAACTACACAGTCTTAATGCTCTTGATTACTTGTCATAATATATAGAACCGGTTTCAAGAACATTTTGTTCTCATCATCAGCTAGACTAAGATTCAACTGTCAGACAACTCATTAAGCTGTGGGAATGTGTATTCTGCTCTGGCAGTGATGTGATAAACTTATAGTTTATCACACCGCTACCAGATCAGAATACACATTCCCACAGCTTAACAAATTATCCAGCAATTGAATCTTAGCCTAGATGATGATAACTAAATGTTCTTGAAACTGGTTCTATATATTATGACAAGTAAGAAGATTAAGAGTGTGTAGTTCTACTAAATCATACAATAACATCAATTATATGATTGGCTTCACTGTGCAGGTTCCAATTTACAATTCAATTATTCAAAATTTTTTTCTTGCTTTATTATAGCTTTCACTAGAATGAGTATAGTACTATGGTAAAAAAAAATATTAATTCTGTCCTGTTGGGGATTGTAGTTTCTCAAAAGAATTTTATGCTTGTTTATTGTTAGATCCCTTTAAAAACTGTATCATTTAGTTTTTTTCTCCATTTGACAGTTGTGAAAAATATCTGTTGAGAAAAAGACATACACATGGTAATTTAAAAGCAGGAACTGAGTAAAAGAAAATTGTCTTATGACTTCTGCAAAACTAAATACGACACATTACTTTCAAGCTACAACAGGTACTTTATAAAGTTTATTTCTGGTAACTATTTCTGTAGCACACAATTTCTAAGCACTCTTCTCTAACTTTAAAGGTTACTCTGATTATCAACGTGAATTGTAAGGGTGGATATCTTCTACATTGCTGCAAAGAAATCTTTACATAGATATTACTTTAAATATTTAGCTTTGTTGATTATAGCATTTTAATGAGCTAGCTGCAATATTGTGCATATTAAGTACTTCAGAATTAGCATAAGTGGAACACAAATACACTTAAAGAAAGAATGTCATACTACAAAACTGTGCTACCTAATCTTAATTTAATATATAATATATACAAAGAAAATAAAAAATTATGTCTAACACCTAAGGTAACCTGTACTGTACATTATACTAACTTTACAGATAACAAAATTTCTAATAAAATGCATATGATATCAAATTAAATTACAACTACAACAAGAAACAATGTAATAAAAAGAACACTTAAGAATGGATACATAACCAGCCCTTTATATCTTAATCATTTATTAGTCGAGCTTTCTTTCTTACTTTTTTTTTTTTTGTTCGCTTTTGTAAGTAACTAATGGATGGTATGAATCCATTTTCGTTAAACATAAAATAAATGCAGTGAAAAATAAAAACACAGCATGCTGATCATGCAAGGCCCGTGCTGTTCTTCTGCAGCGCAGCTCAAAGCTTCTCATATGGAAGATTCGTATTGACGTCTGAAAAAATGCAAGTTTATATAAATTCAGCTTAATAAGCAAATAAGAGCTAATATTTTTGTTAAAACAGAACTTTGTATTATATAATAGATTGAAAATCAAGCGAGTATTGCAAAGAAACACAGTTACCTATATTTATACATTCATTCCTTTCTTGTATAAAAATATGAAAGTTTTAAGAATTGACAAATCATACTAAGTAGAGCAACATACTCAAATTATGTTCAACCTTTCTTGTTTTAGAAAGAATAAGTAATGCAGTAACAAAAATAATTATATTAGTTGGCAAATAAGCATTGATTTTTTTCATTTAGATGATCTGTACACACCAATCAGCATGCAATTAAGCAGTAAGATATACATTAATAGTATTACTATATCCCAATAAAATGTTATGGGGCATCATGTTGAATTCAAAAGAAGTTATTCTTTTATACCAAACAGCAATGTTTGCATTTTTAAAGCAAACGCAAGCCAAGAAATAGAATACCATAACATGTGATTTTTTATGCTTGGATGATTAGTACAATAATTCAAAAGTTTCATCCACCACATCGCTTCAGAGATCCTAAGAAACAGATCAAAGTAAACATGCATGCAAAGTAATTTCAAGTGTTAATACCCAGTAATCAAATTTAAATAGCTACAAAATGAACCATTGAATTAAGAACCAATTTGCCTGTTCTGCCTATAAGCAAGAGAAGCACCCATTCCATCTGCAGGTATTATAGAGTGGCTAAAAGCTTTTATTTGCCAATTTTATTAAAGTGCTGCAAATAGTCACTGTCACCGACCATGTATTTGGTACCTCTTTAAAAACCTATCACTCCCTTGCTTAATTCACATTGAGTAACTCTGGCTATTTCCTATTTAATGGTTTGTTTAAATTCTTCCAGGGTATGTGGGTCTATCTTGTATCAGGTATTTTTTAATTTGCCCCAGATATAAAAGTTGCAGGGAGTTAGGTCAGCTGATTGAGGCAATCATAATTCCATACTAACAACGTCATTCTGAAACACATTTTCAATTTCTCTCATGAAAATATTCATGCATGAGTAGTAGAAAAATCTTGTTGAAAAAGGAAAAAATTGTCCTCCCTTTCGGTTAATTCTTTAAAGAGTAGCTTGCCTGAGCACGGAGAGGAAGGACGTATGAAGTGAACGCCCCTGAGTACAGGAATCAGGGTGCTGCATTGCAGATCTAAAGAGCAAACCAGAGAAAGAAAAAATAGCCAAAAATATGGAGGAATCAAAGGCTATATTTAAGTCAATAATTGAAGATATAAAGGAGATTATAAGCAGGGGGATGAGAATGGAAGAGAAATTGGAGAAGAGATAAATCAGAAGATTGGACGAGTCAGAGAGGAATTAGGGGGAGAGTTAGGGGAATTCAGGAACAGAATAGTTAAATTGGAGAAAGTGGCACATGCAAGCAGGAAGCTGAACATAGTGACCTTTGAAGTGGAAGAAAGAAGAGAGAAAAAGTCATGGGAAGAAGTGATTGAAGGAATATTGGACAACAAATTGAAGGGATGGGAAATTAGAGATGTTTGGAGAATTGGACGAAGGGGCAAAAGAACAAGGCCAATATTAGTTAAATTAGCCACAATGAATATGAAATGGAAATCAAACTGGGAAATTAAAAGGCACAAGAAATTTTATTGAAAATGAGTATGATAAAAAAATACGAGAAATAAGAGCGAAAAAAGATGAAGGAAGTCAGTAACGAAGGTAGAAGAGCAGTTATGTATGGTATGCGCTTATGGATAGACAATAACCAGTCGATGCAGCAGCAAGATCAAGAAACAAAGGCTAGAGGGGAAGAGAGGAGGATTAGAGATGGAATCGGCTGACACTGCATCGAGGAAGGAACACGGGAACAAAGAATGGAGAACAACCTGTATCCGGCAAGGGAGGTCAGAGAGTGTAGCAACGAGCATGTCAAGAACCTCATCAAGTGCGAAACAGCTGAGTGGAGTAAATGATATGGTGGAGAGAAGTAAATGGGAGAAAATCAGTGGTCAGAGGTCAAGAGGTTTGAGTGTGGTGCCATCGGCAGTGTGGAGTTTGATCAAAATAGAGAGTGATAAAATCTCAGGGTCAGTTAAAGGGGTTACAAAGCAAAAGTGAAACTAGAGTGATTTATTTGGAAGGAGTATAAAATAAATACTTAGAGAGGGATAATTGGTAATTTTAAAGATTTATATTGAAAGAGTGATGAAGCATGAACCAGAAATAAAGCAAAGGGAGAAGACAGTTGTGTGAGGATAGCAGAATGGGTAGAGAGTAGAAAGTAGGATCTAATGCATATATAACCAGGGAGTTAAATAACAAGCACTCTAAGGATTTTGTATAATGTGCAAGGTAATGCAAGAGAATTACATAGAAGTAAAGTATTCGCTCATAATTCTTTAAAGGGGAGGGGGCAAATTTTTATTAACATAAATGACAGCTATTTTATATGGTTTTAATTTTAACAATTTAGTATCTCTCTGAAAAAAAAGAGTCATGAGAAATGCCTATTTGTTGCAAAAGATAATTGAATGCTTTTTTGGGAAACTCTACAAATAATGACCGATATCATCTGTGTTTTTTTGGAGAATACATTCGCAGTCTGTTAGATTTCTTAGTATGAGCATTATCCATGACTTTAAACTTATTATAAAGATTATAACTTGTTGTACAGTCTGGAACCTTTATACCCAACAATCTTTCCTTAAATCATCTTTGAACTTGAAGAGTAGACTAAGTTAACATATATTAATCATTAAAACATGTTGTGTAGTAGAAAATATATACTGAATCATAATTCACTTCATTATTAAATACAGAATAAAACATACCACTCCTGTAATAAATGACCTGAACTTTTATACCCAACAATCTTTCCTTAAATCATCTTTGAACTTGAAGAGTAGACTAAGTTAACATATATTAATCATTAAAACATGTTGTGTAGTAGAAAATATATACTGAATCATAATTCACTTCATTATTAAATACAGAATAAAACATACCACTCCTGTAATAAATGACCTGAACTCAACCACTTAATATCCATACTGACAGCCAGAAGCTAATGTGATATTGTTCCAGCTAACAACAGGAAATACCTGTGCATGCACTTAGTGCAAATGGTAGTTGGTTCATAGTATACTGGATTGATTCATAATTATGACTATGAAAAGTAAATGTACAATGTTATATATATATATTTTAATGAAATTGCTTTAATTACAAACTAGAGACATGGTTGACGATAATGATCCATTAAGATGACCCAATTTTAATCCCTGCAGTTTATAAATTATTTGTATTAAATATGATTTTTTAGGCTAGGACTTGGAATCAGAATCTGAAAGAAAAAGCTTGAGGTCATGGCTGGGATTCTTCAAAGTACAGATATTCAGAACAAAGTACAGTAGTTCATCAACATGGTAGCTGAAGATCTATGATTCGAGTCCCAGCCATGATCTCGAGTTTTTCCTACCTGACTGTGATTCCATCATCATCAACTATCCAATTTTAGACCTTATTGCCTGTTCCAACTTCAGAAGAACATATCTTCCTATCTTGTTCTGGGTCTAGCTTAGGAAGTCCATTTTCATCCATTCTTTGAATGCGATTGTACCAAATCATTTCAATTATATTATACAGCGTGTCCAGCTTTAGGTTTAACATTATAAGAAGGCATATACATTATACTTATTTCAAAGCAGCCTACATTTAATGAAAAAACTAATATTATCTGATACAGAAACTCATGCATTTTATGATAAAATTAAACAATCCGATATGTGCACCCGAATGGCCTGGTAGATGTCCAACCTATACCCCATTTCCAAGCAGTTATTCCGCCACATTTGATGTGTAACAGCTTGATAAATTTTCTTTTTCAAAAAATCCAATTTCTCACAAGTGTGCTGTACACTCAGTCCTTCAAAAAATCCCACTTGAAAAAGTTCAATGGGGGAAAGATATGGGGAGTGTGGATACCAAGCAAGTGTTTCATTTGTCCCATTTAACAATGCTAACATAGAAAAGATTATCACAGCGATTTTGAAAGTTAAATTCATGTCAAAATTTTTGTTGTACATGCTTCACAAATTGTGTTTTAGTCAGCACAAGAACATAAAAGACTATCTGTTGAAGTGTCCATATTTTGCAATTATGATCATGTATGTCAAACTAGCTCCACATTGTGGTATTTTACATAAATTGTCACTTATATAAGGATTTCCAATCAGATTTTTATACAAAAAAAGATATGTATGTTTATAATGTTAAAACCTACAAGTGGAACACACTGTATATTTAGCATTTTGCTGACACTGTTGCTTCTTTATTTATCTAACAGAATAAGCCAATCATGGATGTTAAAAAACCTCATCTCTGCCCTTTCCCCCTGTTTTTTGCCACTAAGTTAGAAGTGGAACAACTAGCATGTTATAAAATTTTATCTATTGTGATTTCTCAGCACCCTTCTAATTGTTCCATATATCATTCTAAAATGTTTAATTTGTTTTCAATATGTAATTGTTTTACATATTAGAGGAAATGTCTTATAGGTTAAACATATTTTTATTCAATTCTATTTTACACCACAAATTTATTCCTAAGAAAGTCTTTTAGTCTTTTCAACAGATACTTTTATATTATAAGTATCTTCTTTGGTTCATAAAGTTCTTTCTGTAATTCATCTTCTGACTCACTCACAAGCACCAGATTGTCCACAAATAATACTGTTTTTAGTTTCCATAATTTATTCCTTTAGGTTTTGTTTTTGTTCTATTGTTAATGACTTCATTCATATACAATTATGAAATACACAAAGTTAAAAAGTGCTGTTAATAAAGGACATACCTGTTTAACTCCTTAGTTTATAGTTTCCTTTCTTTTACTAATCCTTTCACCATTATTTGTTGTAATTTTATTAAAATTATACATACTGTTACTCAGGATTGATGAATTATTAAGGATGCCTGTCTTTCTAGCATTTCACTTCACCACAACTTCTTCTGTTTACAATTTGAAATGCTTTTTCATAATCCAAGAATAGTACATATGTTGATAAGTTGAATTACCTTCTTTTTCATTTACTTCTTCTATTACTTACACATGTGTACATGAACTGCCAAATCGACATTAATTTTGTTCTTAAAATATTAGTAACTTCGATTCCAAATTTGAATTATTTACGATGTACAAAGAGCCAGGCAGACTTTCACTGCTAAACATTCCAACAACTTCTTTATTGGAACTTTTATTCCACCTTCACTCCTGCCACCTCTTGTAATGTTGTTTGCTGAATTGAGAAGGTGCCTTGAAAATGGGCTGCAGTACTGCTCTCTGTCTATGTATTACAGGATTCCAATGTCTGATCCCTTAGTGAAACATGACTAATCTGATATAGAAATCTAATTTCAAATGTATTCAGTGATGTGAAATTACTATAAAAAGAGATGTGTTTTTTTTTACTTTCCTTCAAGAAATTTTTCTTGAAACTTGGCTGTTAACTCTGGTTCTATTAGCTTCAAAATAATCATCAGGTAATCCAAGAAATTATGTGATGTATTTTCAGATAGATCACTTAATTATTTTAAACTTATCTAAAAGAATTATTTAAATAAACTATGATAAGTTTGTTTCTTTAAGTATTTCAATGTGAAAGTCATATTTATTATCATTTAGGATTGTTCAGTTTCTCATTCAAATGAATTTGCACCACAAAATAAAATATGTACCTTAATTTTGGTTTTTCAACTATAAAGATTGCAGGGGAATAGTTAAACAACTTGGACTATATATACTACTTTTGATCAGTTAAACTGTTTCTATTAATTCCAATAATTCAGCTGAAGGTTGTTGACTACTTAAAAATTAAAGCACAATTCCTGTTTTATTGCCAAGCTTTTCTGCACAGCTGCAGCCCTGAGGCATATTTGATAAAAATACAGTAAATAACTCTAATAGCTTACATTTTAATTCCTAATGAAGTATATTTGTGTTTCATGTTTTTTTGTTACCTAACTACAATTTTAACTCTAGCAAAATAACATGTAAAATATTACTATTATATGGGATTATATTTATTTATAATGTATAACACATATTGCTATGAAACAAATAAGTTTTTACCAATTATTGTAAAATGGGGATATTTTATTTTGGAAATATTCTGCTGCCCTAAACAGAAGCATGAAGCAAGGGAAATGGCCATTGTGAAGAGATATTATTTGAAATTTCTCACAGCTCACAGAGGCTTTAGAAACCCAACGCATATTGCCAATTGCTCTTGTTCCAACCAAAACAGAGCTATTTGTAGCTGCCTCTTTGGATTAAGACACTATTTCTTTCCAGATGCATCAGTTATGAAGCAATAAAAGTGACAAAACATTAATTTAAAGCAGCAATGGCCAATGTTAAGCCAACTAGAAGTTTGCAACCCACATTACTTCATTATAAGTGGCAAACAGCAATCCCAAGAGTTGTTATAACATCTTCAATTAATAATGCTCTGCTGTTATGCTCTGTGGGCATATATAATAATATAACTTGGATTTGGCTCAATATGGCCACTCCTCATCTAATGCATTCATTAAATTCATGTTTTCAAACACATGCAGAAGAGTTGTTTTTTCTATGACTAATTTCATAGCAAAAAGAATTGTATTTCATTTCAGTTTTTTTAACAACTGAAGGATAAAGCATATGGTTAACAGCTAGAACTATCAACTACCATCATGATGACATTTAATTTCTAATCTTACATTATAGGGGTGATAAGTTGGTTTACATACTAACAGAGAGCAACAGCAACATCTGTATATAAGATCTTCAAGTTTGCTTTATATGTATCGATGTTCTATGGTAACAAGTCATTCTGAAAATAATTCACTGTTTGGCTGTTGTTTAAACACAAGCGTTTCCAGTGACAGTCTACATTCGACGACGCATGCCCTTGCTTTGAAACTGTTCGACATTGGGTAAATAAGTTAAAAGCTGGCAGAACAAACATTTACGGCGCACCATGTCCTTCAACTGCCAAATCTAGAGGTTATAAATCATCGTGAGTTGTTTTGGCTGACAGAATAGTGATAGTGAGCTAGTTAGTAAAGACCACGGACATCTCAAATGAAAGAGTTCATTTTATTTAGCACAATGAATTACACACGAAAATATTTTGTACAAGATGGGTACCGCGTCTGCTCACTTTGGAGCAAAACGAAATCGCATGCGAATATAGGCTGATTGTTATGCGACTATGAACAAAATGTGTATTAATTAAAACAAAACGGCAGTTAAAACAGTGAACCGCACAAGCCGAACCGGTTCCGAAACAGGCGAAATGCTTCCGTACGCTGGAAAGACGATGGCTTCAGTTTTTTTTTTTTTTTGAAACGCAAAAGGAATTTTCTTGTGATACTTGAAGAAGGAGAAAACATTACATTATGCATCGCTTTCGGAGAGACTGAAGACAGCGATCGCAGAAAATAGTCCGGGAATGGCCCAAAAATGTATTTCCTCGTGACAATGCGCCAGTGCATTCAAGTCGCGTCACTCAATACAAATTGACCGATTTACGACCCTCACTTGATCTCTCTGCCTGGGGAATTACACTCGTTCCCGAAACTTAAAAAAAAAAAAAAAAAAGTATATATAATTAAGAGAAATGGAAAGGTCATACACGAGGTAAATGAGTATTTAAACACTTCCAAGAGGGAATCATGGACCTGGAGAAACGGAGTTTGAACTTATAGGGGACTATATTGAAAAATGAAGTACGTTACAAGGCCAAACTTATTCTCTTTAATATCAAATTAAATTACTTATAAAAATCATCCTTGTACTTTTCAAGTATTATAAGGTTCTGCCACGCTAGAAAGCAGTTTTATAGAGTTTAAATTACACTAACAGCAATTTTTTTTTTCCACTTTAATAACCGGAATAATTGTAAAATAATTGTTATTTATTTGTTACTGCTACAGTAACATAAAAAGACAATTTAGTAATAGTGTAAGAGCAAAACTATTCTTGTTGGAGAAGGAGCTGTACATCAATATAATGGATCCATTGTATTAGTTCAGAGAAAAATTTGCATAGAAGGTTAATGGTGCCAAATGAATGACAGAATGAAAGAGGCAAAGTAGGGAAGGTAATGAAAAAGAGAGAAAATTAATTAAAAGTTTCAATTCATTAATAAGGAAGTAGTAGAAGTAGTACTTCATTTTATTCCAATTTGAAAAAAGTTATGTTCTTTACAAATTGAATATTATCTGTAATCACTTCAAGTTCACCGGATGTAAAAATGTACAAATTATGAAAACTGCTGCTTGTATTACCTTGCAAGCCATCTAATGTCTTATGCACAACAAATATTTTTTGGAGTGAAATATTAATATAAAATCAATTTTGCATACACCATTAATTATATTTTAAATTAACTGGAAATGTATCCTATTGTTCAACCATCTTTACTGATTTATTATGAATGTAACACAATTTCACATGAGCCCAGTACCTTCAGTTTATCAGATGTACTCATGCAATTACTGAAATAATATAAATGAAATGAAGGTCCTAGCTCTTTGTGCAGATTTTTAGATCTTGATTGCTATTTTCCATAATATAATATCCCAAAAAGCGTTGCCTAAACTGCATTTAGTTTTACAGTTCGTATATGAGAGGTTAATAAAAACATTTCTATTCATTTTTATTAACCTCTCAACTCAATGGAACAATGAATTTTTCCTTTACTTACTGTCACAAATAACAAAAGTAAATGAAATGTGTAGAATCAAAGAATACTTCTGTTTTAATCATGCAATCAATAATTATATAATTTGATTTTTGAATGTTATGTAGTGACAAAAAAAATTAGTCATCTCTTGAATGCAAAATTCCTCTATGTCCTATTCGAATAAAGCACATGGTTTACAAGGTATCCAGCAAAGCTATGTAGCCACTGCAGCACATGTGTTATATGGCATGCACTAAAGAAGCTTATTAGTGTGTGTGGTCCATTAGTTCTGTGGCAGAGTGTGCAATGATATCATGGTTAAGAGTGCACATTTGTATCCGGGAATGAGGCACTTATATTTTTTTAATAAATTTTTGTAACATATGTGACAAATTAGTTTACCACGTTCTCTTTCCAAATGCTTATGATTGTGACTGTTATGTTCACTGTCAAAGTGCCCACTCAGTGTACAGTCGCTGCATGTTTGCAGTAAATACAGCATTTACGAGCATCCCCAAAGTTCTCCAATTGACATGTAGAATCGGGGGATGACTAATTCTTTTGTCAAAGGGTGTACTTATATTTCTATTTATGATCATTACAAACTAAGATGCACATAACACAAAACTATATTTTGAAATGCTTTCAAACATTTCATAATAAGCAGTTTAATGGTCACTGAATTTTGTTTATGAATATTATCACAGAATGAAAAATACATTAAAAATTAAAGTAAAAAATTAGTTTTTTTTTAAGTGCATAGTAATGTTTATGTAGCATTAATCAGATAATAAAGCAAGCAGAGAATGGATATGATAAAATTGAAAATGTAATGGTAAACCATGAGGTAATAATAGCATTTCAGTGATGTATGCCCATGAGACATAAGCAAGCAATGAACAACCAAGATGCAAAATATATTTATTAGCATTAATAAGTGTATAATAATTATAACTACTCCCAGCGTATTCACAAATTATAATTTCCCAATGCTTTATGGACATAAAAAATAGCCACTGTATAAGTGTACAGAAAGATGCAGTCCTATAGACCCAATCCTTAATGAAAATTACAAGTGAGGGGAAAGCCACTCCAAATTGTTAAGAATTGTTACTTTAAGTCTAATTACCAAACATTCCATTATGAAAGAAAAAAAAAGTTTATTTACAAACTAATGCATTATATGATAAAATCAAATGCATTTAATGTTACTAGATATATGTAATATTTTTATTTTTAATGTTGTAGCTATGGTATATTAGTAAAATTACATTTTTTTTAAATGCTTAATAAAGCGCTTTCAAATAGGAGTTCATCTGTGAGAGACTGGTCAAATGCGGCAGCTGGATGCTTGCTGTCGATGGCTGAGTTTAATATAAACGAATAACCCTTTAATTCAAGTGCATGAAAATTAAAACTACAATAACCATTACTTTTGTTATAGAAGATGAAAATTATGTCCTTGTGCCACCAAACATCTCTCATCGGCATTAAAATGCATTTCTTCTTGTAAAATTACAGTAGCTTCTCTTCTTATATTGTCTTTCAGTTCTTCTGCCACATGCACATTATTCCAATATACTTTATTTTTTTAAGTTCTCCCAAAAAATATAAATCTGATGTGATAAGATATGGTTGTCATGCTGGCCCTTGCCAAAGGCACTATTCTCCAAAATTTCCCAAATTAAAATTAATAAAGAGATAGCTTGTAGCAAAGCCATGTTAAAAAAAATACACGTTTACATTCAATGTTTGTGATATTTTCATAAAATGCAATCATGCTGCATTTATGAAAAAATTAAATATGGGCCAATAGAGTCATCCTAACATTGTCCAAAACCCAGCTGCAGAAATTTACTGTACTTTACATCATCACATGGCTGCAATTCCTGAACAACAGTTATCTTGTATGGTTTTAATTTCAAAAGTTTTATGCATTCCAGCTAAGGTTGGCCAACTTCTGTTTCCTGTGTAAGTCTTCATGAGATTTCTTTGCAATTCATTTTAAGCTTTCTTCAGTAAGCACACAGTAATTTATTTTAGTTTCTTACTGAGAACAGTTCCTGTTTCCGTAAATCTATTCACAAGATTACAAACGGTACTCAGGTAGAAACAATGGGGAATTTTCTTACAAATCATTTTTCAACAAGAATTTGATTTCAAATATAGAATCATGCAAGAAAAATTTATGCTGAATTTTAGGCATTATAAAAGCACTTATACACAAATAAAGCAAAAATCGCTTTATTTCACAATATATCATCTTAAAAACATTTAAATGGCATAAAGACAATGCTTCAACTGTTTTAGGTGGGAACATTGAAGGTGAGAACTACTGGTTAGCTGCAAATGCTTCTTTGCTGTTGTGCCCATGTTCCAATGGATAAACATCCATTTGAAAGCACTATATTATGATTAACCAGAAACTTCACATACAATAAAATGTAGTTATTAATGGTTATGTCATAAATACTAATTACATACACTAAAATATAACCCTATATTTTAAAATTATACAGTTCTAAAACAAGTCATTGCATAAAAAAAGATTGAGAAATATGATTTATATAAATATCAGTAATGTTGAAATCTTTGGAGATATGAGATTCAGTAAATATGAAAAGCAGCTCCCTGCCAAATGTTGAAAAAATCTAGAATTCCAATATACAAATACGAATAAGTACATTAATTTCATATTAATTTTCTTACTTCTTCTTTCACTCTCTTTTAATCTTCATTAATAGTTTCATTTACAATCACTATATACATATATGAATATGTACAGGTCTATACTGGAAGTGTCACTAAGAAGATTATTAATGGTAGTTATTCTTTAAGCTATATCACTTTCTTTGCACCAACTGCTACTTTCATAACTATTACCTTGCATTCATAACTGATCTATTAACTTGCATTCATATCTGTTCTATTAACTTGCATTAAAAGTATTTAGCTTTACATAAAAACTAGTTCATGCTCTTATTGCAGGTATGTCAAACTGGCAGTCCAAGGCTGTTAGCAACCCTTGATTAATGAATGAGTCCTCTGTTTTGCAGCATACTAACTACAAATTAGTTGATGGACTGCACAAATTGTAGCAAATTACATTATCTTCCATTGCCTTATTTAAGCCACTGTTTTGCATATTAACTCTTAACTTGTGAGGTGCAGTCTCTCAGAATTCTGATCTTTTATGTTGGTGCTTTGTTTTGCATTTGGTGCCTATCACTTCAGTCTACATTATGCATTAATGTCTTTGAGCATTGTCAAGGCTTTGGTTTATCTCCAGCTGTTAACAAGTGAGAACTGTAGCACTTATTATTTGCACGTGTGATCTGTGTGACATACCTCACAAGTTATGTTATGTGGATCAGAGGTAAGCCCATGCGATCTTCCAAGCGATCCAGACTTTGAGTCTGTAATGCTATCATGGCTAAATGATGCAAGTGATATTGACGCATAAGAGGAAGACTTCTGCATGGAGGCATGTGATGATAATTCAGATTCAGAAATTTCTAATGATAGCAAGGATGTTGCAGTGAGCAATGTTTATGATAAGGCTTATTATGAAGAAACCATTCAAGTGATCATGTGAACCTTTCATCAAAAGAAGCAGGATTAAAAAACACAAAATAGTTCAATTGTTGGGTGTAAAGGGTCAAGCACATGTACTAGGAAATGCAACTGAACAGCTGAACCTGAGGTGGTTAGGAATTTTTTTTCTCAGAAGAAATGGTACAAGAAGCACTAACTTGGACCAATATGAAAATGGAAATTGAAAGACAGAAATACAAAGTACCATACTGCATTGATATGCATGGCATAGAAGACACTGTCGAGCTATGCTTATTGTTGGGACTTATATTGTACTCTGCAGCATTGAGTTTCAAGTCGAATCACGAGAGTAGTAGGACAATTTTTTCAATGCATGGTTCTGGTAGAGATATTTTTAGGTGTGTCATGAATGAATATTGATTCATTACATTTCATTCAATGCTACACTTTGACAATGCCATTACGAGAGAAGAGAGGAACAAAGCAGATCTTACAGCTGCAATTTCCGAACTATTTTCGATAATTGCTAGGCTGTGTATTCCATTCGTACCTCATCATGGGGTGATGAGATGCTCTCCTAAACTTTCGTGGTGGCTGCATATTCAAAATATACATGCCTAACAAACCTGCCAAATATGGCATAAAATTGATGTGCCTTGCAGATGCCAGAAATGGATATTTTGTAATTAGTATAATTATGCTCGTTAGGATTCAGATGGAGATGCACTTTCAGAAGAAGAACAGAAGTTTTCAAAGCCAACACAATCTGTAATTTGCCTATCGAAGCCTAGTCAAATACACACAAAATTCAATCTGGCAAGACTACAAAATGAGTGATCTGAAGGTTACGTATTGGAAAAGCAGCTGGCTCATCATTTATCATGTAGGATTTAAGATGGAATTCTTATCTGAAAGCAGTGGATTTTTCAGTACAAAACCACCTCAGACTATCATGAGGATATCACAAATGATTTTTACAGACTGGTTTTTGAACAGAGTTCTAAATTATTTAGAAGAAGCATAATAATAATAATAATAATAATAATAATAATAATAATAATAACGACGACGATGATGATGATGACAACGATGATGCACCACATCATTCAAGTCGTTTCATATTATGGAATAATTACAAAAAAGAAACTTGAATTTTTGGCATCAGAAACTAAAACTCAGCTATTGAAAGGGGCCAGCAGGTAACATGCATCCCTCCTTTACCACTGTCAATATAATCCAACTGAGCTTGTGTGGGCTCAAATAAAATGGTGTGTGGCACTTTTTAAACTGAAAGCTGTAAAACGACTTATTCACAAAGAAATTGAAAAGTCAAACAAAAAGACTAAGAATCCTGCATGCAACATGCCAAAAAATTACAAAAGGATGACTTCATGAAAAAAATAGGACATGACAAAATTTAACATCCTATAATTGTAAATTTGTGAGACTCAGATGATAAAGTCAGTGACAAAGACGAACTGCCTCTGGATGTAACTGATATTGCTCATAGAGACATAGAAGAGCCACTAGCAGTTCCTTTGGATTAATATCAGGTAATTAATTTATTTAGATGGAATGCTATGTTTAAAAGTGTTTAAATTTTACTTATCAATTTTGTTATATGAAGATGCACGAGAAGACTACTATAGGCAGCTAGTGTGCAAGTGAGAGGAAAGTGAGCAGATGAGCATAGCGGCAACATTTTCCCAGTTCCCACCTCCCATTGTCTACTGCACATGACTCTTTCCATTTGAAAACCATTATAGTAATGACTATGTATCATGTGGCTCCATGAGTTAATGATTTGGAAATGGACCAAATGAGTTTGACGCACCTGCCTTATGTTATTTCACAAAGGTTATCAGTGAAAAGTTTTGTTATAAAACAAATACAATACCAGCAATGATTATCTGAACTTGTTGGCACCAGCTTTAATTTGAATATTCAATGTTCAGATAACCAAATCCAGAAATAATATGAATGCATATAATTTAAGAGCTTCTGTAAAGTAATGTTACCATTAAAATGCACATTGTTTCTCTGATAAACTTTA
Organism: Metallyticus violacea; assembly: GCA_030762175.1. Lineage (NCBI taxonomy): Eukaryota > Metazoa > Arthropoda > Insecta > Mantodea > Metallyticidae > Metallyticus > Metallyticus violacea. Next base: position 72,392,236 of record CM060836.1, read on the forward strand.
CTTTTCTTGAACCATCAATTGAGCCAGGTTTGGATGCAAACTGTAAAGAATATTTTTAATTTGTTTGATAACAAGAGATAATGGATCTTTAATGTTACATACACTTACTACAGATGATTCATTTTCCCCTTACAGTTTAAAATGTATTTTGTATCTAATTATTAACACATTATGATATGTTTAATCAAAAATCGCCATACCTTATAGTTTACACAGCATGCTACACAAAGCACAGGCAATTTAGCACAGAACATAAGAAAACATGAAATAAAACTTCATTTATCGTTCTTAAGCTGAAAAATTTGTTCACTTCTATTTAAGTCATATGATGGACAAAGAGTAGTAGATCATGATACATAAGGAATGTAGTCACTTAAAAGTGATAAATGGTTAGTGGAAATGAGAACTATAAAAGAGAGAGAGAAAGTTTTAACCTATGTATGATAATGAATAAAGACATCAACCGATTGACAGTAACAAGAAATATATACTACATTAATGTGTTCAGTTGTTAACACTAACTCCACTTACTTTTTTAAAACTTTGGACTAGTTTCGGGAGAGATTCCTCCCATCATCGGCTGTTGTTGACTGAATGCAGTTGTTCAAAATGGGGGATGGGCGGTGGTGGTATCGAACGGGCGTCCATCCCCCATTTTGAACAACTGCATTCAGTCAACAACAGCCGATGATGGGAGGAACCTCTCCCGAAACTAGTCCAAAGTTTTAAAAAAAATAAGTGGAGTTAGTGTTAACAAATGAACACATTAATGTAGTATATATTACCACTCCATTGTCTACAGCTTCGTAAGTACAATTTTTACTTAAGTAACAAGAAAGTTGAGAGAAAGAAAAAATAATAATAATAATAAATAAATAAAAGAAATAACACCGTAATACTTAGGGTTAAATATTCTTTCAGTTCATTTAAACTCACTAAAAAGGTGAATTTGTGTCTGAAATATGTTAAGTATAATAATGCTGGGAATTTGGTTTGTCTACCAGTAAACCATGAACTTGGCTAACAGATAGCTGATTTGGATGCATGATAATTACTCATTAATTTTGTTTTGTAAATAGAAAAATATTTGCTTGGAGGGCTTACATGCATACTACTTTAGTAAAATTGTACTTATGAAGCTGTAGACAATGGAGTGATAATATATCCTACATTAATGTGTTAACAACTTGAACTCATTAATGTAGGATGCATATTACATGTTTTCATTTCTGGCATACATTACTAACAAATTTTTTCCTTTTGCTTTATCTCATATTACCCAGTTTTTGAAGCACTAAGTTTTTAATCTCAAAAAGTTAGTATAGGCTTTTTCTCTTCCTTATATCATTTTATTCTCTTTATAATTTCCAGCTGCTGTATGTTATTTCTCTCTATATACATGTCACTGTGTCAAAGTGAGCAAAGCACACCTTTCTCCTTGCACATTGCTTACGGAACTTATATTATGAAATCCTTAAATTACAACAAGCTGAATTATACAAATATGAATAAATTAATAATGTATTTACTCAAATGATTTTCTTTCCTGTATTTAAGAGGAAATCTTTAGAAACTTATTTATAGCCTCATTTACTTGGAGACTGGAAGGAGACAGTAAATACAACAGAAATTTATAAAAGTACAATATTAAATTAAACAAGTAAACAATTCAGGCAAGTTGATTGCAATTTAATTTATTCTAGCTTTCCGTTCAACTTTCTCTTTTGTCCCTTGTTGAAAGTGTAACATGCAATAACTATTTTAACAGATCAATGAAGAACAGTCACAATGCCAAAGCTTATTTCTTATGCTTTTATTACATGCGTGCACACGAAACTGCATAGTTGCACCATCACCACTGCTCAGCATGCTGCATTACTCACTTACCAGAACTGTACTGTGTATATTGTTGGTACTGAGGATGAAAATTGTGGATTGCATCTGTCATTATATCCTTTGGATTCATTGTTTCCTGGGAAATAAAAAAAAATGCAGAAACATTTTATATAAAACATCACAATGAGCAGGCTTAGGTGGTATACAACTTACACCAGCCATATGTCAAAGAATGTTACTGCATATGTGCTGGGGGGAGATGTATACATAACTGGCATTTGTAGGCTTTTAACTGTTTTCAAATGTCAGAAAACTCTTCAAAGGTATTATTCTTCAAAACAGTATTTGTATTCATAACTGGCATTTGTAGGCTTTTGTTGCACACACGATTTACCCAAGTAACAAACTGTTTCCAAATGTTACAAAATTCTTCAAAGGTATTATTATTCTTCAAAATAATGATTAAAAAAACATTTCTTAGTGTAGATTGCCATTAATATTATTTTAGTCAAACATTCAAAATGCATATTTTAATTCATGTAAATAATGTGTGTTTCTATTAATCCCATGATACTCAATTTTGCAACATAAGCCAATGCCCATTAGAATGCTATTAGAAAAACGACATGTAGAAATCTTATAGTTAAGACACCTCTAATAATAAATTCATATGCCACATGCTTATAGCATTAGGTAAGATTTTTTTTACTTCAAGCGAAGTTAGTGAAGTTCCAATGTCAAAATTCAACCAAATATATTTAAATAGCTTTACAGTTAAAAGCTTTCCTAAGTAACAAATTGATGCTTTATGCTATATGACCACAGTATAAGAATATACAGTAGGGACAGCTTGCATCGGCAACTTTGATGTTGTTCCATTTTAAGTTGAGTTTACATCTCAATGAATCCATCTGGTGTTGCTGCTATTGCCACAGCTAACATATGACATTGTTTTTTAACAAACAGCTTTAAACATGGAAATTACAGATTCATTAATTAAACATAAATTATAATAGAAAAGTACTTTTTCTTTTCAAAAGAGACATGAAATTCCAGTGTTTCTCACTGAAATAAGATCCTGGTAGTGTAGTGGTAACCATACTTGCCTTCTAAACTCAAGATTGCGGGTTCAAACCTGGCCAAGATCTATGGACTTTTTTGGGAGTAAAAATCCTAAGTATGGCTTCCTTTGAAAGGGAAGTAAAGCCATGGATCCCATGTCGTACATTTACGGCACGAAAAAGAACCTCAAGCCTGAAAGAAGAGGCCTTTGAGCAAAATTTATCGGCTACTTCACGCCCTGAATTGAATGGAACACTGATGACTTGAGATATTAAAGAGCATTCAAAAATAAATCAAATAATAATAATAATAATAATAATAATAATAATAATAATAATAATAATAATAATAAATGAAATAAAAGGTAACTAAGCACAACAAAACATTAATTAGGTAAGGTGGGTACTTTCTTTTCTTTTTTTTTTAAACTCTGGTTTTCAGTTTTGCTTATTTATTTGTGGTTTCTCAATGATGAACAAGCATTTTTATGTATTATTATTATTAATATTATTCTTTTAAATATTTTTTAAAATTAGTTTCAGCCAACCATAGCTATGATTACACTATTTCTTTCTCTTTTGCAAGCTGTTACCTTCAACACCAATTCTCTGATTCATTTTAATTTGTTGTTCATCTAAGAATACCCTTGTTGTTTTCTTTGATTATTTTTCCACACAAATCCTTCACCTATGCAACTTTCTTTTTCTTTCAGAACATTGTTGTTGTTGTTGTTGTTATTATTATTATTATTATTATTATTATTATTATTTCTCCTAAATTCCTACTTTATGTTAAGATGAGAAAGCGAAATGTTTCTGAATTTTACAGGAATACAACAGTGTGAGTATTCTGCATATTTATTAAATTATTCAGGAGAAATTTCACTGCTCAAATACCATGTTGTGCTGTTAATTATTCTGCATTCATTTTCTCGACATTTTTGCTATGCAAGAGCAGCCTTACATAACCAGAAATGATGATAATGAAGAAAGGATCACTTGATTTGGTCTCCAGAATTTTAATATCAATATTATTTATTATTAGCTGGAACACTTTTCAGTGTTTTTTTAAGATTTTCCTTATTGAAAAAGTCTGTCATACAGAAGCTGCATAGTCTAAGCAAATTCCTCACCAAGTTGAATAAATTTTAATAAAAATGAATCCAAAATCCAAATCATTACTTTATTAATTAATGAAATGAAGTAAGTTATGGTATTACTGTGCGGTATTAGGGGAACAAAATTAGAATGCTTATAACCTATAACAAAAGAGAAAACATATTTTTAGAATTATTATTATTACTACTGAGATGAAATCACAAAAATTAATTAGATGAAATGTATGACCACTGATAAACAAAGCTATTCTGTGTGGGTATTTTTAAATGTAACCATGTTTATGAAATGAGCCTTTGGTACCATCTTTACATTCACTAAATCAGAGAGAAATAACAAAAAGTATGTGTGTATGTCCGTCTGTCGAGAAAAAACAACTGTAACCACTAGAGCATCATTAAAAGATCTTTCCATGGGTACAGCCACAATAGCTTACATTCCTTTGGAATTCATTAAAAAGGATAAAATAAATGTTTTACAGGTACAGCTGAAATAGCTTCATTCCTTCAAAATTTGCTAAAATCATAAACTTGGAACTTGTAGGGCCATTTGGTCAGAATTATTCAGAGGAATTCAGTTCAACATTAAAATTTGTATTAAAGCTGTAACCTGTGACACTGAAAATTATGCGCAGGCTCTAATTCATACAAGCAAGTAGTGCCAGCATAATCATCAACCACCATAAACCCAGTGACTTAAACTTAAGTGTCAACAGTAAATTTTTCAGAATGCTTATATTTGGGAATAGTTCTTTTCAGAATTTCAGTGATATACATGTGATTGATAGATGTTTAATTTATTTAAAAAAGAATACTTAAATTTGAATTATGCCATCCCTTCATATATGCAGAGCCATCTGAAGTAGAATGTAAGTGGTAAACTCAGTTTAGTGGCATGTAAACTCAGAATTTGATCTCACAAAATACACAAATTTTTTCTACAGTACTTTCTTATACTGTGGTCTGACCAGGAAGTGTCAAATTTTAATATCTTGAGAATCAATCATGCAGTCCTGATGCAACTTGTAAGTCTATTAAAGGGGAAGTTACTGCTTTGTATGAACAAGACTATTTAATAGTGAGAGTTTGTATATATTAAGAAGTCATATTTAGAATTAGCAAGTAAATAAATCAACAAATTTGCAACAACTGAAAGCCTTCAATAAGCAGAGCGCCTAAAAATTAATAATTTATGTGAACTGCAATCAATTAAAATCTGTTATCGTCAATATGAGAATTAGATGATCTAGTGATTTTATCATGAAATGTATGTAGTACAATAATTTTTAATTTATGGGATTTTCTTCCAAAGGGGTTACACATAAATGCCATAAGAGAAACAATACCTCTCATACTCCATTTTGCTAGCACAACTCTTATAATTCATGCTTCAGGTTAAGTTTAGGCTTGCCAGCATGTCTAGGTGTACCAGTGTTTACTAATCTAAGACACATTGCAAACATTGGGAAAACAAAGAGAAACATAGGCATACGGTTAAAAGAGCATTTCAGTAACATAAAATACAAGCAGTTGGAGAAATCAGTAGTAGCATCTCAGTTTTGGACAGAAAACCATGACATAAAACAAAGAGAAACATAGGCACACAGTTAAAAGAGCATTTCAGTAACATAAAATACAAGCAGTTGGAGAAATCAGTAGTAGCATCTCATTTTTGGACAGAAAACCATGACATATTGAATAAAACAAAATTATTAAGATCAATGCAAGGACCTACAGAATTAGCAACATGGGAGAAAATCTACATTTGCAAGTACAAAGACAGTTTAATGAACTTCATCACTTCTGGGAATGAAAACAAACTCTAAGTTCATCACATCTCCACCAGAGCAGATTACACATTCTTACAGCATAATGGTTTATCCTCCAGTGGACAATGAGCTCACAATGTGGACGAAGGGTTTGTGAAACCTAAAAATATATTTTAAACAAGCAAGTGGAGCAAAAGAGCATTAGTTCGACTCAATCATACAATGATCTCAACACTGCATAACTTAAATTCTGAAAATCTAATAGGAGGAATATAGTTTTTGATGAGTTTTAAATTAATATCAATTTTTATTTCTACGATTGCATTTTGTACGATAGCTCTTCTATATTTTAGATGCCACAAATACCACTGTATATCCAAACTAAAATAAAACAGCTTTGTTATTAAGTATTAAGAAAGGAGATTATGTTTAAGGAAGAGTGTACAAACCTTGAGGCTACTAGAGATGCTCTGCATGGTGACGCTACGTCCATGAGAATCGGTTATACAGCCCTGTGCATACACCTGATATGGGAATGCATATCGCAGAGCTATGGCAGCAAAGAACATCTCAATGCATATAAGAAAGTTCTGGTAACCAGCTGACACAGTACCAGCACTGGTGGGCCGTCCATTGACATCCATAATGGGGTCGATAACTTCAGCTTGCTCCAATACAGCTAGCAGAACACCTACAGGATTAGTAAAGAAATGTGTTAATCATGAAGAACGATGAATATATCTCTCAAGTACCTTTAAAAATTTAGATAATTAGTTTATTTCTTATTAGCAAATGACATTGAAGTCCAATAGTACTGTTCACTTACCTTGCCAGAATGATAAGAAAATTACAGATTTGACAGTGCAGAACTTCAACACAGGTTCAAATGGCATCAAGAGATCCTTAGTGGCAAAATAGAACAGGAACAGGCCATAAAGTGCCAAACTGACAGAGATGTTGTATATTATGGTAACGTAAAGGTATCCTCCATCAGGACTGTAAAAGAAAAGAAGTTTAGTAAGTTAATAAGTGACAGTTACTCTTAATGCAGGACTTACTAATATTATTACACTATTAATGAAAAGTCTCACATTTATATAAAAAAAAAAGAGTTTCATTGTAATATTATTCTGTAGATGCTATGCATGGCTGACTTATAAAAGCCTCTATTAAGACTGTAAGTATGAACTAATCAAAATTAGTGAGTTAAATTTTTATTACTGAATTTATATATCACACACTAAAAATGTGTGGGGAAGAGAAAGATATGTTGAAATTTGTGATAATGCAGGAAGGGAAGACTGACATAGTTTAGAACAGGAATAATATATTTAAGTGGAATAAAAATTGAATATATTAAGGAAGATAACCTGTTGAAGGGGATATGTCTTATGTGTGAAGAACCAGAAAGTACATAACATTGCATATTAGAATGTAAGAAAACCAAGTTTTGGATGAAACAGTTCCTATTACAAAAGTGGAAAAATTTACCAAATGAAATAAGAGGCAAAAGAATTTTAAATTTAAAATCAGACAAAAATATTATGGAACTGGGAAAATACATAGGTAAGGAAAGACAAAAATGGTTATGAAAGATGGGCAAGATAAATGGAAATAACATTGCTGACAATTTCACTATTATTATTATTATTATTATTATTATTATTATTATTATTATTATTATTATTTATATTATTATTATTATTATTATTATTATTTATATTATTATTATTATTATTATTATTATTATTATTATTGTTCAGATACTTTCTGAGCTTTGTTGTAAATTTTGAATGCCAACACCAGTTGATTTTAAAACATTTAACTAATTGGTGATTGGGTGGTGCACTACAGTGCTTTTTGCTATGTTAATAAATATGAAGACGGTCCTGGTGGTGTAGCGGTAACCATACTTGCCTCCTAAACCCAAGATCATGGGTTCAATCCCAGCCAAGACCGATTAATTTTTTCGGGCGTAAAAATCCTAAGTATGTCTTCCTTTGGAAGAGAAGTAAAGTCATACGTCCCGAGTCATACATTTATGGCACAATAAAGAACCACAAGCCTGAAAGAAGAGGCCTCTGAGCAAAATTTGTCGACCTTTTCACACCCTGAATTGAATTGGATGCTGATGACCTGAGATGTGGAAGAGTGTCCGTAAATAATAATAATAATAATAATAATAATAATAATAATAATAATAATAATAATAATAATAATAAAAACAGAGAAAAAAAGAGAAAAAAGAAAACAATAATATGCTGTTACTTGTTAGTGCAATACTTTCTTAAAGGCACCCTCTCACTCCTTTACATGTACTAAACAAGGTCTTTAAGTTTATGGGATACATTCAAGTGCTGGAGTCAGTGTGGGGCAGTAACTAAGGAAGATAACCTGTTGAAGGAAGTATGGTGCAAGTCTAAAGGTATTTTCTGCAGTGAAAATTTAGTGAAAATTTGACGTGATTTAATATTTAAAGAAAACTATTAAGGTCTTTAAGGTTGTGGGACACATTCAAGTGCTAGGGTCAATGTGGGGCAGCAACCAAGGAAGATAGCAGTTGAAGGAGGTATGGCACAAGCCTAAAGGTATATTCTGCAGTGAAAATTTGATATGATTTAATATTTAAAGAAAACTATTCTATTCTTAGAAAATTTATGCCTGTGGCTACGAGAGATATTCTTTTTGCACTAATGCATTTATTAATTTCAGCATGAGTTTAAAAGTAACAAAACATTGTTGTCTAAATTTGACTTAACTGTCCCAATAAACCTTAATATTTAGTTTGATGAAAGCATTGTACCGACAACATAAAGGAATCAAGAGGAAAAACACCTTGGGTAATACAAAAAAGGGGAATGATGAGATTTATGATCATAATGCAGTGGATTACAGAAAAATATTAAGAGTATGAAATTACAAACTTAGAAAATTCTTCATATTTAGATATCTGGTGAAGGTATTTGCATTTTTATCAGGCATTGCATAAATAACTTTGTAACCAAACATTTGTCACATTTATACACAGAAACTATGTACTAAATTTTAAAAAAAATTGTCTGTTTTTGAAAGTGGACATATTCTCTGAAATGTATACTTTTTGTATAACAGTGGGTACAGTATATGGTATTAAATAATTATGATAAGTGTTACAACAAAATCATTGCGTGCATAACGAACAGTTGCTTTCTAAAATTTTAACTTATTGAGCATGGGTGCTTTCACGATAATTAATATAATGTAAAGCTTATAAAATTCTGCAGTATGGTTGGCTGATTACAAACCTCCAGTCACCATCATGGTAGTGTCCGAAAGATTGTAGAATAATGATGACAAAGGCCATCACAGGCTTCACTAAGCAGAACTGCAGTGTCACTTGTTTGCAGAACCTTAAGAAGCCAATGGTATATGTTTTTCCCACTAGGCAGCATGTTCCATACATGCAGTTTGACCTGATTGGCTTGCCTCGTATCTCACTCATAATGTTGCCCTCCCCACCCAGGTACTCGTAGCACAGGCTCAAGAAATTGTAGATCACAAATGCTGTAAGAAAATAAACAAAAAATGATCTAAAATTGTTAACTGGAACATTGTACAGTGAAACTAATCATATATTAAGATCATTCATTGTGTGATTGAGTTGAACTAATACTCTTACAGTGAGCAACTGAAGAGGGGAGAGATTCTCCTGAAACGCGTCTTATTTTAATGTAAGTGGAGTTTAGTGTAAAAAATGAGTACCTGAGTTTAGGATATATTACCACTCCATTGTCAACACCTTTGTAAGTACAATATTTAATACATGTTTGCTTGTTTAACAAGTAGATCGGTTTCACGAATCCTTCGTTCTCATCATCAGCCCCATTGTTGACTGGAGAATAAATCATTTGGCTGTGGGGAAGTGTAATCTGCTCTGGTGGAACGAACTTGAAGTTTATGTTTTCATCACAGGAAGTGTTGAAATTCATTAAATTATCTATGTACTTGTAAGTGTAGATTTTCTCCCATGTTGCTAATTCTGTATGTCCTTGCACTGATTTTAATAATCAGTTGTTTTATTCAATATGTCATGGTTTTCTGTCCAGAAATGCAATGCCACTGCTGATTTCTCCAACTGCTTGTATTTTATGTTTCTGAAATGTGCTTTTAAGCGTGTGCCTATGTTTATCTTTGTTTTTCAAATGTAGATTTTTTTCACACTCTACACAACTTATTTTACAAATACCTGCTTTTTTCTCTTGTAGTATACTGTCATTAACATTATCAATAAGGGCATTTTTAACATTAAATCTGTTTACAGGTGCTAACCTGAAATTAAAATCTTTAAGAATATTCTGACATGTTTGTGTAGCCCATGGATGATATGTGAATTTTTTAAAAATTAGTTTATCTTTTTTTGTTGAAAGTGTTGTGGTTTCTTTAATAAGTTTTTGCCTCTTGAATTTCTGTACATTTTTGTGTAGTAGTTCTTTGTTATAACCATTTTTAACAACTGTTCTTTCTATTTGCATTCTTTAAGATATTCTTCTTTGCTAATTTTAAGGTAAACCAGCTGATGTGTTAAGTTGTTGATAATTGCATGTTTGTGTGTTGTGGGGTTGTCTACATGTGTATTCTTTGTGTATATATCATCCACATATCTATTCCATATTTTAAATATGTATGGGAAAACTGAGTTGATGTGTGTTTCAAATTTGCTCATGAAGAGGTTAGTTAAAATGGAGACAAGGAACTGCCTATAGTAAGTCCTGATTGTTATTTATAAAATTTGCCTTGAAAGAAAAAATAGGATTGGCTTATGCAAATTTCTGTGAGATTAATGTATTCTTTTATATGTGCATCATTAATTTCACTTGTTCTTAGCCAATCTTGCAGATTTTTTTTAAAAAAATTCACATATCATCCATAGGCTATACAAAAATTTGAGAATTTTAATATCAGGTTAGCATATGTAAACAGACTTAATGTTAAAAATCTCCTGATAGATAATGTTAATGACTTATTCCATAAGAGAAAGAAGCAAGTATTTATTAAATAAGTTGTGCAGAATGTGAAAAAAATTTACATTTGAAAGACAAAGACAAAAAAGACAAATAGAAACATAGGCACATTATTAAAAGAACATAAAATACAAGCAGTTGGAGAAATCAGCAGTGGCATCGCATTTCTGGACAGAAAACCACGACATATTGCAAAAAACAACATTATTAAAATCAGTGCAAGGACATACAGAATTAGCCACATGGGAGAAAATCTACATTTACAAGTACAAAGATAGTTTAATGAACTTTGACACTTCCGGTGATGAAAACATAAACTTCAAGTTCATCACACCACCAGAGCAAATTACACATCCCCACAGCATAACGGTTTATCCTCCAGTTGACAATGAGACTGACAATGCAAACTAAGGATTCTTGAAACCGATTCTACATATTTAAACAAGTAAGTGGAGCAAAAGAGTGTTAGTTTGACTCAACCACACAATGATATTAATAAAAAATTATCTGCTATGTGATATTTTATGCATTTATGATTGCTTTGGTATGTTTTTTGTTATAACTCTAGATCATCATCTGCATTCCCTAAAATTAGCATATTACAGCTACTTGTACGGTAATTTATAGTACTTTAGCATATCTTGGCCATGCTGCATTTTCACTAAACAAGGATATCAGAGGAAAGCTACTTCAATAGTTTATTACTTATTCCAATCACAGATATCCTACACTAACTATTAAATATGCTCACAATAAATACACTTACTTATATAATACTAGGACATGTTTTTGGGGCACTTGCTCCCAGTATCAGATGTTGAGTGACCAAAATTGTTCTTATTTTTAAACATAATCTCCCATGACACTAATGCACTTTGTTCAACAATGTTCTAAACCATTTATCCCATCAAGGAAATCAGATTCTTCCAGACCTGCAAAAAACTCCTTAGTTGAAGCTTTAAGTTATTCATCAGAACACAATCTTTCCACGAAGGAATTTTCTCAGCTTTGGAAAGAGTTTTAAGTTTGGTGTAGCCAAATCTGCAGAAAAAGGTGGATGTGGTATCAATCATAGTCCAGATAATTGATTTTCGTCATTGCAATAACACATGTATTAGGATGAGCATTGTCTCAAATCAAGATTGCTTTCTTCTTTGATGAACTCAATCTTTTCTGCTTATACAGTTAGCATGCTCTACTAGGAAGACAGTCCCAGAAAGCTGATGTCATGATCTTTCCTGTTGAAAGCCTTCTTTGGCAGCGGAGAATCAGCTTCCATTGTTTTGTCTCTAATGAGAAGTAGTGGCATGCATGTTTCATCACTGATCATGAAACAATGAGTTATAAAGTTGAACCTCTCTGAAAATGTGTCAAACTTTGCTCAGAGATTTACATTTTGATTTACTTTTGATCAGATGTAAACAGCTACAGCACTCATCTTGCCAATAATTTTTTTTCCTTGTATAATTCCTCAGTCAAAATGTGAAATACCAATGGGTGTGAAATACTTACAGGTTCAGTAATGTTTTATATATTTAGATGGCCATCCTATAATAATTTTTTTTCAACAATTTCTGGTATGGTGGCAAATTTTGGCTGTCCATTACTGGGTTCATCGTCCAAGCTTTATAACCACATTTGAATTCAATAGTTTGTTGAAAACAGTTGAATGTGACAGCATTGAGTCCCCTAGAGTATTTCTCATGTCTTCATGAATTTCTGTTACTGTCATACTCTTCCTCACAAAGAATTTAATTATTGCACCTTGTTTGATATTTGCCATTTTTCGAACATTCATACATGCATTGCAACAAAGGACAATACCTACTATAGTCCTCCACAGAGTGAAGCATTGTTGCACAGTTGCTTCTGAAGAAAATGGTGGATTATGATATGACAATTGGTTTGGAATGACTGCTGCAATCTGTAGGTAATTCCGAGATCTTTTCAAAATTGAGGAGCATTTTTTCAAAACTTGATAAATGCAAAATATCAAAATTTTCAGGAAATGTATTTTTTTAATTTCCACTAGAGAGAGATGTTAAGACGAATTTAATATTTTCTCTAGTAATAGATCTTACTGTTTTAAATAAAATGCCCTAATAAGATATATTAAAACTAAATTTTCACTACAGAGGATTACAGGATGATTTATTCAGGTTTTTTCAAAAGTCGATAAATGCATATGCACACAATAGAGAAAAGTGGTTCTAATTATGTGTTACAGTTTTTTAATTTATACGAAGTTATTTATTATTACAATAATTTCTATGCAAAAATAAGTTTTATAGTTTATTATTGGTCTGCAATATCACTTATTACATGCTAAACATTTATTTAACATTTATGTTTTTGAATTTAATTTTGTTAACTTTATTGAGAATAAATATAAAAATATATAAACACAAAAAGAATAATATGTTAAGACACAATGATTTAATTATCTTAATAATGCATATAGCATGATAATCTATGTTAGTACAATTTTTGTATCATGTATACAATATGGAACATTCCTAGCTTCATATCTAGACATGACCAGATTTGTTATTGTCTCCTAGAACATCTTTGTAGAATTCAATTGCATCATCCAGTAATTTAAAATACTTAAATACTGCAGAAATACCATTCTTCTTTTCTTTGCTAACCATATTTTGATAGAACAGTGGACGATAGTAGTGCTGAATGGCTTGGTTTTCTCCTGAATCTCTGAAGTATGTGCTTTTCACTGATATATTGACATTGTTCTTTACTTTCTTGAATGAAATGATACACTATTAATTTTGAATGTTAACCTAGGTTTTAGTACTTTATGTGCTGCTTTAGGTTTTTAATTTCTAAGTCTTCATTGAGTATTTTCAGGGTGCCCTGTTCTTTTAACATGTCGTAATATTCTTTAAGATGTCATAATATTCTTTATTCTTTTTTTCTGTATGATTTTCCAATTCTACCAAAGAATCAGTCTGGAACCATGTAACTATGCCCATTGACTGCAAAGAAATGAAGAATAACTCTTTTCCAAGAAAGAAAGTCCAGCAAAGCCAACACAAATTGTTTGCAGACTTGTTTGAAGACTCTGCTTTCAGACAGGTATAGAAAACAATATTTTTCTTTCTTTCTTTTTGTTTTTACTCATTAGCATGAACCATAATGCATAGATTGTATAACCATACTTGCCTAGCATAGAAAATTTTGCTCACTGGCATTTTTGGAAGTGACTGGTTTTGCTACATATTGAAGGCCATCTTAATGACACCTGGATTTTCTCATTTCATTTTTCTATAACATTGCTTTGCACAAAATTTATGTAAATTACTTAATTCATTTTGCTTCTCCAAACATTTCTTTGATTTTATTTTCATCAGACCAACCTTACAAGTGGAGCATTTATCAGTGTGGGGAGTGCAAAATGACATGATTAAAATATTTATAGAATATATCCTTGTATTTTGATAAAGAGCATAGTTTGAAGTGTTACATTCTTCTTGTCTCTACATCTTCTGTCAGCTGAACATTCTTTTGCCCCTACACCACTTGAGTCACTGGAATCACCATTCCTCCCGATTTAATTCAAAAAATTTCTTCTTACAAATTTGACTGCACCATTGATAACTTCTCTAAATGTAACCTGGGAATATGTTGATGACAATGTATTCTGGTAGCAGGACTATAAGCAGCGAATCAAAGAAGAAACATTATTACAATAATGAGTAACAGCATAAACTATGCACACTTCTGTTAATGCCAATTGCTTGGTACATAATGAAAGTAAAGAAGAACTTATCGCATTTGCCGACTTTTGCTTTAACTCTCAGATTGCATATATACCTGTTTTTGCTAAAACTCCTTGAGTTGGTCTGCTTCTATATACAGTATTTGTAGATTTTTGCTAAAATTTGATTCATAGGACAACATGGAAGGTCAAAATTGTTTCATATTTATTTTTCAAAGAAACTAATCAACAGATAAAAAGGCTTTGGCAATAAAGCTAGGTTAAATATGAAAGTTGCCCAAGCCTCTACATCCAAAGGAGGAGCAACAATGTTGGAGCAAGCCAAGGCCAAGTTTTTTTATTTTTTAATTTTTTTTATCGTTAAGAAACAGTCCATTTCAAAGTACAACTTTTACAACTGCAACTAGAGAAGAATAGGAAAGTACTAAATGGGAGCTTCTTCATGACAAAATGTGTTTCCAGTCTTTAAAACTGATTATTTTTTATTTTGATCCTCACTTTCTTTTTTTCCACCCCAAAAACATTGCTCTTCTGATCTGTCAGCTCCCTTTAACTTCAGCTTTTGCCTTACCTAACTGACACTGAGAGGAAAATGACTAATATGGAGAATGCACTAAGTGGAAATTCCAAAATTAAAAGCATTTTGCAGATCATTGAAAAGTGGAAAAGATATTACAGTTAGCATATGATATTCCAAGGGATGTTAGCTACTTTATTTTACAAATTGAATATTAAATGGCTGGATACTTTTCAGACAGCTCTTTAACACAATATATGTAATCCTCTTGATCATCTCTGTTATAAACAGAGGAGCTCATGGAAGCTAGAATATGCATAAAACATTGGTGGTATTTCGATCAATAACATTACTATAATTATGTCACACACTAAAGCTTTTGCTCTGTATATTTTTACTTAACTGCTCAAAATATGAAAATAATTTTAAAATCTGGGTTCTCTCCCTTAAGCTTTTATTAGAGCATTCAAAAGTTGCTAAGTTGCTAAGCTACTGAGCCAATACAACAGAGGTACCCTTATTCTTTTAAATAGCAATCATAGGATAGTTTTTCTTTAAGTACATTTTGAAGGAATTAAGCATTTCCAATTGTTGTAAGTTGCTAGACATACCTTCATAACAATCACGTACAGTGAAGAAGTACACATAATAGCTCCCACTGTTGAAGAACAGGAGACTGACCCATGAATAGAAAGCATAAATTGGAACAATGAAAAGGATGCGCACAATCCACCGCTGTTCTGCTGGATTGGTATACCAGCGTAGATGTTGGTAAATCTGCAACAAACAAATTGTAACTTACATTTTGGATACTATAATTTGTTTATAAATTGTCACTATCTGTGCTTAGCACACAAGTTTATATATATACACAATTCTGGTAAAAAACATATTAAAGACATCTTATCCTTTTTATTCTAATGCATAAAAGAAGTTACATGCACCTCTGCTAATTTCTTGCTGAATTAAAACATGTTTTTTTTTTGGCATGCTTATTATTTCAACCAACAGTCTCAAAATAATTATCTCATGACAACAAGAGTTCAAAAGCTAAATTAAATTACCTCAGGAAAACTATAAGTTTTTACGATTTGAATTCAGTGAGATAATTTCAAAAGAATGATCTTGGCATTAATTTTATTATAAAAAGTGACATTTGAGGTTATTCTAATAAGTTTAAGAAAAACAAAACATATGAGATGAGAACATAGGAACACGATTAAAGGAACATCTCAGGAACGTTAAGTACAAACAGATTGATAGGTCAGCAGTGGCACACCATTTTTGGAAAGATAATCACGACATAAAAAGAGAAATAAAGTTACTTAAAGAAGCACACAGACGTACAGAATTGGACACATGGGAGATTTACATTCATAAACATAGGGATCATCTTATAAATACTGACATTATAGGAGAATGTAATACCAATTTCCAGTTTATAAAGAAAAAACACCAGCAGGACAGAGCCACAGGTCCTCATAGATATGTTAGTTTCTCATACCAATCATCAAGTTGGTTGAAGATGGAGAGGATGTCTCTTCGAAACTGGTCCCACCATATTTAAAAGTGAAGCATAAGAGTGTGTTAGATGACAGATTAATTATAATTTATATTTAACAAGCTTCACTGTGTGAGTTCCAACAGAATTTTTTAAAAATGTCTTATTTTTCAAAAGTTCTTAAATGAAATAAGAGATTATATCAATAACCTTGAGGAAAACAACTAATTAAATCAGTGACTGGAATAAAAACAAAGGAATATCTGAGGCTAAAACAACAATGTATGTAAATATCTGGCATAGCAAATATTAAAAACATAATACCAACAAAAACAAAAGAAATAAAGCTATGGCATGGAATAAATTGTTAGAATTTTGTGCTGAAAGAAATTACATATTCAACAAACAATAAGCAATGAAAAAATAAAAATGACAGTAGGAGAAAAAAATTCATTTTGAGCACCATGCTATTTTCTACCAATGTAATAACATTCTCAATGCTCAATTCAGTACCAATGAGCTTGTTAAATTGGCTCAAAGACATAGGCATAGAATTATCTTAAAGCAGAAATGAGTCTTCATTCTAGTTATGAAATAGTTGTTTTACTTTTTTGACATTAGAAAAGTTTCTTAGATTCTTTATAAAAGTGGAAAGTAAGGAATTGCATTTTTATTTTCAAGACTGTTGCTTCATTTTTTGTTTGCAAAGTTGTTTCTGAAATTTCATTTTGTACTGCTTTTATTTTATATTTAAAATGTTCTTAACAAATTTAACAACTGATGCTTTTCTTTATTTTGCATTTATATGACAGCTCATTATGGCTTGATAATATAGGATACTTTTGACACCAATTTCTCTATCAAAATAAATTAAATATATACTTAAGGACGAACAGAATTTTAAAAATGCACCAGCCCTTTCAGTTTTTGTTTTGGATATTTGACATAGCTTCCAAAGTTAGCAATTTTAAATATGCGTAACAGTTGTCATTTGTTGCTGTTCCAATTAAATGATCTAACAGTTAATTTTATGCAAAGATGTGGGCCATATTTAGAAGATATTGTTTTCAATCTTGGAAGTTGTGATGTTGCATTTTTTTCAGAAGAGAATTTTCTACATAAAACTTTTTGTTTTTAGATTTCTTATGATTTTGCTTTATAAAACAAGGAGGCATTAAAGGGGGATAAAGTGATTGGACGACAAAGGTACTTAGCAACAGGAAACCGGTAACAAAGTCTAGGTAGAAGATCAGTAATGAGAAAACACGTAATGGAAGGGTGTTTAATACAATAGTAGAAGTCAAAATGTTGTACAGAGTTGATATTTGGGAACTAGAGAAATGATGTACCGATATATACAGCATTTTATAGCCTAATTCTTGGTTAGTCAAAAATATCACCTAATGAATCAGATTTAGGAAGGGCAGATAGTATAAGCAGATAACAGAAAGAGGTTACATGATCACAAATGCATGTAGAGGTCAAAGGGACAGGGTCTTTAGTTTCCAGTGTGCAGAGTTTTTAGGAAGAAACTACGAGATTAGAAAGGCATTTGGAGGGGGGGGGGGAGCAGGTCGAGGATAGTCCTTTGGTAATTAAGCCATGGGTCTACTGCATCATCCTTGAATTTAATGACGAGATGAGGAAATCAATGGCGACACATGGATCATGACAGCGTCACCCAGAGACAAGCACTCTACCTTGGCCCTTTGCCCTAACATTCGAGTTATACCAGACGTGTTCCTGTAACCTAAAAGAATTTGAGAGTGGCGCTAGGTGATCTTAGTGGTTTCACCAAGAGGACCTGCATGCAATTCTGCCAGTCACATATACCGGAGATCACCGAACAATTTTTTTTTATATGAAACGAGTAAGAAGATGCTAAAGAGGGTTGGAAGAGAGCATCCGGTGGGATGAAAAAAAAACTGAAGCTCATACAACGGAAATCGAACCGGATCCAGTCATGGCAACGAAATGCACCTCTTTTATCGAAACGGTTTATATTCATTGAACAGCAAGAAATCTAGAGAAAGCCGTGAGTTATACAAAGAACTGAAAACTAAATAGGGTAGAAGAATACACAAACTTTCTTGCAAATAGGGAAAGAAAGAATCTGCGTGCGCTAGAATAGAAATTATAAAGCTGAGGTAGATGAGAGAAAGGATGAATAAGTAAAGTTGTTCTTCGTGAGCATGGATAGACAATGGCTTGCACTGTATATCAGAACATGAAAAAACTAAAAAGGGAAATATCGAAGCTTACATGAAGAAACCTCCCTTGAAATTTCGTTACAGAAGCGACTTGTTATAAAAAAGGTCATTTGCAAAAAATAGCACCAATTTCAACTGCAAGATCTCGGAAATCAAAGCTGGAAGCCTACAACGGCGATGCAAATGGAACCCTTGCTTGAAGCGCTCTCTTCGCCTTCAAGTCCATCCAATCCAGTTAGTACAAACATTGTTTGCTTATAGTTTAAATGAGTGATCGATACTCGATATCGGATCGTTGCAGTTGAAACTGGCACGTAATTTTTTTACATGTGGCCTTTTCAAGACAAGTCGCTTCTGTATCCAAAATTTCAAGGTAGGTTTCGTCATGCAATGCTCGATCCTTCCCCTTAAGTTATGGAGCAAACAAACGTGGCTGAGGAAATAGCTGGGAAAAGACTTTGAAAGGAAATGTAAATATTTGGAAAAGCGGACTTGAAAAATTAATGAACAAGAAGAGAAAGATGGAAAGTGTTGGTGGTACATAGTATAGAATATTGCAATAAACTTAAACGATTATATGTAATTAAAGGAACAGCACCCACAATATATTAGCATCATGAGTTACAGTTTACTGGGGCTCTAAGGGATTTCTGTAAACACATAGCACTGTGGAGTTATATGGACTTTTTATCAAGAAATTTGGTGGAAATAAGTTACGTTTCTACTCAGCATCTAATAAGGGCATGTAGCTTATATAAATAAGGAAATTATGCTTTGATATTTTAAAGTAGGCTCAAAACTTAATGCCATATAAACCCGCAGCATGCTACAGACTTACGTCCAATCATGTGCAATCTGTATTGCCAGTTGTGGTACACACTTTTGCCTGAACTATTAGATTTCTTATTTACGTTCGGAAAAATAAATCAAATACAATTGCAGGAATGCTATAATTGCAACAGGCTTTTAATTCTGAACAAGGATGTACAGGTGTACGATGCGTGGTTAAGTGAGATATTTGCCGTTTATTTATACTGCATGATTTAGTTTACTTAGAAGTAAACTAAATAGAAGGCATCAAAGAGGATGATATAATCCACTTTCAAGATGTATAGTTGCATAAAACATTCATTCAGGATAGAGTTTAGAGAAATGTGTGTTCGCTTTGCTTAAAATGTCACTAGAAACTAGTACTAGTGGTTTCTGTATACAAACAAACTGTGCTGCATAAACCAAGTAAGAAAATGTGTTTAAGTACATACAGTTTGAATAATTATATTGTCTGTGTAAAAGGCAAGTTCGACTTCTCAAAAACTCAAAAATTGGCCACTGAGGCTTGCTCTGGTGTGTAGTGTTTTTGTACGCTAACCCACTTAAGTTTTGGCAACACTGCTTCGCGCAAGAAATGGCTGACCTTCATATTCCATTAAGTTTAGCTCCTAGTGTAGCCACGCTCCTGTTTTAATGAGTGCCCCTGATTCAGAGGTGTTTATGATGTCTCTAAGTGATATCAGTCACGTGAATGTTCAGGAAACAGGATGCCACTCTTGTTTACGTAATAGCAGATTTCTTACAGTGCATAAGCAACCAACATGGATCGAATAATGTGAACTTTTTTTTTTTTTTTTTTTTTTTCCCTGCATGAAAGATGGGCAGATTTGTTTTAATTTCTCTATCCCACTTTAAAAGATAGAAAAACTATTTGGTGGCCGAGCATATCATCTTCCACCGGCTCTGTTTTAAAGACACAATGGCGATAAATGTAAAACATAGTATTTTATCTCATCTGTTAGATTATTAGTTGTTTGTTTTGTCCAGTCTTTTAATTAATTTGAGCACCATCGTTTCTGACACAGATCACTTTTTTGGTGCATGTGAATTGCTCTTTCACAGTTAGATTAATGTCAGACAGATATATGATAGATGTTATCCTCTTTTCTATTTTGTAATGCGTTATTCCTTTGGCAGTGGAAGGAATTGGCGCTTATAACAAGCAAGAATGGTCCATTCAGAATAGATTTTTTAATTTCACGATTTTGAAACAGTTGAATTAAATTTGCAACACTGTTAGGAAATCGGTTCGAAAACAAGATAGTCAGTGATGCTTCCAGAAGTAAAAGGGTATTAAAAATGTGCCGCTACACACATGGCTACAACATGCTTAAAATTATCTTATTGCTTTGTGGAGGGTGAAAAGACTGTGCATGCACCCAGTCTGTAAACGTGTAAGAAGATAGGGGCAAACGACCAATGTTCAAAAAGTGAAGACAATTATAACAAACAAGAATATTGGTGATATGATGAATTTCTGTGGAAGTTATACTACTGATAACAAAGATTGAAAAATAATACTGTATGATCAAATCCTTTTTGCGGGTTAATCACCGGCCAACTGTGCCGCAAACTATCAGAGATAAAGAGTTTTAAATTCAGAGAAAGTTTCTCCTATTCAACATCGCAGAATTGAAGTTTATAGCAAAACTGTCTTGATTCGTGACATCACCATAAATGGAGAATGAACAAAATTGAAAAAGATGCCAAAATTCTTCCTCTCAAGAAAAGATATCCGGTAGTTGCATGCAGGATGGAGCTACGGCTCACGCAGCAGCAGTCACAATGCAACAAATGGACTGAACTTTTCAAGCAGTTTGAAAGAACTGGCGTGGAACTTGCCAAATTACCAAACCAAAGAGTATGTCTGGGCAAGGATTTAAGCAATTCGTCTGCAACTAATCACTGAGTGCAACAAGCGTGGCTGTCCGTAATATGGAGATAGACGGCAACTAATTGGGAGTTTTTCTAGGAGATTTTTCCGATTTATAGAGAGAGAGAAGAAGAAAAAAAGCTCATATTTAACATTCTCTAAGTTATACTATTTAGACTTTAATAATAAATGTATACAAAAAAAAAACCGGGATTGTTGTCTCAAAATATCTAAAAATGAAATTATTGTGAAGAGGTTCAGAAACTCAACCACCGTGTACATTTT
Source organism: Metallyticus violacea (assembly GCA_030762175.1). NCBI lineage: Eukaryota > Metazoa > Arthropoda > Insecta > Mantodea > Metallyticidae > Metallyticus > Metallyticus violacea. Next base: position 72,413,967 of record CM060836.1, read on the forward strand.
TTCTATTGGGACTAAAAATAGATATTTATTAAAAAATTATGATTACACCTCATTTGAATGATATTTATAGGACTATTTAACGTATTAAATAAGAATTTAAATATAATTCCTCTAAACTAGGCTTACAAAATTGTAATAATTGTTTATTTGTACTTAACCCTTTGAAGCAGTCTTGCGACAGAAGAATGCCGATTATCAGTAATGCAAATAGAGAAGATCAAAATGCAGGTTTAGGCCTATTTCATGAATAAAATAACAATAAAAGATATATATTTGAAATTAGTGCACAGAATATTCACACCTGCATAAAATGTTATACTTATGAAGAGCTATTCCATTCAGAAACCATGAGACTGAAATGAACAAATGTCGACTACTACAATCGCTACCGTTCGGTTTTCTAACACCAAATTAGAGAGAGAGAAATAACATACAGTATCTCTGTTTTTCTTTGTATTCTGTGGTTTGGAATTCCTAATGATGAGATCAATTTGCACATTTGACGCATCACTAAAACGCTTTGAAGAACCCTCCATTTTGCGTTACGGCTGTCGACTGTCCATGCTTTTGTTGCTATCAATAGCTCCCCACCGACTCTAGGAAAAGGGCTCAGGAATTATATAGTGGAAATATGGAGTTGACTACACTGACCCCAAGACAAAATGCACGTCGTGTGATAAAACGGGTTTAATAGTTTTTTTCGATAATTTCACTCTGTAATCCAGCTGTGATTGTTAAAATTCAAAATTTTGATTCGTTCCATTCGTTCCATTTTAAGATGACGTCACATGAGTGAAACGGTTATGCTAACAACATTAGCCTATAGTTGAGTAGGTAAGAGTAAATTACTTCACGGAGAGAAATGCTTCAACTTCTTAATCTGAAAAGCTAGTTCGAGTGACATTTCAGAATTCCACTCGATGACAGTAATGTATTTAGTTTATGTGTGTATAATTCGTTTACTTCCCAGAATTAACAAGTTTTAGCTGCTGAAACAAGACTAGCTTTTGTTCCTTTTAATACTTCCTTATCACTCTCTTAATAAAAAATTGTCTGCGGTGATTTGCATACCGGAAATGTAAGGCTTTGTAACGAATTAAACACAGCAACTCAATAAACATATGAAAGTAGCTATATGGGTTTGGGCTCAAGAACTATGTGATTTTCATGTAATAATTATTATTTTCGAATCTGCACATTCCTATTTTCAGTGGAAATACTAGTAAATGTGAGTTATAACACATCAATTCGGGATTATGGAAACACCCAGAGGAGAATTTTAAAGATTAGGCAAACAAGTGAATGTACAGACATGTTTAGTGTTTGCCTTTCTCTTTAAAGGACATAAAAATAGGGTAGACAACAATAATTCCTGGGTGATTTAAAGCAAAAATGGGTATCACTGCATAATAAAGTGAGTTCATTATTTCCTGGAATTCCGAGAAGGTTGGTAAAACCGGATGCACGAAACAAGTGAACACAGCACTGGAATCTTAACAACAAATTCATGTATGCTGCCAACTGGCAAGAGATTGCCTCAAGAATATCACGTTCAGTAACGGAAAATTAGAGGTCACGTTTCCTGATCTTCACGGTTGACGCCATGCCTGGCCTTTCTTCTGGTGACACCCTGGCTTTCCACATCACTTGGCAGAGAGCGGATTACAAGAGCTCCGCTTATTCTTTCACCTTATAAATGCGATATTGCATTAGGGCCACAGTAGGGACAGCTTGTGTCGGCACCTTTGATGTTCTTGCTCCTAAAATTAGGCTCCAAGTTGGCTGAAGTTCTCAAGAATCCATTAGATGAGTGACAGTAAATTGTGTTTAGCAATCATCTGTAGGTGGAAGTTACGGATTCGGTAATCAAAGCTTTAACCATAATGAAAACTCACTTTTTATTTTCAAAATATTTATGAACCTCCCATATATGATAGTGATATAAAAAGTGTATAGAACACCACATTGATTAAGGTAAATATTTTTTTTATCTTGTTTTTGGTTTTGATTGTTCATTGGTGGCTTATGAATGGCGGTCAAGCAATTTTAAGAATAGCCATTATTCCCTTTTCTGCTGAATTTCTACTTTATGTTTAGCTGATTTTTTTTATTTGTTTATTTAAGGACGCTCTTTAACATCTTTGGTCATCAGCGTCCCATTCAATTCAGGGCGTGAAACGGCCGACAAATTTTGCTCAGAGGCCTCTCTTTCAGGCTTGAGGTTCTTTTTCGTGCCGTAAATGTACGACACGGGACCCACGGCTTTACTTCCCTTCCGAAGGAAGCCATACTTAGGACTTTTACGCCCGAAAAAATCCATCGGTCCTGGTCCTGGTCCTGGCCCGCGATCTTGGGTTTAGTAGGCAAGTATGGTAACCACTACACCACCAGGACCGACATGTTTAGCTGGGAAAGTATAACGATTTTGAAGTATAATATTTCTGATAAAGGAAAAACTAACTTAAGGAGATGACCAGGATAGCGTAGTTTTATAAGTACCGTAAATGGCAGATCTCTGAAGCGTATACAGCGTTTTCCGCGCTTTAGAGCCGCTTATCCGTTACTCGATAATCAAGTAGGAGAGGAAAATATCGTACAGAAATATAAGTGTGTTCTGCAAAATTACTATATAAAATAAACAATTATCCAAGAGCAAATTTCGCTGCAAAAATGTACATTAATTCGTTACTTTTTCTGCCTTCATTTTACCACACAACATTCCTAATAATAATAATAATAATAATAATAATAATAATAATAATAATAATAATAATAATAATAATAATAATATGGATAAACAATAACGCGATTTGTTTTAGCATCACTATTATTACTCGATGCAATCTTTACACTATTTTTTAGATTTATATTTCATTGCCGTAACCTGTGCAAATGTGCAACCAGATAATTATCACATGAATGGATAGTGCCAACAAAATCGCCAACCCGGTGACTTAAAACTTCGGCGTCAACAGTAAATGTTTCGGATCGATAATAATTATTATTAGGATGGCACATATATTGCCTGATACTTCTTTAAATAAAGCAATAGATGTTCTCGGTTTGTATTCAAATATGCCATCCTTTATTTATGCAGAATCTTCTGAAGGATAACACAGATAGTAGCGTCAATGTAGTGACATGCTCACTCAGAATTCGATCACGCGAAAATACTCAAATCGTTTCAACCGTATATACTGTGATTAGGGCTGGCGATCGTTTATTTTCAGCAATTTTGAACATAATCCTGTATGATTGGAACATTACAAATTAATTGCAATTTAATAGTTTTCATAAAGCAGCGTAAAGAGAGAGACCTAACTCAAAAGACTTTTCGCTGGCCAATCATTAACTGCATGCAAAGGAACAGCATATTCTGCAATCCCCTCAGCCACGATTTTACTACTAATTATATTAACATGCAAATAATTTTAACTTCCTGCTATTTGAAAAAAAAAAAAGAAAAAATAAAAAATAAAAACACTACAAAATTCCGAAAACAAACTATCAACATTTCAAACAAAGAAGAGTCCTCTGAGAAAAATTTATCGCCAGTTTCGAGCTCTGAATTGAATGGGATGCTGCTGATGAGAGATGTTAAGCAAGTCCTTAAATAAAACAAACCTAACTAGTTACGCTTCAAATATTGCAACAAAATATTAAACCTATCATAATTTTAAATTCCCATTTTAATGCTTTTTCTCCCAATTTTCCAATTTCAAAGTTTTCGCACAAAAAATCCCACACAATGAGGAAAAGTCTCATATATACTGGTTTCAAAGAGTTAATATCTTTTTTTTTTTAAATAGACAATTGCCAAAATATTTCAAATAATCCTCGTATTTGGGATGTAACACTTCGCATAAAGGCTGAAATGTTTGGATGTGCGCTCTTTCCTTCCGACTTCCACCGCAAACCCGCAGGAGCGACATCTGGTCGTGACAACGTTCCTGTGGTTAACATTCTATATCTCGGCTAAGATCACGTTTGATGCGTACACACGGCTTCAATAATTCCTACATATGGGTAACAATATCTCTCGCTCTTTCCTGCCTCACGCAAACTGACAGTGCAATGAACGCAGTGTGCCGAACTGCCACTATAACAGTGTTCGTTTTATTTCCTCTTTATTGAAATATTTCCATTTTGTTAAACAAGGAGCGTGTAACTTTGATACAAATGTTCACGGCACTTTCCCTAAAGTTTTACTCTAACACATTTTTTTTTTAAGAATACACATTTGTCCTGGCATACTAAAAGCACGTGGCCATCAAGTGGCACATATGCTTAGAAATAAGGACCTATTAAATACCTTGAGCAGGTTGCACTCAAACTAAGTAATCTAGCACGGGAAGATAAGAATTAATGAAGAAGCACGGGAAGAAGTAGTATGAAGACCAGAGCGTATGCGTATACAAAGACAATCCCAAAACACAAATAACTTAACAAGAATAGACAACACAAATCAACAGGAAGAGAATGCTAGAGAAGATAAAGGCCAGTAAGAAGGGAATTATGAAGGAGATGAATATAATTTTTATTTACAACCTGAAGTAGAGAATGGAGAGGAAGGCGAAGGCTTTTACCTATAAAAATATGGGACCAAGAAAAAGATGGATGAAGGAAGATTACAGAAGAACATGAAAGGGTGTTGAATGAGCGGCGGGAGGAGATGGAGGATGGAGAAGTGGTATTCGGAGAAGAGAAGCAGAGCGCGAGAAATTGTGTAACCAGGGGCCCAGGAGGATCAAAAGAGTTGGAGGAAGGGACGGTTGGAAGAAAGAAAGGGGGAGAGTGACATGGTGCAAGCGAGGTGATAGTGTTTAATGAGTTAAAGTGTTGGGATAAATAAATGATACGAGTAGGAAAGATTAATAGTGAATAATGAACTTTAAGTGAAGTAAGTTGTTAAAGAGAAGGTGATTAGTACGATTGAAATGAGTTAGAGAGATTTGAAATATTAATAAATGTAATGTTTAAGTGTTGAGTGTAAATTTGAGAGAAATTCCTTTAAAGTACTGGATACAGTACATAATGCTGGTAACCAGTGACCAGTAATATAATATTGTAATAATTAGCTTACTACCAGCTATAATTCTTACTGGCTCTCAGTAATTTTGTAGATTTTGGAATATTAAATTGGAAAGAAGTTTAGTAAATTTATATTTTGGTTTAATTTAATCAATTTTGAGTTATTTTTATTATATTATTTTACTCTCGTTGTTAGGAAAATCTGTAAAATAATGAAGTAAGAGATTATTGTATTTTATAGTTTATAATAATAAATAAAATGTTTGATACAAACGCTCTGTTCTAGGAAACCAGGTACCGTATACAGATTTTATTTCTTTATTTGTTTTACTAAAAGCACTTTAATTTAATTGCTGAACATTTTCAAATAAAACCAGTCCAGTCCTTTTCTGCATTGTGAACCTAAAATATTAGTTTGTAATGTATTCAGTCTAACATACAACAGAAAAAAATTATATGTATGTGTGTGTAAGCAATGCTCCTTTCTTTTAAAAATATTAAAAGAAAAATTAAATAAAATAATCTTCAATTCCCAATGATATAAAAACAGGTATTATAAAAAGTAAAAATTTATGTTCATTTTCTCATTCATTATTTTTAATCTTTTGATTTTTTTTTATCGTTAACAACTTAATGTTTATATCTACTTTTGTTCTTGAGCTTTATTTTATTTGACTTTATAAGGAAAATATATTGGATTTAATACAGCGACTTGCAAATGGGTTACGCTAGCTTAATCTGTTATATACATGCAGAAATAGCCTTTAAAAGTGTTGTCATGCTAAGCAAATAAAACGAACCTTTACCACATAAAACAAAACGCTCCTTTACTTGGATGCAGTAATCCAAAGACACTACAGATTTGCCTACGCATAAATGCCGTTACAAATTTTTTTACATCACTTGCACCAACCAGACTTTTAACGCCGTGGTCACTGTTGAGTTCAGCTGCAGCAAAAAGATCACTTTGTTTAATATTTAGTCATAGAGTGAGGAGGTTAAGAGTACCGTGTGACTATGGTTGCAATCCACTGAGTTTGGAAAGTCGTCATCTAGATTTTCCAGATGATTCCGACATCAGGACAAACGGCCAGTCGTGAGTAAGGCTCAAGCACTCAGAGTACGAACGAGTGGTCTTGGATGCTTCAATGTGAAACTCCAGACATCGATATGGATCAACATTATATGCCAAATGTAAACCAACATCATAAGCAGGTTGCATCTCAATCTAACCAGTCAAGAGATATTTGTTGAAGTAACACTACCACAGAAGGTAAGTTTTATGAACGATTACTTTACTTGAACTTGCAATTGGAATATATTTGAAGGATAATGCGGCACCATAAAGAAATGTGTTCCTATTTTTGACATGTTTTATTTTTTATCCTCTCTCTACTTGTAAATTCTTTGTAAATATTTTTTTCCGCACTGTGTTTAGTAGTTACTATTTAATAAAATAATTATAAATTATTGCGAAATGCACAGCTGATGACTTTTTTGAATGATTTGTTTCATATATGGACGCTCTTTAACATCTCAGGTCATCAACGTCCCATTCAATTCGGGGCGTGAAACGCCCGACAAATTTTGCTCAGAGGTCTCTTTTTTCAGGCTTGAGGTTCTTTTTCGTGCCGTAAATGTACGACATGGGACCCATGACTTTATTTCCCTTCCTAAGAAAGTCATACTTAGGATTTTTACGCCCGAAAAAAATCCATCGATCCTGGCAGGGGTTGAACCCGCTAACTTGGCTTAGGAGGCAAATATGGACCACTATACCACCAGGACCGACACGGCTGATGACAGTCAACAAGTATGTCAACGTGCCATTAAAAATCTTCTCACTCATTTCTCTTTGCTCATTCATTTTGCTTCTGGTAATGTAACGAAAAAGAATACTTAAATGCGGTGTATTTTCAACAATATTCATTTTCCCAAGCCGTGTTGAAAAGATTAAATTCGTATTATTTGCAATGTTGGAGGACATGTAGAAAATAACAGCCGAAGTTCACGGTTTGGATTAGGTTAACGTGCCTAGATGATGTTTCTTATCGTAGTCCTCAAAGATTTTAGTTTTCGAAATAATACGCAAAAACCAGACATTCTTTATTAGTAAAACTATTTTGCTAAGACCTCAAATTACATGAAGCCTTAATAAGTAGGTACATAAACACAAATATTTATCCTATGCACCCTATTGTTTCTAAATATGGAACCGGCAGTGGTTTCAATGCGAAAATATATTTTACTTGCGTATCTATGGATGAACACAAGATTGATTTCTAACAAGGGATACAATTTCGTGGTTAGAGTACAAAGCAGTTCATTTCTTGTCAGCAGCCCTTGCACACTTCCCAATGGGGAAGCGAATGCACCCATGTCACGCTGACATTTCGCTAAATGTCAAGGTCATTACAGAAATGCCTTCGAGATCTGTCTCTGTCGTGTTTTGCTTAAGGTAACCAGGAAGTGTAAATATACCAAATAATGCAACAATAACATTTTATACTGTATCTCAGAAAGTTTTAAAGCCATCAATATGACATTTTTATGAGATATTAAGAAAACGTAACTAAAGGTGTCCTGCAAATGTTAAATCACAAATGCACAAAAAATGCTTTTTAAAAATTTATAAACAAAAATAAAATCTTGTTGAAAATATGAAACTATTATGACATAATGATGCATTTTTTCTTGTTTGTTTATTTTTTTACATAAACCGCAGACGTGTTATTTTGAGAACTAGACTATATTTATGCTAGTTGCTTGAAAAGGAATTAATTTTCAAATTTTGAACAAAAAACAGAAATATTTTTCACTTCTTATTGGTTTACATTTTTATCAACTAATAGTGGTATTTAAATAACACTTCACATTTGCATTCATTATGTGTGTGCTAATTTTCAACAAGAATAGTCCAGCCAATCCTGAGAAAAATGCACACATGTATGTCAAATGTTTAAGTTATCGAGGAATAAGATTTATTTTTGTTTAAATTTCTTTTAAAAACTGTTTAGTGCGCATTAGAGAATTAAAAGTTATACAGCATATTTGGTTAAATTTTCTTAATATCTCAACAAAATGTTATATTGATAGCTTTAAAACTTTGAGACACAGTGCAAAATGTATACTGCTGCATTATTTGCTAAATTTACCTTCCTGGTTACCTTAAGACAAGAGTTATTCGGTAAGAAATCAATCGGTGCTGTACAAAAAATTAACTATTTCCAAAGTTTTTTTTTATTAATGGTGTTTAATGCCCGTTTTTACTCCTGAGGCACCACAGGCGTGGGCACTGATACATGAGATGAAATATATTTGCAAAGATTTTTTTAAGGAAGAAAACGTCTCAGGACTAAGTTTAGGGTACCTCTCCGGCATTTGCCATTTATGAGGACTGAGGAAAACCGGAAAAAAACCTCAGTCAGGGAGGACGGTCCTGGCGGGATTCGAACCCCAGACTTCCCGCTCACGAGTCCGCATCTTAAAGACTTCGGCCACCCTTGACGGTATTTCCAAGGCTATGCTGATAATAGCCCCCATGTCTATTAAAGGTGGTTGACAGTGTCAACTTTACGATACTATCGCATTAGATCTGACTCTTAATGTATGCTTCTTTTATTTTCTACAAGCACAACGGGGTTTTGAGATGCGGAGTCAGAAGAGGAGACATTGCTTTTTAAATGTTATATTTTCGCATTTCACTTTCTATGAGTAGATAGTTACCTAATTCTATGAGGAAATAACCCATGTGATAAATGAAGTTGGATCTTGCATCACTTGGAAAAACCGAGTGTATTTCCCAAGGAAAAAGTGCCTCTCGACTGCGGTAACTAGTAAATGCAAACTCGAACTTTTCAGCACTTAAAGTGTAGCCAATGTCATTTTTCATGGACATTGATGTTTAAATACAGAGTTTAAATGTTGTCAGACAGTATCAGAGGAGCACATGCAATTCTGTTTAGTGAAATAGCAATATATAAGATTGCATATTCTTAAGCGTTTTGTCGGGTCTGAACGAAATTCAGAATGTGGAAAACATCCGAGAGATTGCTAGAGGACTGAAAATAAGTAAAAAATGAAAGTTACTTAACATTTAGTCAATTTGGCCTAGTTTTTTTTTTTCTGCTCCATTCAGCGGAGGTTCGCGGCAGCAAAATGCTAAGGTACACAACTTTACTACTGCAAATTTCTAGAGTATTAACAAGCAGAAGGGTAACACTCATATGTGTGGCTGAACACACACACACACAGAGAGAGAGAGAAAGAACATTTAATAAAAATACTGTTATAACGCATCTATTTACACAAGATGGCGTTCTTCTCGTTTTCATGGTAGCAAACTTATCGATGATCCTTTGATTAAACTCGGGAATCGGCAATACAAATTCATTATTTATAGAAAGCATTGAATACTTTCTATGTTTTGAAGTCACAGTTCGACTCATAATGCTTGAATTTGGTCTACCCAGATTTATAATTTAATTTTCTCTTCCAATGTTCGCAAAGAAAATAGAGAACTTAGGATATAAACTTTGCATAATGTTCATTTTATTTATATTCAAATAACACAGAACGAAATAAAGCAGTTGCTTCACAAAATAAAAACAAAACGGGACTAGCTGTCATTCAACAACAGCTGACTACTAACGAAACAACGGACTATCACTACTGGAGTTTTTGCATAAAACAATGTTACTTCATGTTGCTTGATACTGAAATAACTGCCAATTTTCCCATATTTAACATACATACGAGAGTAGGTCCGTTTCCGGCCTAACCGTTTTCTAGGTATGATAAAGACAAAAACTATATTCCACTTTTCAACATAGTTACCTTTTATTGTAATACACTTCTCACATCTTTGAACTAACATTTCAATCCCCCCTCCAAAAAATAACCAGAAGTCTTGTTTCCCAAATGGGCATAAACAGCATTCATTACTTTTTCGTCACATTTAAATTTCCTTCCTCGCAGGCCCTTCTTGAGTTTTGAGAAGAGGAAATAGTCACTGGGAGTTAGATATGGACTGTAGGGTGGATGGTCCATCTCCTTGATGCCACATTTCTTCACAACTTCCTTTGCAACAAGAGCTGTGTGCACAGGCGCGTTGTCGTGAAGAAGGCGCACACCACCACTTAGCTTTCCTCGCCTTTTCTCTTTGATGGAAGCACGTAGTCTGTGCAGTAGGCCAGCATAGTACTCCGCATTTACTGTGATGTTCCTCTCCTTGAAGTCAATGAAGAATATTCCTTCACAGTGCCAAAACATTGTGGCCGTGATCTTCTTTGAATGGCCTTGGCCTTTAGAGGCGGTGCTTCGCCAGGTTTACGCCACTCCATTGATTCTCTTTTGGACAAGAGATCACAGTAGAGGATCATAGTTTCATCTCCTGTTTGCAGAACTTCTCTCTCGTTGCCACGGCAGAGCTCCAAAAATGTCTGACAACAGATGACTCGCTGCTGCTTTTGGACTGAGGAAAGAAGTCTACACACCCATCTTGCACTAACCTTGTTCATGTTTAAATGTTCATGAATATTTCGAAGGACTTTTGTTTTAGAGAGGTCCAACTCGCTATTTCTGTAACTTTGAGCTGCCGGTCTTCCATACTTTCTCCTGCCACAAGAGCTAGCGATGTTTTCAGAAGTGAGCACCGTCGAGGGCCGACCTGCATGCTCTTCATCTTCAATGCTTTCTCGACTCATTCGAAAAAGTTTGTCCCATTCGTTTACGGTAGAATATGAGGGGGATGTTTCTCCATACACCATTCAACCGCTGTTTAATTTCATTTGGAGGAAGTGCTTCTTTTGTGAGCTCGAAACTCAATTTTGAACATGATACAATCTTCTACCCATAGCCTTCTTTATGCAACTATATCTGAACAACTGAACACAGCAGAGCGGAAGTTACAGATAGAATTATTTACTTAACAGATAAAACAGGACACCAGATAAGACTTTTGTGAAGGCGATAATCCTTATCGGCGAGGCCGGAAACTTAGGGGACCTACCTTGGTATATGATTGCTAATATACTGTTTCACTATAACAACAATAATACATTAAAAGCCTTTATTTCAACTTCAGTCTGCAAAAACTCGAGGCAGGGAACAACGTGACGACAGGTGGCATTACGGCTTCCTCTCGCCTTTCCCGATCAAATTACTTAACAAAGTTCGCAGTCATTGGTTTGTTTGCGACTACAAATCAAATCCACTACAGATAACAGCCGCAAAATATAAGTCCCCTACACATAAAAATGCATTACGCAATAAGGAATATTGTAAACCATGTTACAGAGTAATCGCCCTTGTTTGTGCGAATAAACAAGCCATGGTATTTTGGCTCTTTACAAAATGCTGCTTAGTGTTGAACCAAAATTTCAAACGCAGATAAGTTTCGCGGTTTTCTATTACATTTTTTGCTTTTGTTTTGCTTATCCCTAAAATAATATACGAGCTAATTTCTTCGAAAGTTCCACTAAGTTATATTTTAACTAAACCTTTAGCTTTTATTATTTAGACGGGCTTAATTTTACATTTATTTTTAAACGATTACCTTTCTCTTCTAAGGCTGAAGATAATTTTACCAGTTTTGTTTCTCCATTTTCCGCCTGTTTCTTCTTCCAATTTCCACTTCTCTGATTTTCTCTACTCTTCAACAATTTCTTCCCGTTAAACATTTTGTTGTCTTATATCTTAGTTTCTTCTTCATTGTTGCTTATTTTCTCTTTCTTTAGTTTGTAACTTCATCTCTTCCATACTCTTTTGCGGCCATTATTTTCTTTTGATTATCTCCCTTCAATTCCTAATTTTTCCTTCAATCTCTTTTGCTTTTCTGATTTCCTTCTTTTTACTTTTTATTTTACTTCTTTTTTGTCTACATGGTCTTTAGAATCCTCCCCAAGTTTGCTATCTATTTTCGTCTTTTCTTACGATCTTTCCCTTAATTCTTCTTACTACCTTCTAGTTTCTTAAACTCTTTTTCTTAGCACTTCCACACCACTTCTCCATTGTTTTTCTTCTTTCGACACTGGATGTGCCACTGCTTACAATTCTTGAAGTATTTTGTTTGACGCTGTTCTTCCTGTTTTACCGTGAATATCAAACACGCCTGTTGTTTTCGTGACGCTTTATTTGTTTCGCTTGACTCTAGCAAGTAGCTCCTTGAAGGCAACCCTGGCAGTCACACCCAAGGACATCCTTTCATTAAATAGGCAGAACTCAAACAACCGAACAGCTGAAACACTTTGCCGCAAGATCACTTCCTTTATGAATAAAAATGCCAGCCAGAACGAGCGTCTTTTGTTCCAATTTAGAGGACGAGATTAGACTTCGATTCGAGTGCTGTTGCGTCACTAAAGTGCTACTGTTCTTCCGTCTGTAATTTGTCCCTAACTTAAGATCTAAATCACTGTCTTATATTGCAAGTGTGACTGCACCTGTGATGTGGTTTTATTCGATTTTATCATAAGAAAAACATTTTAGGCAACACAAAAGTATTCGGAAAAGTAGAGGATATTTTTAATTTCCATGGGTTAGAGCACGAGTGAAATGTCCGATAAACACAACAACGGGCTAAATGCGTTTAAGGCAACACCCAAGAAATAAAGGGATTGAAAAAAAAGTAACTTAACGTGTATGGGCAACGACATTTTTATTTGTTTTTTAATGCAGTTTATTCAGGTTTTTCAACCCTTATCTTTTAACTCAAAATTTAAAAATTTAATTTCATACATTTTTTAAAGTTGTTCATCATAAAAATGTAAAGATATAAGCAAATAAATATTTTTAATATTTACCTTGTAATTATGCATAATAGTAATAATCATAAAAGTAATATTGCGTACATAAAACATTAATATTCATAAGTGGTAATAGATTGCATTATCCAAATAATTCGGACAACCGAATCAGTTGGAAAATATAACAATTGCTAGTCAGTGCAGCACCTTCCCTTGAAGGATGTCGGTGCTGAGAGTACTCGCAACCTAGTGTTTAAAGAACTTAACATTGCCGCACTTTGTAAACAAACGAACTTATAACTACGACTCTCTTTTTTGCCCTCTCCCCTTCCTAGACGCACTCCCGCCCTACACAGAACTATATCAATTGGCAATACTGAAAAAAACTCGTCCCGCAACAGTGGCGTTATTAATTTAGAATGGCTTGCGGCAAATTTTGAATAAATTTGACCACGCAATATAATGAAAAATATTACTCGTTAACTCCTGAATGAGATATGTTGGGCTTAATAGGACATATTTGTACTATGAGTTGTGATGCTGTTTCCCAAGGAATTTTTTGTACTTTTTAGATAAATGAGCGTAGAAAATGCTTTTCACAAAAGTTGTTACGGAAAGCATCAATACTTTCATAGCCATTTTTGACAGTTAAGAAAATCTTAGGTATGCGAGTCCCGGCTTACGCCATTCTATGTTGGAATATGCGTGCTGGTGCTGTTGCCAGGAAAACTATGAACGATACATATGAGTTTTAGAGCCGCTGCTTTACAACCATTTGCATACGAAGAGCTGATATGAGGGTCCAGATATGTTGTATACTATCATCAGATTAGAGCACTAGCCCGAAAACCAATGCATATCTAACCGGAGAAGTTAGAAACAAGCTGACCACGAAGTCCCCAGCATACTTTCTCCTCACTTGTAATTTGAGCGGAATATGCGCTAAGAAATATGTAGGTCTGGGAAGTAGAAAGAGGATAGTGATTGACCTGCCGGTGTAGCTACGCCCACAGGTGTCCGGCCTGAACACTCGTTTTGCATCTATAATAAACTTTTATCCTATTGTGTGATTTGATTGCACTATTTTCTTAACAGATGTAACATAAGCAATATGCGAGCTTCCATTAATGCATGTTTTTGTCTGTTTTCCGTATATAATTTTAAATCTAATTTCAGAATATTTTACAGCTTTTAATACTGATAAACGCATTTTTCGACAGCTGCGCACTTGCATTTGTCAAAAAGTTGCTAACTTTTTGCATCCTTAAGCATTTTTACACACAAAAAAGAAAGAAAAACATAAAGAAAAAAAGATAATAGATGAACATTTACATGCTATCACGCTCAGAGATATCTTCTTAGAAGAACACGAGATGTTCGAAATATTGCAATTGTAAATATGTGCCTTTCCAAGTGTTTTATCCTCTCTCTTCTTATCTAGTTATTGCTACTACATATATATTGCATAAAACACGAACGTTTTTATTTATTACCGGATCTCATGATTTTTGATTTCTCTTAAATTAAACGGTTGCATAAATTTAAATGTGTGAATTCTGCTTACTATCCTTAGAAATATAGTATAAAATCTAGCCATATGTGTGTTATAAGAAAATATTTGACATACTAAAATTAGTTCTTTTAACCTTAAACTATAAGCTGCTTTTATAACACTAGATAGTATAAACTGTCTTATGACACTCCAGTGTTATCCACTCTGATTTAACACGTACAATGTAATATTTTTTTTTTAAAAAAAAAAATTATATCCTCATGGAGGTTTCGAAGGCTATAGTGCGATATATCGTAGAAACAATTTACGCGAACTTATTTCTAACTTTATTTGCATTAGTAAACAACCTGGTTCCATCAAACTAGAAGAAAGACAATAACAGCTGATCCCATTATTGCGCATGCGCAAAGTTCCTTCAGTGCGAGAAAATTACATCTTCAAGCAGCAATTTAATACAATTTACAAAGAACATATATTCATACTTTTTTAAATTTGTTATTTTATCTCCCCAAAAATACTAATAATTATCACAGCTGCGATATTGGTAACTACACAGGGATTTAAAATCCTCCTAGTGAAAAATACATGAACTTTTTCTTTGAAACTAGGAACGTTTTTGGAATGTCTAGGGAAAAAAATTAATACGAAGGGCTCTCTAAAACAGTGTATGATACACGTGTAAAAATGCAATTTATAACACTTGTACTGATAACTATTTTGTTCTAGTTCTCTCCCCTGGCTAGTGGCCCACAGTGCTGCTGCAAGTTTGGTTTCTGTAGAAAGCAAAGATTCTTTTTAATATATCATTTTAACAGTGATATCCGATCAGTAGCTTGCACTTGTACGCGCACGTGCCAAAGCAGTAAGAAATCGGATATGTGGAACAGGGGGAGATGTAAGAAATCTAGTAACGAGAGCTCTAAAGCATTCAATGGGTTTTTCCATTTGTGAGCAAAAATCACTGGTCTGCAATAAAAAAAAATTCTTTTTACAGAAAATGTCACGTTGGTTACGAAATTGCATTATATTTTCTTCCATCAAATACAGATTTTGAATTATATAGTTGACACGGAAAAACTGATGAAAATAAATTTCAGAATTTGAAATACTGATATATAATTACTATAAAAGAAAAAATACATATTATTAAATTATAGTCAAAGGACTTTTGGTACGCTTTTTTTCAGTCATGGCGATATACAGGTTTTACAATCGCACAGTTTCAGAAGGCTATGGTAACGTTTTTTCATTAACTTAATGTATTGGTGAAATCTTTTACATATCTCGACCATAACATCAATAAGCGTGGTTTTGCGAGTGCAAAAATAACACAGTTGCAGTGATGTGTGCTAAATCAAACTTATATCCGCATGTGATTTTTTTGTTTGCTATCAGGAGGTTTTATTTTGCCTAGGAAGTCTATACAAGGTAATTTAAAGCTTCTCCAACTGTAATTTTGGTATTAACTTTTTTCAATATTTAATTCGATGATGGTACCTCTTTTCTGCTGCCGTACCAGCAGGGCATTTTTTTTTAAATCTCTCGTATCCAAAAACCCTTTCAAATGCTGTGCATCTATAGACAATACAAACAAAAAGTTATTGTCATTAACCGAATGTAATGTTAATGTATGTAACAGTAACATACATTAACCATAACAGTTAAGTTAAAATTATACATAAGTTGTTGTGCCTGGGAAGATAGACGACACGCATGACAAAACGTGCGAACTGACAGTCGCACGTTATCCGCTTTTTGTTTTATTTATATCAATCTCTCAATTTTTGCACTGTATATCGGGATACATCTGAGAGGGGTTTTCTATATTTAGTGTAAAAACGGTTCTCGTGTTAGATGGCTTCTTTTAGTTTTTTCCGCTAAAAACAGTAAAAAGGAATATTTTTTGAATAGGGAAGTTTTGCAAATACTTTCACGCAGCTCAACCACCGCGGACTCGTGAGCGTGAGATCTCGGGTTCGATTCCCACCAGGAATGTCCTCCCTGAATGAGGTTTTTCCAGGTTTTCCTCAGTTCCTCATAAATGGCAAACACAGAAAAGTTGCCCTAAACTTAAGCCTAAAAAACCCTTCTCATTTTATCATTTCATTTCATGCATTATCAGTGCTACCGCTTTTTTTCTCCTCCTTATTTACGAACGCTCTTTAACATCTCAGGTCATCAGCGTCCCATTCAATTCAGGGCGTGAAAAGGCGGACAAATTTTGCTCAGAGACCTTTTTCAGGCTAAACGCAAGGAATGAGGATTAGACTATATATCATAGAAAGAAAAAAAAAACTGTAATCGGCGTATCATGAGTTCAATTATTTTAAGACGGATTTTTATTCTTGAGCAGCGCATTTTGTTTCCTGTTATCTGGTAGTATGCTATTGCACTCGCCCTAGAAGTTCTGGTTTCTTGGGCATGGCTGTAATTCAAAACAGTCTTGGTAATTCCAAGAATTACCAAGCCTGCTTGGTAATTCCGTGCAAAAATAAAGAAGACATCATTTTCTGATATTTTTCCAACATAATCTCCTTCCAAATCTACAAAATTAATTCTAGCGATTTTGAGTTTTGTTTATCCCCGCTATAAAAAGCGATTTCTTCAGCTCTGCAAAATGTGCGTTTGTTTAGGCGGCAACTTGTTCATTTGATACAACTTTCTTTTCCGCTAGCTATTTCTTCAACCTGGGGAACAGGAAGCAATTTGAGGGAATCAAAGCCGAAGTATAGCGGGATAATAAACAATTTAATACCAAAATCTAATAATTTTGAGGTTGCAATCTTAGACTTGTGCGCTGGAGCGTTATCGGGATGGAACAAGATCCTTTTCTTCGCCAAATGAGGACGATTTTTCTTGATCATGTAGCATAGCGTAATATTCACCATTTATGGTTTTACCCTTTACCAAAAAGGCAATTAAAATTACGCCGTGGCAATTCCACGGTCGACACCACTTGAAAGGATTGTTTTTGCCTTATCCGGTTGCAAACTCGCTTTTTCGTTTCTGGCAAGTAGGATGCACCCACGTTTCGACAACTGTCGCATATCGTCTCCGAAATTCACTCGATTCCGTTTACACGGTTCAAGCTCTACGCTTAGCAATCTTCTGCACTTTCAGTCTCAGCACCATGTGTTTTTTTTTCAATAATTTCGTCATGTCAACGGACATCTGGAACGGCCCGCATCGCTTGTGCTCATTCGGCTACATGTACACTCACCAACTAGCGGTCCTGGTGCTCTAGTGCTAACCACACTTACCTCCTAAACCCAAGATCGTGGGTTCAATTCTGGCCTGGGTTGATTGACTTTTTCGGGCGCAAAAATCCTAAGTATGGCTTCCTTCGGAAGGGAAGTAAAGCCTTGGAATGGGACACTGATGATCTGAGATGTTACAGAGCATCCTTAAATAAAACAAATCAAAAAGCACTCACCAAAGCATTTATACACAATTCTAAGCGAAGATGCACTTTCGCCATGGTTTTTTTTTTTTTTTTTTTTTTTTCCCAGCTTCTCCTTAGTTTCTGTGGGCTTTACCCCTTTCAAAAATAAATATTTTATTAAACAATGTAACTCGTGTCTCTCCATTTTGAACGCTTGTTTATAATCTAAGCAGGAAAATAACTTTCAAACACGGACTAATCTTCTGTTTATAATCCTGTATATTATGCACGGTCTTATCGAATGCCCTCGTACAGAAACGTGTACTCCATTATCAAGACGGAGTTTTATCAGTAAAAGTGTTTCGACTGAAGTGTAATTAAATGTCACTACCGCTATAGAGTTAAGGTTCTATAAATCTGAAATAACTTCGAAATGTGAAAATAAAATAGTCGTATAGGCAATGACCTTTACGTTATTTTGTGTGCAGCGTGCGTGTGTAGGACATTCCAACAGCTGGTCAACGGAAAACTGATACATAGGCAAGTTACAGTAGTTGCTCAAGAATAAAAGTCTCGATTTGGTGAGCAACAGAATGAAATCCAGCAAGGACCTTCAAAGGCAGCATGCATGCAAGCTTCTCATTACAACGTAACATTTCTCCTGCCCCTCTCTCTCTACTCGCCCGAAACACCCAATATATAAGCCACTTCTTGTGAATCGTGGGCGGCAATCGATAGTACTGTGTGATAATACTTTTAGTAGCAGCATCTCTAACTTCACTGACGCAAATTCAGCAGATCGCAAGACTTCAAAAGCAAATAGCTACAAGAATATGAGCATTTTATTCTGCTTTATAGTTGGAAGGCCGGGGTACAGATATTACACGTGTGTTTTATAGCATTTGGATAATTACCGGAGTATACATTTGTATACTTTCAATGTTGTTCGTGAAATCTTTTCATTGTTTTACAGGAAAAAAAAAAGTGTTTCAAAGATGCTACTTTTCCATGTAATAAGTGTATAACTCACAAATCAAAAGTACTGAGCTTTTCCGCTGTCTTACAAACAAATGTAAGGACTTCTTTTATAACAATCATCTGCCTCATTATGGTATTTGTAATATTAACAGAGGTTCCTATATTCTAGATTAATATAAAACTAATTAAACTGAAATTAGGTCATTAATAAGTGACTAAACTACATCTGTAATAATAACGAAAAACTCTGGAGCGATTGAAATGTTTACTAAAGCAGCATTGTTTTTCAAATGGAAGTTATGAACTGCGACAAAATACGAGCAAAATATTATAAACGTATGGAAACGATTGTAAACATAATTTATTGCCCATTTCTAAGAAAAGAAAAACATTTCAACAAATGTTAAAAAAAAAAGTATACATATATATATAAAAAGATATACACGTTCATAAGCAATACTCCCTTAAGAGCTCTATCAGCGACGGTCCGCGACTGCATAAAAATGGAACTCGATAGGGTGCACACCTTAGGCACTTCCTTGGTGAGTTTTTTCCAATAGAACGGCACCTAGAGACTAAACCGATCCGCCAGTTAAATATACGGAAGCATATATTTACCCGCACCTTCGCCCTCCGGCTAGGCTACCAGTGACCACTGGTAGGGCGGTCTAATATAGCATCGTCTTTTTCACTCCGCAGGTGATTAACCCGAGCTCTTTCAGGTGGCTCACCACCCTGCCACGCCGCAGCATACGCACTTTCCAGTGAGTTGAGTGAGAAGAGCTAGTAGGTACGGTCCGATATACTTCTCAGGTTCCCAGAGCTCCAGTAGAGCATTTGAAGGAAACCCTGAGTGTACAACTTTACCACTGCTACTGCTGAATATAGATTACCAGGTTTAGAATCGTAATAACTAAAATTAATGCTCATACTTGCATGGCCGAGCATACACGTGAGAGGTAGAGAGAGCAATAAAAATATAATAGTATAGTAACGCAATAATTAAAAAAAATATTCACCTGCTTTCATTCTTATGTTTTGAAAACACAGTTTGGCTCATATTAATACTTGCGTATATATCCAGTCCTTCAATTTCAATATTCTCTTCTAATAGTCGGTAAAATAGGGGCTTTGTTTATTGCTCATTTTCTTTACCTCCAAATAACCCAAAGCGAAATAAAACAATTGCTTCACGAATTCACTAGCATGCCAATCAGCAACTGCTGGAGAGTGTCTGTCTGAGAGCATTGTTACTTCAAATGTGATAATGGCTTTAATTCGTTCAACCGTTTCTAACAACGCCAGGTATGCGAGCTTTTCCAAATGGAATCGTGTTTAATACCCAGTATAAAATATCACACAAGATTTGCTGATGTCTGAAGAAAATATTAAAGCATTTTGTTATACTTTTTTTTTTTTTTAGTATTGTTTAACGCTCGTTTTTGCTACTAAAGCATCACAAAGTGGACACTGATATGCGACGATAGATTGTGAAAATAAAATTATCTCTACGGCATTTGAACTGATGAACACTGAGGAAAACTTAGGAAAAATCTCAGTCGGGAAAGACGATTCTGGCGGGAATCGAACCCGAGACCTCACGAATTCACATTTAAGCGACTTCGACCACCCGCATCGGTATTTTTCTTGTTTGTACTCAAATATACATAATTTCCAGACAAAGAGCAACTTAAGTGTTAAGGTGTTGTTATTTGGGCAGCTTACCGTATTCATTTAAAACAGATTACTGGTATTTTGCGTGCATCGAGCTAACTCCAAATTGTTGAACAGAAATACGAAAATAAGACGAAACAAACGAAAAAAAAAAAAAAAAAAAAAAAAAAAAAAAAAAAAAACGGCGTGAGAAAATAGCGCATAACAGAAAGAAGTAGAC
This sequence comes from Metallyticus violacea, assembly GCA_030762175.1. NCBI lineage: Eukaryota > Metazoa > Arthropoda > Insecta > Mantodea > Metallyticidae > Metallyticus > Metallyticus violacea. Next base: position 72,434,507 of record CM060836.1, read on the forward strand.
ATTAAATTCATAACAAAAGATACTATTAGAAGATAATTAAAATAAGAAACTTGAGGCGCATTTAATGCAGATATGGAAGCTGAGTCAATCAGCATTATTAGCAGAACCGGTTAGCTAAGTGGTGAAAGTTTTGCTTAGCGAGAGGGAGAACATGTATTAATTTCCATGATCCTTGCCTTTCTCACGTTCCTGTTACCAGCTAAAACAATTGCCTGCTTTGGTTGTGAAGGCCGTGCAAAGCGAAACATCAACAATACTGCGGTTTCTCAATGGAGCCGGAAGTTGCTCTAACATGGGTGCTGCTCCCGCAAAATTTACTATTTTAACGTAAAAATCAACAGCAAATTAAAATACCCGCTTTTCATACGACGGCCAAGACTCACGAATATTTCGATTTTTAAAAACGCAACGTCATCTGCATTTATTTAAAGTCCCTGAGAGCTCTTGATCTTCAATTTATTTTTCAAAAGTTGTAACAGCTGGTATATGTTTATGCATTTGTTTATTTTCTGTGAAAATCCCGCATTCCATCGCTAAGATTGAACCGTGCCGTTTGCCCACTCAGTTCAGCACAGCTTCCAAAGAAGCATTACGCTATAAATAGTCATTTTTACAGGACTTTAATTAACTCATCTGATTATAAAATGTTAAGAAACGCGCAAAATAAATGGCTTACTACAAAGTATTCTGCGGTTTAAAATTCCTCTGTGTTGTGATAGCTACGTAATTACAGCAGTCTTGTTTTTATACTCTAATATATGCATTGTTTTTTCCCCTTACAGACTTTTGAGCCTGTTGCACGAAGCTTGTGATCTAGTAAACTAGTCTCTATTTTAGTATTACTTGTTTAATTTACAAGTGTCTGTTTCTAGAACTTATGAACGCAAACTACTATATACTAGAGTGGCAGACCGATATTATCAGCGTGCGATTTTGTTTTATCAGTGTTCTGTTTCGCGAAACATTTGGTATTGTTAACTAGTGGAATTCTACCCGTGAATCTCGAAATGGTGCATTTACATACTAGTGTACATATTTTAGGTTAGGTATTGATTCCAACAATTAAACTCGATGAATTTTAATTATAAAAAGCTCATTAAGGGTTATTTATAGAACATGGGTCTAAACCCCCCCCCCTACTCATTTCCGTACTTCTTAAATTAATTATTTTCACCTGAAAAAATACCATAGAAACTGAGATCTCACTCCATTATTTGTAGATGGCAATATGAATGTAAAATAAAAGCATTTACCATTGTAGCTTTCTTGATGTTTGGCCAAAATGTACTCCTTACATATGCGCAATCTTTTTCCGATGTAATTATCCCCATCGCTTTCACAATTTGCTTTTTTCCCACATTTCGACTTTGTTTTTCTTCGAACTTGTCATAAATTGCCCCCAAAGTATTTCTTTATGCTTATTAATTCAATGCAGCACTGTTATTTTGTTTTGAATGCTAGAGGTTCTTCACGATGTTACAAACATATGGTTTGAATATACGATTTAAAATACATATGGCGTAAAAAAAATCGCATCGAAAAACAGTCCACGGAGTATTAAATATCCTCGAAGCTGCCTTCTCAACTCTAGAATTGTACGATTCTACCATTGTGGAATAGATGTTTATTAAATAGGTTTTATGAGAACTGGTTGAATTACGGCTAGTAACTAGTTGCTTTGTCCTGATGTCATTTCATTAGTGAGAGCAGCCTATCGCGACATCACCAAAGAGTTTACTGCCAAAAGATATTTTTTGATTACCGTTCCAAATACAACATGTTACATCTTTGTTTAAATTACCCTAAACAATAAGATATTTTGTATGAATGAGCGTAAGGGAAGTTCTGTTCTAGAATTCCAGAGAGTGTCGCGCAATCATCAATGGTGATTTAAGAAAGGGGCTACTATAGTATTACTATATAGAAGGAAATACCCTGCAGTGGGGTCCTAAATGATGTTCGGTAAGAGACTGGCTGTAACACACTGTGATAACTAGTAATGAAGGTAGTGGAAGGTTAGGGAGAATTTGAGTAACTAATCACTTGAGTAACATTTTTTTCCATTTGAATCTAATTCTCTTATTTTGGCCTGAGCTACTCCATTTTACAATGTACATTATCTCTTTAAGTTTAGCGGTCACGAAAGTTCAGAATCAAACTTTGTATTTACCTTCATAAATTAATCTACATCTATTCTTTTCTTTCTTTCCCTAAAGATCATGGGGCGCTTGGAACTCAGGATATTGTTGAAAATTTTGATATGGGGGATTGTTGGATACATAAGCAATATAGGTATAGGGGATTTTGAGAGGAAGTAAGAGATAAAATTGCGAAATGAGAAATATTTGCGAGCTTTAGAGAGAAGAATTCACTAAGAAATTATCGACAGATAAAAAGAATTTGGGGGAGTGAAAAGTACCTAGAACTTTGTGATAATCTGAGGAGGGAAGGATTCGTTTGGGTCAGAACAGGAGTAATGCATTTAAAGAGGGCTAAGGAATAACTGTGAGAATGAATGTCCCATGTGTATTGTGCTGATACCATAGCACAATACTTAAATATTAAAGAAGTGACGAGACTACAGGTATGGAAAGTGAAATGTAATACATTTGAGCGAGAAATTTTAATAAGGACGATTTTAGGGATTAAAGGATATAACCATATAAAAATCATGGGAGAATACTTGGATAAAGTTACGGATAATTCGTAGAGGAAGATTAGAAATAGTGCAGGTGAAGAGAGTTTAGATATAGAGGATTAGTAAATTCTGATTACTAGAATAAGTAGTGTGAGCGATGAAATTGATTATGATTTGCCTGCAAAACAACCTGGAGTTAAGATGTATTGAGACTCGAAACAGTTTCGGTAGGTAACTTTTGAGTAAATTGTAAAATGTCGGATACGTAATCTATTTTGTAATAAAATGTGTGCCAAATAAATAAATGAATATAGTGTTGGCTGGCAATATAATTAGAAGTTAGTAATTATACTTTTCTTTCATTAAGAAGTTTGCATAGTCTAGGTTAGCATTGGAACATGGTCCCTTGGATATTCCACTGGCGAACCGGGGATCAGGGTTCAAAATTATGGTTATTTGTGAAACAATGGAAGAATGTAAATTTTAATTGTAAGGTTGTTTGTGTTTGCTGGAAAAATAAATTCATTAATTCAAATTCTTTCGCTCGATTTTCTTTTACGTATAGAAACATGTAGTTTTGATAGTAGAGGAGAAGGTGGTAATATGGCACCCCGTGTATTTTGCTGACATCTAGTGAATGCTATTTTAAACTATTCTTATCGTGACCGTTAACACAGAAGTTGCGCTGCTGAGCTCTTCCTGCAAGTACTGTAGATACTTTGTGTGGTTTTCTGTTTTACGGATTATTGAAGTTATTATTGACAGGTAAAGAACTGCATATTATGTTATGGTTTGTTTACTACTGAGAATCCCGTGCTTCCAGAAATGTAGTACACGAACTAGTTTTATTAATAATGTAACTTGAAATCCTGCATAGCTAGTAGAAAATGTATTTCTTTTAGATTATTATATAACATGGCGGTGATGATAATGTGGCACCCCTTCACATTTGGGGTGCTCTATTAAATACCAATTGATGATATTGTATTTACATTATATTATATGATTACAGAGCAGATTGACCCCCCGCAGTCTAAGAAAAGAAAAGGTCCAGAAGCAATGATTAAAGCCTCCAGGCGCAAAAGTAGGAGATTTAAAAAAGCGGTTCGGGAGTTTTCAGTTCCTAAGACTACTTTAAGGCAGAAACGGAGACATGTCCAGAGGATGTGGTATCTAAGAAGGTAAAAGGAAGACAATTTTGTCTGCTGGGTTAGAAGAACTCGTCTATATCTGCTTGTAATGGGAAGTAAACGTTATGGCTTCACTAGTAAAGACGCTCACTTGGTGGATTGTCAACTTGCTGAACGAGACACCTGCTGAGGTCAGTCTTAATGTTCCTTACACTTCAGGTGTTAACGAGCATGTTCCTTAACCAAAGAAGAAGACCTCAAGCCGTGATCGGAAGGCATCTACAGCAGTCTACCCATATAAAAGGAATTTGGCAAAGAGGGAGAAGAAACACAGAACCAAGAAAGACATGCTCAGACATCACTTCCTGATGCACAAATAAGGCGAAAAATGCAAGAGGAAGGAAAAAAAGAACACTTCGTGATAAATATGAGAATCTGAAGTTTCTGATGACCATGTGTCCATTGCTACTGACAGACAGCACTGAGGCGAGAACCGTCGCCAAACGAGGAGGGCGCTTTTTCTGTAACGGAAAACTTTTGGAAGACAAGCGAGGAGCAGAACGTGTAAAATGTGGTGTCATATGTCAGTACTGGATGTAGGAACAGACTATATTTGAGATTATTGTAAATTATAGTGAAATTACTCTATAGACTCCCTCCTGAAGGATGTTTTTCATATTTGTATGAGTTTTAGATAATGTGCATTAGCAAAACACAGAAATATCGTTTAACTTGTTCAATTTAACCTTACTTCGTTTATTTCTCTTTCCTGTCCAGTAATTGTACTTAACACATTGGGGGAGGGGCATATTTCGAACTCATTTGGTCGTGAGAGAATAAACACATGTTTATTATAAATAAAATACATAAACAACTACTTAGCATACAGACTTTAAATAATTATATGCGATGCAAAAATATACTATCTATCTACTAATGTATGTTTTCAAAATATCGGGTAAGAGTTTTCCTCAATCAACCAGATACAAAATGGGTGTTATATTACCACCTTTTCCTCTATATGTGCCTTCTTTCTTGACTTATGTTACCAAACTTTCTGATACACAAGTAGCCATGGTAGTTTAATCAGTAACCTTATATGATAGTTCATATAATTTTTATATCTATTAATATTGCGTAACGTTATATAAAATTTCACAGGTCTGACCACATAGAGAACGGCCCACTGTTAAAACTTGTTATCCGTGGAATGATTTCTTTAGATGTGGAAGTAGCGGCCATTGAAAAAAATTAAATTCCAAAGTGCATTAAATGAGTTACTTGGTGTTACAAATAAAAACTTCTCCTTCACACTATTTTACCGAACGAATCCCTGTACTGGAAACGTGTACAGAGCTTTTGTAATGGGTGTCTTATAAGTCAGAAGCGCATGCATTGTAATGGTCAACTAAATGCGCAGGGATAACTTGTGGGCTTTCTTTCCTTAGATATTTAATATTAAGAATGAACATTTAGTGTCAGTCAGATGAGAGTAGAAACAATATATTCTCAGACCAAAGACACCATGTGAGCTTGCAAGAGTTGACAGACATCCTAAACAGCCCAAGAGGGTAACAGATGTCAATACCCTCTGCCGAGGAGCACTCCCAGATATTTATCTTATCCGAAGCGATCCGGAATTGTTACAAATAAAGCAAAGCACGATATAAAGAATTATTGCACATTCCGCCTCTGACACACAAGGAATTATACTCAGAAACTCTGGTCCAAGCGCCAGAAATGTTGCTCAGTACCACTACATCTTCAATGGCGTCCACGGCCATTGGTTTTTGCTAACTGTTAGTCTGCGTTTAATCTGTCAAACGTTTATAATGTTATAGTTGAGTATTTAATGAAGTTGTCCACCAATTTAATGGATTAGGCAGTTTTAAACATTCCAATTGATTGGCAATCTCTTCATTGCCTTGGTAATCTGCGACAATGTTGAAGGTTTTTCGTAAAAGTGCAACGAATCTTAAAATTTCAAGAATTTAAATACAAACTTTACAAGGTCCCTAGAAACTGTGAAGTAAAAAGTAAAAAGGAGGGGGGGTATTCTACTTTGATGTTACTTTTACTTTCTTAACATTGTTTGAAAAGAAAGAAAAATAAAACATACTGAAAACTGAGGCATTTAAGTCCGCCACCGGGTGATATCAGTTGTTGTTTTTCATGAAGTCATTTTAACCCTGTTGTGTTGTTGGTGTGGTGTGCACATGCAAACAGAAAATAAAATATTAGCGCGGGTTATGGAGCTGGACTCACAATAATGTCCAAATTCTGCATCTAATTCGAGTCAATTGGGTCAACTGACACGGACAATGTTTTATTGTTTCTTAATCCAATGAAACTGTTGACATACCGCGTTTGCCTCAAGCCACAGACGGAAAGTCCATTAGGAGAAGAAAACCAATATCTACTGAAAGCGAAGACTAACAAATATAGTTTTAAACGAAACATATCAGTGCTGCACTGAATAACATCGCTTCTAATTATAGCACAGCGATAAACACCCAAGGTGTTAAATTTTTATCACTGCGTTCACAATATATTTAGAAAAATTATTCCCTTCGCCAAACTCGATTTTTTTATATTTCCCAAAGTCAATGTTTCCCAGCTATTTCATATAACCTTACTATTTGTAAAAGTGATATATATATATATATATATATATATATATATATATTTATATATATAACCCCCAAAATGCTTTACATTGTACAATGTTTATCATGTTTCTTGAATTGAGGTAACAAATGTATATGTGCCAAATATGAGTGGTTCAACTGGTTTTCTCAGAAAGGATAGTCAGTCTTTCTCTTAAGAACTTGCATTAACACTTTCTCTCGTCTTTATTTCCGTTAAAGTACAGCCTGTCCACAGAAACAACCCGTAATCATAAACTGTTATACTTTTAATACGGACTTTATCATGATGCCATTAGAAAGAAGCGCTCACAGAATTCCTATTTTGAATATGGTGAATTTTACAATTGCTGACGGAAACAGATGACACCACAAGCACAAAAAATGTTTTAGTCACTGCTCTTTGAAGCAAACTGTGTGAATATTTACATTTCAAATTCTGCAGCTATTTAGTGAGTTAATGACGACCCTACAGGAACACAGTTGCGAGTGTTTTGGAATACCATAGGACATAGGATGTATGACAATTCACAGTGCCTTCAAACGATAGCCACCTAGACTGTGCATATATAATCAAAGGAAAGGTCTTTCAGGGTTAATAGACTAGGGTTAGTTGTAAACACGTAATATCCTGTTGCAAAATGATAAAAACAGGCTGAATACTCCATGGTCTTCATGCGCAAACACTGTTAAGAGTCAACATCCTTGTGTCTGTTGTACTCTTGAAAAGTACACGATTAAATAAATAAGGGTCGGAAGGCACTGTTATCCAGCTTCGAACAAGACCAGGTTAAAGCATACAATAAAGAAGGATTTTCGTCTCGAGAAACAGCAAGAAAGCTTTGCAGGTCACCGCGCTTAGCTTCCTGAAGCTAAGAAATGGAAATGTCGCCTGGAAGACCTCAAAAACTTACACCTCGATAAAAGAGGCACAATGCTGCTCGTGATCCCACTAGGAATGTTCATAAATGGACGTTGTTCAGGCTAGTGAGACAGACAAACATACATACTGATAAATAAGAAAAAGAAGCAATCAGGTTGACTGAGCTAAGGAACGCATCATCTGGAAGGAAAAATGGAAGCGATTATTCAGCGACGTAAAGAAATTCAGCTTTACTGATGGTTGGGCATACCTCAGAAAAGAAAAGGAAGTGATTTCATGAGATAGTAAGGAGCAAAGTCTCTGATGGATCGGGGTGGATTCGTGCACGGAGGGAAAGGACATCTTGCGTTCCTGCAGGTCGTATGCAAGCCATACGCCATCAGACACTGCTTGAAGAGTACCTTTTGCCTGTTGCAGAGAGGACTGGAACAGAATTCAATATTTCAGTGGAACAATGCAACCATTCACACTGCCAGTTCTATAAGGCAGTAGTTTCAACGCAAACGCTTTAGTGTCGTGAAATGGCCTGACCATTCCCCGGACCTAAACCCTATGGGGAATCTTATGCAGTCAGTTTACCGCGATGGGAAGCAATAAACCAGTGTGCAGCAATTAAAGACCTCTATTATATCTGCAAGTATGATCTTGTGTTACAGAAGCTTGGAGAGGATCGCGTGATTAAACTTGTTCTGAAAAACGGTTTATAGGATATTTATGACAAGTTTCTTTTAATAGTGTTTAACGACAGTTTTACCACTGAAGCACCACAGGCGGTGAACAATGACGATACATGAGATGAAATGATAAATTGGCAAAGGATTTTTTAAGAAGGAAACGGTCCAGGTCTAAGTTTATGGTCCTCCCCGGCATTTGTCATTTTTGAGGACTGAAGAAAACCTGGAATAAACCTCAGTCAGGGACGACGGTCCTGGCGGGATTCCAATCCCAAACCTCCCGCTCACGAGTCTGCGCCTGAACGACATCGGCCACCCTTGGCAGTTTGCTGACAAGTGGTCTTATCATTTTGCAACTAAGTGTTTTTATTCGACAGTCTCTGAAATTGTTGCATTTGTTTGTAACTAATCATATGATAAAAAGTATATAATTATATGTATTTCAGTAAAATATATTTGATTTGCTCTTTACATGACGAGTTTCGTCAGTTGGTATTATGATTTTGCAACGCACACAATATCATTTGAACACTGAGGATACAACGATTGAAAAAGGAGTTATCATAATGCAAGAATCTTATTTGTGCACGAAAGCAAACACCTTGATTTTACTGTGCATGAAGCATCTCAAAAGATATTCAACATATGCTAATACAACTACTTTGTTATCTGCATGCGCACGGCTACTTTCTGCGGATGTGCACATGTCGCAACTGCAAAACGGGATTCGACGCGCGTAAAGTTGCTATTTTTATTTTAGTGTTCATATTTTCGCTGAAAGCATAAAATGATACTGGATTTAAAACTGACAATTATTAGCACTAACGTGTGTTCAAAATTAAACCTTTCAGCGGCTGTACGTTACTAGCATCTGCGCAGGAAATTCCTGTATTTCATTCTACGTAGCTTTTCTTCTGTAAGAACACGGCTGGTGACATTTCAGGGATGAGTTAAGGTCGCTCTCTTGTGTCCCCCTAAGAGCACTATAAGATTTATCTAAGCATTTTTTTTATTGATGATCTTCGTTTCGGAGGAAAATGGCCGCGACACTATAAATGCCTCTCTCTCTCTCTCTCTCTCTCTCTCTCTCTCTCTCTCTCTCTCTCACACACATACACATAATAAATCACCTAACGTGAGCAATATGATTTACATTTTCGAAACTGTGGAATCACTAACAGGTTTAATTATGTGTAATTATAATTAAGTATGAAATGAATAGGATAATTAACATTTAAAGGTAGTTTCATTCTAATTAATTGTCTTGCTGCCAATTCCAATCAATTGTTTTTCTAACGATGAAGCGGTCACTGCTATTGTAATTGCGATGTAAAATTATAATGCTGTTTTTAAAACAATGAAAATACAAAAACAAAGTTGCATTTCTAGAACTTTGCATATGTTAGTAATGCTGAACATTCTTCAAAATTCCATCAAAAACTGTCTTCTCTTCGTGTGGGGAAGACTTGCTATTAATGTTAATAATCAGGTGCAGCATGTGCGCCAAATGCAATAATTAGAAAGCCGTTGAAATGTTGACAGCAATTAAGATTAAAACGTAGTACGTGTTAGCACAAGGCTAGAAAGTTGCCGTTTTGTCTCAATTAGTTGTACATACGTCGCGGTGTGTGGTAGAAAGTTATCAAATGGAAACTAGTGAGTGACTTCATTGATGAGGTCACATCTAATGAAATTAACTTTTGTTTACTTGTGTGCATGGATGTATAAACAACCAGCACCATTTAATTAATGAATTTCTTTATAGTTTTTTCCCCCAACTATTTCGAATTTAGCCTGTTTCAAAATAAAAAAAATGAGCTGCAAATACAAACCCAAAGCCCAGCTCACAAGCTAAAACAACGACTATGGTATTTTCATTTGTTTGATAACATTTTCAAACCTAAACAAGAAACATTTTTTGTATACATACCAGAATAATAAAGTCATTATGACTAGCAAATCGTTAAGCAACATTTTGATACTAGCTGCATAAAATTAACATATTTAAAAGTTGCCATTAATTTGTTTTCATAGCTAAAATGCTGTTCAATTAATTTTATGTTACGATAATATTGAGGAAACAATTTATCTGAAAACGGAATCAACCGTTCACCTTAATACATAATTACAGAATTAATAAAATAATTAATACGTTAATGTTATCTTCTAAATAAATTAGTAGAATATGATAATACAAAATTTGTTTTGAAACACGTGCCAACACGAAAGTTTCCGATACATACTTAACATTTATATATATATGAAACCGTTCATCATTTCATCACATGTATCATCAGTGTCCTGCGCCTGTGGTGCCTCACATCCAATCAATTAATCTGTTTGTATTCATTCTGAAAAGTATCACATGATTTTCTCAGTTATTAGTAACAAATCAGCCTTTTTCAGTTTGGGCTGAAATTATTGCGGTAAATCTATCTTCGCTAACAATAGCTATAAACAAATAAACGAAATCATCTCCATCGATACAAAGATGTAATGAGTACAATGAAAGAAGGATTTGGCTTCAGAACAATTCATTAGAAAATCAACATTAATATTGGTTTCATTTTATTACTACCCTTTTATTGTTCTGGTATAAAAACAGCGTTGAAACTCGTTCATAATGTTATACAATCATTGTATTCGCTTCGGTCGTTTCATAAAATACTCCGGTAATAAAGTGTGGAAATTTTGTACCATGATATATTATCATACAAAACACAAAATAAAGTTTGATAATGTTTTCTGAAGTATATAACGATCATAAGTCCATCGTTAGTTCAGCTAGCTGCCCTTCTGAAGATAAAACGCTATGATGAAATTTGCCTCAAAGCTGGGTGCACGATCAATTTACTGGAACCGTTTACTGCTTCATAAATACAAAAAGTAGCAAAAGAATTTTATTTTGTATTTACTTTTTGTAGAATCAAAGGATACTCCTCCAAACAGATAATCGTCTCCCTGACGCCATCGCTTAGCTCTCAGATTACACTTCTAAGTAATCCCTTGCGTAAGCCTACTCACTTTCTTCGGAGATTCCAGCTGAACACATGAAATAAAAGTACTCACCTCACTCTGCACTCAATAAAGAAAGGCTTTTATCAGTGAACAGTGAAGGTGATGTTTGCGTTCTCTTGCATGCTTGTTCATTCATTCCAAAATTTAGAACAAACTCCAAACGGATCATCGCCAAGTGGCAAGCATTCAATTCACGACTCTTGGACGGTTTCTTCTTCCAAATCTTCTCAACGCACATTTGCGGGGTGACCGACGAATCAATTTGCAACGGGCGAAAGTTTAATTGAACAATTCAGAAAGTGCGGATTTTGCGTTACTTTTTAAGCTACACGATCAAGGATTTCTGTCAGTTCAACAGCTGAGAACCGAACATAAATAAATGCAAATGCAATACGAACATTGAAACTGACAGCCGGGAGTTCATATTTGATATGAGATTTTCACTCAAGTCGCACAGTGATTGTAAACTGTGATAGTGAACAATGCCGTTAGCTATCCGAGCAAGTGAAGTTAGAGAGACCCAGCTCTAATCAAAAGGCTGAGCATGAAGAGTGCGTCGATAATTTTTGAATGACCCCAACATTCAAAGGGATAGAAATGATTCAATATGGACAAATTTATTTGAACACTAAAATGACGGCAATAGATCTCAATAATGCTAAGAAATGGACAAGGGTATTTAATTTTCCCACAGCCTTGCGAGTTCCATAAAGATTTAAAACATGATCTAAATATAAATGTTTAAAGCACCTGTAAAGGCTAAATTGTTAGTACTAAACAATCAAAAGAATTTTCTAGATGAATATTTTCCTGAATGCTGGGGAAAACGCATACAGAAGAGGGAAATTTACTTACACACACACACACACACACACACACACACACACACAGAGCATTGAGCCTGACATTTTGCAGCGCTTGAACGTTTATGGTGTACATTTGTTGCATGAGTTTGTGACCGTCCCACAGTCCGAAAACAATTTCTTTTAACCACATTTTAGAAAATCTGATCTGAAACTGTACTGTTAATAAGTTACGTATCGATTAACCACGAATATCGAACAATTTTGTTTTGATGTTTAACGCACTTTAATTCTATAATGTAATGATGGTACGCAACATAAAACCAAAATAAAAGAAGAAGAAGAAGAAGAAGAAGAAGAAGAAGAAGAAGAACAAGAACAAGAACAAGAGGGAAAGGAGCTGAAACGAGTGCCTTAAAGGAGAAATGTATATTATTTATGGAGACCATTATACGCGAAAGAATGTCACGCACAGTTATTAGGTAAAGCAACGAAGTACAAAACAAAAAGCAATAAAGAATAAAAAGCTAACCTAGCAGTAAAGAAACAACAGGCTCGCAAGCACAAAAAAGCTTTGATAACGTGAATCGGTACATAACGGTTAAAACGGCAGTTGCGATAAGCGGACATTAACGTGGGAAACTGCCGGAAAAACTTTTTCCCCCGTAAATACGGCTCTATCCCCCCCCCCAATAAAATTTATTTCAACTTTTTCTAGAGGCATTAACATTTTAAGGGCTAGGCACTTAAATAGATGCGAAAGAAGCATGCGTATTTTTACTACCTATAGAAGCGTTTCTCAATCTATGGATTTCCTACAGAGGGGCTTTTGTTGTCAGTATGCGCTTAATTAGTTTTACGTTCCCGGGTGTTTTTTCTATTTAAATTAGAGTGTACTAGTTTAACTTATAATAGGTCTAGTGAAGTTTAATATCCTTCAAGGTGGGTCCCTGGCTTAAAAATGGAAAGAAACACTGACGTATAGATCAGTGTTGTTGCAAATAGCATCAATGTGTGAATGAAATTAGGGTGATTTGAACATGCATCAGAATAAAGACTTACTTCCATCGATTTAATGAACAATACATTAGAAAATTGCGTTTTTAACAGGTAGGTGAGATCAATGAACGGTCGTAAAGACTGGGTTTCAATGCTAGCATTTGCTTATGACTTGGCAGGATATGAACTGAATTTAAATTGTTTTAAAAAAGTATACCTCTCTTTCTTTAGAAAAGAAACAGTTTTAAGTTTATCTTTGAGTTATACGAGAACATACATCTTGAAAAGAGTCATGCAGCAAATGACTTTTGCCGTCGTGAACGTGCTTTTTCTCAAAAACTACTCAAATTAAGACACATTATTTTATTCACTCACTAAAATGTGTTTGCCAAAATGAAAAAAAGAGGACTCTTTTGTATAGGGGAAGGCAAGGTTTCTCCAAAACTTTTACGTTAAAGATAACGCACCTTTGTTAAAAAAATGTACTTTGTTGTTACCTGGACAAGAAACAGCAGAATACAAGAATGCATGCATTGGGTGCTGCCGAGTTTCGATATAGTGGAATATTACTCAAAAGAAGCCAAGGGTTCTATGACAATTTGACAGCTTCAGACATCGAAAGAGAGGATGACCGAGATAATTAGTGAGAAAGTAATTGTGTTACGGGATAAGTGATTATCCTACAATATGTCGGAAAACCATTAGGAAAAATTATGAAAAATGACCAACCCTTTTTTAGTATTGCACGTCTACAGGTAATTCATGTTCTCATCTAAAGAATTTCACTCAGGACAGCTGCTACAAGTGAAATACCTCGTGAACAGTATAATAAAAGGCTTATATAAAATCGATTATAAGACAATGTTCAAGTTTTGTTTACACTTTTTTTGTGATCAGTGAGGGTTTATTATTTTTTAAATTTATTATTTTTAATATTACAACTCTTTTCTTCGATTTATTATATGACAAATATTAAGGTAAATAAAATCAATTAAAATTAATGGCATTATGCATACATACTGTAGTACTGGGTTTTAAACTTTAACATTCATTTTTCTCTGAAGTTTGCTATTTGGACCCTCGTCGTTCATCCCGCCAACCCTTCATATGTACATACATAGTTTACTTTATGCTCGCCCACATTAACAAAAGTGTACTGAGGAAAGTTTTAAGTAATACGGTGTACTGCTAATATGTAATATGCAAAGTTATGCACTTTGGCTAAATTTTCTCATGGGTTACGCGAAAAACAAGTGTTCTAAATTAAAGTTTGTACAAAAAACGAAGGTAGACGTTGTTATAGTCTCGCTCAAGCTTCCAGGGTCGACAACTTCTACATAGAATAACTGGTTCTTCATACACGTGCGCAAGTTTTGTTGTTGACTGATACACTTTTCCACTTTTTTGAGCATAACGGAAAACTTTCACTGATAAATGCCCTCTACCCAGGCGGTACAAACTGTTTCCCGACTTCATTTAAAACTCCTTTTATCTTTTAGAACCTGCGGCGATCCACACAAATACTACACCTTACCGCGAGCGGTTTTATGAAGGGTTTGGGGTTTCATACTTAATTAAATTCCATGCCGACTGCAAAGTTACTGGCATTCTTTTACAGGGGGAAAAGGGGAGGGGGGTCCAATATACATGTCCATTACCACAACATTCGCTTTACAAACCGGAAGTCCCATATTACACCTCACGCCCAATCGCCACTTTGTATTTGTATGCTTTATAAAAACAACGTTTCATTTCCGGGGAGGTTTATACGTGGTTTAATGATTACTGACCCGTAATGATAACTGGAATTACTTCTACTGATCGACAATCATTAGTTATGTCTCGTAAAATGCAATAGCTCATTTTCTCCGTAACGTATGAACTTTAGAAGAGTCTATCAATACAAGTAATATAAATCATCATCTAAATTAAAAGCCCGATAAAGGTTTTTTTTTTATTTAATGTGCATGTGAAACACCATAAAAAAGACAAGTATTAAAATAATAAAGAAATAGTTATGCATTTTGCTAAAGTAGCGGATATTAAGCCCCAATGGAAATATTTTAATGGGAATAAAAAGATTAATGTGACATTTGTAGAGTAAATGCAAAAGGCTATATTTTTATCCCCGCGATGAACAGTATTTCTCTTAAAGTTCCATAGTTTTATCCTTTCAGTTCCAACTATCCCATACACCAGAGTATATATATTGCGTTAATAGTTAAACCACACATTTATTTAGTCATCGAAATATTGTACTATTTGTGTAACTGATTCTTTATTTTTAATTTTTAGCATAAATAGGTATGTGTATGTGAACACCAGAAGACATTTGTTATTTTTAAATATTTTTACTACTGCAAAATAATATATTTTATCTTTTTGGGATGGGACAGCGACAATGGAGGAAAAAAAATGAACTTTATGAACATGGATAGACCTTTATAAGCCTGCTGCAGCTAATTTTGTTCTCTCTTTATAGTTTCTTTCTCATTTTATAAGTTTAAGAATTTTATTTCATTTGACATAAATCACATATATTTATCATTACGCCGTAATTTGTCTTTCAGAAATTTACAAGCCATTTTGCAATAATTTTCATCGTTGTTATTGCATTAAATGAAAGTTGTTATACTTAAAGAGTTTTATATGGCAAAATCAGGAATAACATAAATGTTCATCTGTGCTTTCACTGCCTTAAATAATCCCCTTACGCAAATAAATGATAAACACAAGTAAATAAAATAAAATGATAAACACAAGTAAATAAAATATGAAATTTATCAAATTTAATAAAGT
Organism: Metallyticus violacea; assembly: GCA_030762175.1. Taxonomy (NCBI): domain Eukaryota; kingdom Metazoa; phylum Arthropoda; class Insecta; order Mantodea; family Metallyticidae; genus Metallyticus; species Metallyticus violacea. The sequence continues at coordinate 72,450,096 of CM060836.1, forward strand.
TATGGGCTATAGAACCTTAAAAAGCAATTGAAAAGAATAAAAACTACGATTAGGTATAGTATTCCATAATTTGACTTGAATATATAATACATTAATATTAGCACGATAAATATCTAGCTTCCGCTTTTAAATGTGTTTACTTAAATTTACTGCAAGAATATTTCATGTAGTAAAACAGAATTATATTATTGATATATCGTAACACTATTAATTTTGCATCGAGTTGCTCGACCCACTCCTTCGATTCACTGCAGCAGTAGCGCTAAGGAGATGAAGAACTAGAATGTTCTATCCATCAGTACCAAATATTCTGCTTTCAATGTTATCTGCGAGGAGGATTAAAAAAAATCGGTCACGACTTTCAACTGTTGCAACCTTACTGTGTTCGCTAAATCAACGTCCGTCTTTCAACGAGGGGAAGCAATTGTATGTCGTCCGTAACTTTATAATGAAACATTACTCCGCCTTTTCCACTTTGCTTCTACTCTTTACTGCTATTGGCTCTCCTATTTACCTTCACACAGATGTGTCTGTAAACTCAGCCCTTATTTTATTGTCTGTCTGACCACAGCCTCTTCTGTACAGCGGTGGCACAGAACGCTACACAGGACAGGTCCGTTGCCCACAGCACCCCAACCATAGACTAGCAGCATCTCCTGGAGCTACCGCGCAAACAGGAGACAAAACTTGCAGTCAGACTACAACTAAGCGCTGAACCCAGGACCGCGCCTCTTCTGAAACGAGAGCAGTAGCAGTCACCGCCTCCATCGAGGCATTGAAAGCTGTTATGGAGAGCTTTGCCGCCAACTTCACCAATACCCATTCCCGACAGGACGACCTCCAAATTCTATCTCCAACATAGAGGAACTCCTCCGCATCAAATCAGACCAGCCACTCCGCAACATCAACTAGCTTCAGACTCTCATCTCCTCCACCCTTCACAACCCGAGCCCAAAGTGCAAGAAACCCAAACTTTAAAGCCCCCCTCCCCCAATGGTCGTCTTCTTTCAACATCATCTCGAGCCGCCGGGCAGAAGACCATCGGAGCAGGACCTATGACCTAGGCCCACGTTAAGCAACTTTTAATATTATCGGAAGTCGGATGGGTGGCAGATCCAATAATATTGAATACAGTCCCTTGAACACCACCATTATCCAGCGTTCAACAAATTTCATCAACTACTCCAGGCAGGTAAAGCCAGGTGTCGACTGGGGTACTGCCGTGGAACACCCGTTCTGGCAACTGGTTGCACACATGAGTTATTAATCAATGTTTAATCGTTACATCCTTGGACTTGTAACTTTTACACACACCTATACATAATTAGGAATATTAATAAACTACAACAGTTAACGTTATTTATCATTCTGAAACATTTTCGTTATTGGCAGAAAAGCAAACCAAACTCTCTATTTTAAAATAACATGCTTTCTTCACACTGTATGTAACAAAAAGAAAAAGAAAACATAAGTATATTTGTTTAATAAGAGACACTACTTCGCAAACTAATTTGGGAGTAAAGTGGTTGGTAAATCAATCACAATTACTTCTGCCGTGCGCTTTTATTGACATGCAGTATAAACTTATGGAGAGCATAGCAGTTTAAATGTTTTACTCCACCTGACATCAACAAACCATGCAAGGTGATGTAAAGTGCTCGCTATTACGATTACAAAATGGAATGTTAATCTTCCGTTGTAATCTGGCACACAATTATCTCGTTCTCTTATCGTGAGAAAAATAGAACTGTTGCAGTACCGTTAAAGGCGGCCAAGTTGAGTTCTATTAATTCTTCAGATTGCACTAATTCGTATTTCAGGCAATGTAATCCGAATTATCTACCAATAACAAAGGTTTTCTCTATGCACTGTGTTAACCCTCGCTTGGTGTCCGAGACATTTTTTGACACCGCGCCTCTTTTAGCTGTAAAAAAACTATTTTACCGTTGAATTACGCTTGTCGTCCTCCAAGATATTTTTGCTGACATTTTACCATAACTAGGTTATTTATTCATCGTTATATAATCGTTAATCGTAAAATATTTTTGAACTTTTTGTAATGGGATCAAGAAAGTACTACAGGTGTGAAATATGCGATTTTCAACGTTATTCTTTTTATTTTGTAAACTTCAGCAGGCAAGTGTTTATTGTAGAAATAAAGACTGACCAACAACATACACCCTTTGCCCCCTCCCTTTCTCTCCCACCAAAAAGAAGCCATCTCTTGAAGGCTAATTTTTCCAAGTCCTACTAGAGCAGTGCGCGGTTCACAAGGTATCCAGCAAAACATGTAACTGCTGCAGCAGATGTTATACGGCATGCACTAAAGACGCTGACTAGTATGTGTGTTCTGTTAGCTCTGTGACATAGTGTGCACCGATGCTGCGTTTAAAAGCGCAGGTTCGCCTTCGGGCATGAAGCACTTTATTTTAAATAAACCTTTGTAACATATTGTGACAAATTAGTTTCGTAATATTGTTTACCATACACAGCAAGCTTTAACGTTAACCTATTGTATACTTTATAATCAATATTATATTTCCTTCAACATTTATTCTATCTCGATGCGATGGCGCAAAAGCATTATTCAAGAAGCCTGGAAATTGTAGCCTCTCGTCCATACTACTGTAGAAATTTGATATCAACGCCCCGAAGATTGAGGGTAGTTATACAAGCTGAGGGTTATACACCCGATATTAATTTGCGTCATTTTCTAATATACACTTATAAAACCAACAATAAAAAAACAAAACAAAAAGTTGAACCCAGGATATAACGTAGCAGAGCAATGCCTTATAAACCGCTACTCCCAATGTTCTGTTTCCAGAACTTGACGTTACACGCAGGACTGAAAGCATCGTGCTGCTGGTGCAACTCTTGTTGTTGAGCGCCCGAGCGGCTAGCCAAATCCGAGCGACAGCGGAGAGAAGGGACTAACTTAAGCCCTCCTCCTTTTCGTGAATATAAATGGATAGGAACGGGTAAATCGCTGTAATGAGGACATTATTAGGTGGGTGAAATATTGTAACAGTGGGAAATGTGCTCTTATTTCAATTCGCAACTAATTCATATATGTACACACACTAACCTAATCTAGGGCAAATTCTAGAAACCGGTGGATCCAGTGGTTTAGCGAGTAATTATGATTGTAATTATGGCAAGGAGGGAGGAAAAAGGCACGGGGATGGTAGTATTCTAACCCACTATCTTCACAAGTGTAGGCATGACGCTCTAACCGCCTGAGCTATTGCACCGTTGATCCTGAAGTGTTATTTTCTAGCTAATAGCTCTGTTAATTACTGTCGAGGAGCACCATTTGCAGCTAGGGCACTTAGCACTAGCAGCAGTGTTTTCGCCCTGCGAGTTTTTTTTTTTTTTTTTTTTTTTTTAATTTATGGACGCTCTTTAACTTCTCAGGTCATCAGCGTCCCATTCAACTCAGGGCGTGAAACGGCCGACATTTTGCTCAGAGGCCTCTCTTTGCCCTGCGAGTAATGAAAACCCTTCCACCCCACCTTTTTGGGGGGGGTGCAAATGTGTGTACCTACTCAACCGACATTTATATGTGCAATGTTGTAACGAATTCTTAGAAAATGCACATACAAACAAGTACCGGCTGTAGCGTTTTGGCAAAGTATAACGTGATATGTTTGATTCATAATAGAAGTTGATGATACAGGCTTTGAAAGGGCTACAGCTTAGAACAGACTCTTGCCAATATATACTTACACCTCGAAATATTGTTGTAGTGTATTTTAAGTGATTTTAGAGGTAATTCTTGTTTTATTGTTGGACCGCTCCAGTTCTTTGTGTGCTCACCTATAATGAATTATTTTCTGAATTTATTATTATTATTATTATTATTATTATTATTATTATTATTATTTGTTTATTTACGGACGCTTTTAACATCTCAAGTCACAGTTTCCATTCAATTCATGGCGTGAAACTTGGCTCGAGGCCTCTTCTTTCAGGCTTGAGGTTCTTTATCGTGCCGTAAATGTACGACACGGGACCCACGGCTTTACTTCCTTTCCGAAGGAAGCCATACGTAGGATTTTAACACCGGAAAAAATCCATCGATCCTGGCCAGGTTTGAACCCGCGATCTTGGGTTTAGGAGGCAAGTAAGGCTACCACTACACCACCAGGATCGACTGGGGGACTCCTCAGGGCAACCGAAAGAAATGTTACCATCAAAACAAAGGGCATTATCGACCACTTTCAGATATACCCAGAAAACTGTTTTAGCTTAAATGTCTAAACAAAAGAAAGCATCTATTTTCTTGTCTACTCTAAACATTGTATGGAAGTGAGCCTGAAGATAAAAAACCAGAGATAATGTTTTACAACTCAATCAAGTTTGGAGTTGACACAGTTGGTCAGAAGGCTAGACATTCAGGAAACATGGAACAAGAAAATGAACAATTAATGTATTTTTGATGTGCTTGATTTAGCATGTTTCAATGTTTATATCTATAAAGTACATTTTTATATATTAGAGGCATAAATACAGGAAGACAATTCTTCTAACAAATGTGGAAAAAAAAACTAGTTAACCTCACATTTAAAGATTTACTTGTGTAGACAAATCTGTATACAACATATCATTCAACAATAATTTCTTCAGGTTTCAAGGATCTTTTAAATAACAAGCAACATGATAACCTTATTTTAACAATAAGCAATGTTCTAATATATTCATTACTGCTTTGTGCATATATTTTACATTTTATTTTCACCTTGATCCCAGACGTATAATATGTTTCTCTAGAGCTGATACCATGCGAGTGTTAAACGATGAATATGAAACCAAGACCTTTCTGAAGTAATTAACACACAGTTAGCAGGAGTTTTCAAACATAATGTGCCACTTTTCTGCATTCCCATTGTACTCCTTACAAATTCTTTCCATGGAGCTTACATGTCGTTTTCCCATTCTGTATGTTTTCATAACTGGAACAGCCACCCATATTTTATCATGTTTTAACGATAAAATTTCTAATGGATATATCTTTGCACAAAAGCATTAAAAAAGATATTTTAGCAACTTTTCTAATCCCTTGCTCTATAATGTCCTCATTGCACATTTTATTAGTACCTTTTTTTAAATTTTATACTCAGGTATTCAATATTCACAATTATTTTTATGGTTATTTCCAGATATATCACACTTTTTTCAAATTATTTTGCATTTATTAATCCACAACTATTTAACTCACATTAATTTCCTTATACCTTAAAATGACATGAATATTATAAATGAGCACTGTTGATTAGGCTGTTTTAGCACAAGAATTAGTGGGTTTTCAACTTTCAGCAATATGATATGTGACATATTAAGTGAATGAAAGATCCATAAACAAAGAACCTACAATTTTCATACATTTATAAAAACAATAATATCAAAATGAAAACATTTGCCATCCATATATCGCTTAAGGGTATTCCGGACTATTTCCTGGCTATAGCGGAAACGTAACCCAAAGCTCAGTTTTGAGTGCCCATGGGAATGAAATGCCAGGAAGCTTTAACCTAATTAAATCTAATGCAAACCCACATCTACCAACAACCTAAATATGGAACCAATCTCATTCGAGGAAAATCCTGATGAGTCGAACCTGAAACTCTAGTAATAGGAATTACAAGTTTTGACCAGAGAGTTGGCATATGTTGATATTTTGATTATTGCAATTGAAACGAGAACTTGTTTTATTACTGTCAAATATGTAAACATTCAAACATATACAGTATCCAGCTAATAATAAAAGATGCAATGAGTTAGTCCTGATTAAATGTTTGAACTATCACTGTATTGGGCGTAAAGGACCTGTAAGCAGACATCCTAACCTGAGCCTTTAGATGTGGGGAAAGTTATAAGGGGCTAATTTATAAGCATGCACCGGCTGCACCTCAAGACATGAAACTTCGTGCTGTAGCAGCTTACAATAAGATATTTGATTTTATCATCTTGTAATAATTTCATAATCATAATTATAAATGCAGATATCTTTGTAAACACAACAGTTTCAACTTTATTTTTTTTATTTGCAGCAACACTTTTTAAGATTCCCATATTAACATAGAAAAAGAGGGGGAGGGGATAATATAAGCCAACAAGAACATATGTAATACTAGGGATATTCAATGTGGCAATGCTAAGTGACTCACCCGGTGTGTTCCACAAGTTCATTAGAGAATTTGGATGATGCCCATATACCAGCTGTCGACGTCCCGAGGATTGATTATGAAAAATTAACTACATTTGCATTGCCGGGAAATCGGAAGCACTCCGGCTGAATCTATGACGCTGAACCAATGAGCGTTCGAAATGGGTTAATTATGCACCAGTACCGTTAAGTTGTACTTAACAAACTGCTCTCCCTTTGTAGAAATGGTTGGTCCTGTCCTGACCAATACACAGAGAAAGGCAGAGATAAAACTACTGCTCTAGAAAGTTCAGCTCCTCTGTTTTATAGTTCTATACCTTGGTACAATGTTTTCTCCAGCAAACAAATGTTTATTCTAATTAGAAACACTGGAGATCAATGGAGAGAACAGATGACTAATTTTATTTAAATATGAAAACAGCAGCAACTCAAGAAAGTATGAGTGAAATAGCCTATTTTGAACAATGCCTAGTAATGTAAACAGCCACGGGTGGCCGAGGTCGTTTAGGCGCGGGATCATAAGTGGGAGGTTTGGGGTTCGAATCCCACCAGGACCGTCCTCCCTGACTGAGGTTTTTCCCAGTTCTCATAAACGGCAAATGCCGGAGAGGTACCCTAGACTTAGGCCTGGAACATTTCCTGCCTTAAAAAAAATCCTTTCCCAATATATCATTTCATTTCATGTATCATCAGTGCCCACCGCCTGTGGTGCCTCTGCATCTAAAACGGGCGTTAAACACTATTCATTCATTAACCAGGTAAAATCTTTATGGTGGTTCTGTATCACAATATACAAAGTTCTCATTCCACTATACATTCAGAAATTGATTTTGCCAATGGGAAGTTACTGTGTAACGACATCGCCCCTGCCGTGGAAAAGCAAGCCGAGCAGTCGGAACTGGTAGGGCGTATTATTTCATTATTCAGTAATTAATATAGCATTCACCATCATAATAGATGTGCGAAGTGCCTATCCTCCATTATGAAACATGCCTAAATTATTTTGAAAAACATTTTGAGACACTCCAGTGCCTCCACATATTTTATTTGAACTAAAGCGGTAATTTTGTATAGATTAAGATGCTGTAGCCGAGTGGTTTTATGCGCACTGCCAACAGATACACAAACTTTCTGGGTTTACAGTGTTTAAGACGTTGGAGGAATTTTCTAATCCATAGCATATTTCATCCAGATTCTCTTCTAATAAAACCCAGTTATTTGGTGTCAGCATGTTGTCAATGACAATGCCTTGGGTTCAAAGTTAGTTCACCTATCTGAAAATTTCACTTCGAGATGGAGACGTTTATTCCTGGAAATGTGACACGAAATTCTCTCCTGAAGTACTTGTACGACTTCTTGAGCACAAAATCATAAATACATATTTTTGTTCTAGTGTATGCCTCACTCCACAATTACACAGTAGAAAGTTTAAAACGCACTTCGTACAAAAATGCAGCTGAAATAGTTGGCGCAATAAATACAACTGAACAAGGCAAACTGCCTACGTCAGCCTAACTTTAACTCAAGTTTTTTAGGGTATTGCGCCTCCACTGAAGAGCAACCGGTTTCCACAAGTATATACAAACTTCGATTGCATACAGGAATGAGTGTATGGTGCAACTTTAATACGAAAGGAAATTAGTGGATTTTGGTAATAAAACTTTAGACATTTCTATGTAGTGAATTTTTAACGGAATCATGCCAAATAAATTCCATGTTGTTCAAACTGAGTAATGATTAGTGATGTTCGGTACGGAAATAAAAGGTGAATTCGAACTATAGGGACAAACTTTCACCAGTTTAGGAATCCTTTCCGAGTATTTTAATAGAAGAAACCTATGGTCTCCGGTGGCTCATTACCGGTTAATTTCATTATTTTTGTTTTGTAATAACTGAGCCACCTTTGTATTTGCATACTCGGAATATGATTATTTCCAACCAAAACACAACATTTGACTGCGGTAGAACATGCTTACATTACGGTCCACCACCAATTATGGCATCACCTCCTGACAACTGCAATTCCGTCCAGGAGATTAGCGCACACCGTCAGCGGCTGCTAAAATCCTAGAACAAGGTTCATATTAGTTTAATTAGATTCTTCACCTGAGCATGGAAGAAAAAGTTCACGGGTGTCAGATCTGTTCATCAAGGTATTCCCTCATATTCACTTTACGATATCAGCCCATACATTCAAGGAGAATGCCTGTTGGTAGGCTCGATTCACCACAGCATGTGGATTTTCATACTCCCAGATTTGGACTTTTGAGCTTGCCTTTTCTAGTAAACATTGCCTCGTCTGTGCACAATATCATAGCCGGATAATATTGGTTGTCTCCATATCGCCCTAATAACCAATTAGCAAACTGCAGTCTGTTGGTTGAATGCCTGGACCTTCTGTAGATGATACGGATGCAATTGCTGCTCATGCAAGACCCTCAGAAAGTTGCTTGGCTTACATTCACCTCTTGTGCAATAGGGCGACTACTGCTTGGAGGGTTGTCTCACACTGCTTTTAAAACACCCACTTCAAGATAGGGCGTCCTGACATTCCTTTCATGACCAGTATTTCGCATACTAACAGTGAAGGACTCGGTTTCTCGCAGTCACCTGTGTACAGGTGCAAATGTGGTTGCTGTTGGTGGGGGAACATCTATGCAAAACGACTTTGTGCGACTCTTCCATTGCAATGAGTGAAATTGTAGACGAGATGCACATCGGCTAATTCTTCATAAGTACTAAAAAGTAATGTACTGCAGGAAACAAAAACTGAGATGAGTCAATAAGTGGAAGGCGCTCCCCCCTCTCTTAGAGGGTCCTCGAGCTTTTAACATACCAGGACTAGGCCCTTCATTGGCAGAGGGTAGGGATTTAAAGAAGTGGCTGTGGACTACTGGTGAGATGAACTGCTGAGGGTTAATTTAATATTTGGCGATTTATGTCTTATTACAGGGGATTATTGGTTAAAATTGTTGGGTTTCTATCCTGAGTCTGAGGTGTTTCTAGATGGCACCCGCAACTATGTCGTATTCACCCAGGCCGCGGATTGGGGAGTGAAATTATGGGAAAAGTTTTGGGATATTTGGAGAATGTATTCTTTGAAGGTTGGGAAGTTGTCTTGATGGATATTGCTGTTAGGGATTTACCAGCCTGCACCTGTGGCGGTACGTAGTAACCGGTTTAAAGGACCTGGAGTCGGTGAAGGTGGGCTTTTGCAGCGATGCCCTAGACTTGGCAGCATATGTTAGATGCGGGTTGCAGTACCGCCTTATAAATCAACACAATGTTCCAGAAGGACATCGGTGAGAATTTGGGAAAAAGGGGGATGCAACATTGCCATCCTAAGACTGATTTTATTTGCCAGCTCATTGATGTGTGCTTTCCAGGTAAGGCGCATGGCAAGTCTGACACCTGAAGCCGGAAATAAGGCTGCCTTTACTAATTTAATAACTAAAGGATGCAGAGTTATATTTATAAAGGCATTAGATTTGATAAGAATAATTGTAATATATGTATAAGGAAACATTTTAGAGATAGGTATAACAGAAATTGAAATATTTGTAACTTATGTGTAGGTCATTTGACAGGTGATGGTATTTTACAAAAGGGTTTTGTATACATTTTGTAGCAAAGATGTTAGAAAGAGACAGATGTATACCTGACGCCTCTCCACTGACCGCTCCTTAGACAAGGCTGAGGAAAGGGTAAACTATCTTTTGTTAGGTCACGAACCTTCTGCCTAGGAAATACTTAGGAGTTCACAATAAGAGAAACATGTGGTCGTAACGGGACAGTATTTAACAAAGTCAGACGTAGCAATAATTTCAGAGAAAATGAAAATGTCAGAACGGAGACGAAAATGTTTTATTACAGGAAAGCCGAAAACAGTCCATCAACACGTGCGTTATCTCTGAGAACATTTGGAAATCTACAAACTAAGGAAGGCAAAAGATTATCAATAGAAATCAGAATGTAAGGAAAGGGCCGAAATTTACGACAGGTTGTTCTGGGAAAATTCACGTTCGTGGGAAGACACTAGATCAGGGGGGAGAGAATAATTCTAGCCAATGGTCATCAAATAAAAGTCAACCAATAAGGAGAACTTAGTTACAAATAAATATTTTTAAGATAGCCAATGATGATCATCCAACACGGAAATAGCATAATATACGAGGGAATTTAATTTAGCGAGAGGCGTGGCGATGTGGTAGAAAAACTGGAGTACAGGAGTCAGAGGGACATTCACAGATTTAATTTCACAGATTCGCACATTCACACATTCATAGATTCAGAGGGACATTCAGACATTCATTCAGGCGAGACACGAGAGGATTCACTCCGGAGATATACGGAAGCCGGCAGCCTAAGTCACACGAAAGCAATCCGCCTAAGTCACACGAAAGCAATCAGTTTAAGTCTTTTCTAAAGCCAGTCTAATTGAGTAGCGAAGTCAGCGGCGAACAGTCAGGAAGTAGCCCCAATATTTTACATGTGAATAAAGTATTTTAAACAAGTCAACCTGGTGTATTTTTGGGCAACACATTTCTCGTTCCCGTGGATCTATACTGATCCGCGAAACACTCCAGTGGACCCTCAGCTCGGTTCAACATACACTACGCCCCCGCAGCACCCTTTAATTCCTGCTCCACACCTAGACACGTGACTTCTGAACTCCAGGGGACGCGCCTAGGGCAATTCGGAGTTCAGACACATCCTGGGGTGATGTCTGGTGAATGTGACTACTTGCGAGTTGCTGCAGCATGCCTCCACATTACGAACCAGGTAGCTAATAGAATTGCGTATATTTGCAGCCTTAAATGCTGTTTTGGTGTCTCGTGGAGCCGGTGGCTATTGCCAGCATATAGGTAAAACGAGCAGGCTGGGTAGGATGACAAATTATTTATGTACGTTAAGAAAAGTATGGGATCGAGGACACTTGCCTTGAGGGACTCGTCACATATGGTCTGGGTGTATACAGGATATCTTCCGTGGAGACAGAACAATTTCTTTTGTTCAGGTAGGTTGAAAGGAGGTGAATGCTGTAAGGGGGACTAGGTATTGGATTAGCCAGTGCAGCAGACCTTCATGCCAGACAATGTCAAAGGCCCGCGTGATGTGTAAATGCAACGCTGGGACAAAAAGTTGATTTTAGAATAGCGATGATTTCATCTGCAATATGCAGCAGTTGGTGGGTGGTGGAGTGTTGACTCCGAAATCCAAATTGCTCCGGCCGGAGACGATGTGGAGATCCAGTACTTTCTGGAGACGAGCTAGCACCAGCTTCTCGAATAGCTTACTTATTGCGGTAAAAAAGCTGATGGGCCTGTAGTTTCCTTGATCCTTGGGATTTTTACCAGGTTTAGACGTAATGATGATCTTTGCTTGTTTTCACGCAGTCGGGAAGTAGCCGACTGAATAGGTGGGCTAGCTTTTGCTCCATGCTGGAGGAAGGACTTTCAACGCGGCACCTGTTATGCCATCATGACCAGAGGTCCTGCATGATGGTGACGACTAGGGGCGATGTTGCAGTTCAGCTGAGCTGGTGCGCTTGATCTTTTCCCTCTCAAACGGGACCTCCAGAAATATGTGTACGACTACATAATCCTGGTGAATGTGAACCCTGTTAGGTGTGTCTAAGGGATTAAGGGGTGGAATGCCGCTTCCAGGTGGTCTATCATTTCCACTTTCTCTCTGGAGCACTCTGCTATCTTCTGACTGGCAACGAGCCGGTTACTGTGCACCGGAAGACGCAGGAATGCTTTGGACACGCTCCATAATGAGGCGTCCTTGGTGTCTAGTTCACATAGGCGTCTTTCCCATTCCTCGTTAGCGTGATCGTGGAGCTCCATTTTTAACAGCGATCTGAAGGTGTGCGGAAGAATATTTTGCCGTTGTCTTTTTCCAGTCGCAGGAGTGAAGTGTAGTATGGCTTCTTGTAGGGCAATTGCGAGCGCAGTGGTTTGTGCTTCGGCATCAGCTGTAGTGGAACATGGTGGGTCAGCAGTGCTGTGAACGATTTCCAGTATGTTTTGTGGGGGTTGGGGGTGATACGGGGGTGGGGGTTAAACATGGGACTTGTGCAAAATAGAAGGACCGGGTAGTTGTCGGATTATAGCTCTGCAGGTGAAAAGGTAAGGATGCCTTTGTAGTTTGAAAGGACAGCTATGTCTAGCCAATAAGGAGGACATCTATCTCTGTATGTAATAGTGGGGTAGGAGGGAGAGAACACTGCTAGGCCTGGTTTGTGACGGATTTATGTAGCACCATCCACGTTGTGTGGTGAAGTTGAGTTCCAATTTTAGTTCTTGGCATTGTAGTCCCCCATGCCTATGGCGCCCGTGGGGAAGCCTGGAGTTCGCAGAGAGGATGGGCTTGTGGGGAGGAATATAAATGGATATGGAGTTTATTGGGTCCGTTGATAACTGAATTCCAGTTGCCTCGATGTTGGTGAGCTGGGGTAAAGCAGTCTGTGGCATTAAAGGGCCGAGTTTACGTATATGGTGGTACCTCAGAAGCCGCCCGGTCTATCAGTGCGATGGCAGATGATGCCTTTGGTTGAGGCCGTCAGCCAGGTTTCGTGCACCATTAGCACAAAGTGGTGAACTTCGTAGTTTGTTCCGGATGCCATGGGCGCAAGTTGAGCGGTACCGGCGAGGGAGGGAGGCCGCCAAGCTATTGCCACGCCAGGACAAAGTCCTTTCCTGGTTGAGAGTGGGATATTGGACAAGAGATTGTGGTTAAAAGGTGAGATACATTGTAGAAGTGGAATGTTTCGATGCGGGGATGTTAAGTTTTGGTGTAGGAACTATAAGTGTCTGGAGGTTGTTATTTGGTGTAGGAACTATAAGTATCTGGAGGTTGTTAGCTACTAATCATTAGTCTGGGACGTTTGTAAGGGGCTCCAGGGTCAATATCGTATTCCCCTAGGCCGCGGATCAGGGAGTTAAAATCGTCGGGTAGAATTGAGTGGAATTGTCTGGATATATGAAGGAAGTAGTCATTAAGGGAAAGTTAGGCGGTTGTGTATGTTGCCGTTGCGAATGTATCATGAGCGGGTGGCAGTTCGGAGGAAACGGTTTTGCAGGACTTGGAGACGATGGAAATGGGATTTTGCGGCTATGCCCCCGACCTGGCAAGCATATGTTAGCGCTGGTCTAAGTACATGTTTGTATATCAACATTTTGTTACCGACGGACATCGGAGAGAATTTTGAAATTAACGGATATAATGGCCATTTTATTGACTAGCTCACTGGTTCGGGCCTTCCACTTTAGCCTCATGTCCAGATGAACTCCCAAGTATGTAGCCCCCGTGTTTCACGGAATGCTAACGGCCTGTATGTGTTGACGAGTGAAGGAGACTTGCTAGAATTTACCGCTAGCCTCCAGGTGTTGAACCATATGGTTATATGCACACAGTTTTAGCAGTTACGTGATGCCGTGTAGATCTTGCCGTAATTGCGCTGTCGTCTGCGAAGAGATACAGTGAGCAGCCTGGGTAAGATGGCAGAAAATTTATGTAGGTCAAACAGAGAACCGGGCCGGGGACACAGCCTTGTGGGATTCCTGCACCAATAGGTCGGGGAGGATAGGACTTCTGCAATTGAGACCGTAAAGGTTCTGTACTTTAGGTAGGAAGCCAGTAGGTGTACAATGTAGGAATGAATCTTGTAGTATATTAGTCGGTGTAGGATACCTTGGTGCCAGACAGTGTCAAAGGCCCGTGTGATGTCTAAGAATAAAGCCGGAACAAAGTGTTGATTATTAAAATCTGTAATGATTTCATCCACCATGCGGAGCAGTTGGTGGGTGGTGGAACACGGACGTCTGAATCCAAACTTTTCTGAGCGTAGCACTTTGTGTTGATCTAGCCGTTTCTGAGATCGAGCTAGCACTACCTTTTCAAACAGCTTACTAAGAGCAGGCTGATAGGCCGGTGGTTGTGTGGATCTTGAGGGTCCCTTCCTGGCTTTAAGATGGTTATAACTTATGGTGCTTATTGGTCTTGGGGAAGTGGCCTATTCTAAGTAAGCTGTTGAAGAAGTGGGCTATCATCTCAGTTCATGGTGTAAGTAGTGACCTTAAGGAGGTGTATATGACACCATGCCCTGAGGCCTTAAATAGTGATGTCTTGCTCAGTATAGTTGCCAGTTCTGTTGGATTGGTGGGTTCCACCTCTTGCTCGGCCAATGGAGTTTCCAGAAACCGCTCTACTACGCTATCTATTTGGTGGACGTGGTCCAGATTTGGGGTATCTATCGGTTTTATGTGGCCTCCATCTCCACACTCTCCTGGGGCAGTCAGCTACTCTATGTCCTCCACTAAAGGCCTTCTGGGCTCTGGGAGGCGTAGGAGAGTTTTTGATAGAAGCCATACGGAGGCATCGTTTGTTTTCAACTCACCTAGGCGTCGTTCCCATGCATCATTAGCGAAGTCTCTGAGTAACAATTAGAGCTGGTTGAGCTCACGTTCACACTGTGGGCTATGGAGTGCTGTAATCGGAGCTTGGCACGGTTTTTCTCTGCGATCAGTTGCCATAAGTGGTGGGGGGAGAGTAGTTTCTCTGCTCAGTCTTCTAGGCGAAGGAGTGGAAAGTTGTACCGCCCGCTGCAGGGTGGTGGTTATGGTTACTGTCAGAATAGCTGCCTCAATTGCTGTAGAGCATGGAGTGTGTTTGGATAGCAGTGCTGCATAGGTGTTCCAGTTTGTTTTCTTGGAACATGTAGTAGTTCGAAGTGGTTTGAGATGGGGAAGTGTGCAAAATAGGACAGGATATAGCCGGAAGTAAGCTCAGAAAGGGTGAAGGGGTTTGGTTGCTTGTGTATGTTGGATAGAACAGCAATGTCTAGCCAGTCCAGCGGGCGTCTGTCGCCATATGTTATGGTGGGGAGTCAGGGACAGCACTGCAAGTTCTGTATTTGTGCAGAACGGTTCCAAGATGTGAGGTAACTGTCGAACTCCAGTTTATATGCTTCGCATTGTAGTACCCCATAGCAATAGTTGCTGTGGAGGAGCTGAAGAGGTGGCGAAGCTCCCCTGGCCGTATGGGTTTACCAGGGGGAACACAAAATGAGTAGAAATTAATAGGGTCGAGCAGGTCCAAGTTGCCGAACTGAGATAGATGTAGCAGATGATGCTGTAGGAAGGCGTTTACATAGATGGTTGTCCCACAGTAGCCATATATTCTGTCCGATCAGTAACAACAGTTTATTGAATTATTGCTCTAGAGGTGGATATCAGTCAGGTCCATTAGCACCTGGATCTGATGTGCAGTTACGAAGTAGGTTATCTCTCGAAGCTTGTCCTAGATGCCATGGGTGTTCCAGGAACAGGTCTTCAGTTTGGCTATGTCAGCTGCTCGATTTGTTTTAGCAGTAATTTTGGAGGAGGAAGGGAAAAACGGTGTGGCAGAGAATGGTTTCTGCCGGGACGGTTGTTGTGCGGCTGAGGAGAGCTTGAGCTAGAAAGGCAGCGAAGTTGGTCTGGAGATAGAGGGGTATCTTGGCTATTATTTGGAGGAAGATGGGGACCAAGGTGTGCTGGGTGGTGGGTTGTGGAAGAGAGGGAGGAGGTTGCTGGTAGCGTTGTTGCTGTCTCGGGAGCTTCGGGCGTTGTGGGTGCTGCTGATTTTGAAATGGTGCAGATCCTGAAGGTGCTGTTGGTTGGTTGCTTCCTGCCGCGGATGTTGGTGGTGGTTGGTTGGGCAGTGACGTAGTGTCTGTTGTTAAAAGCTGTTACAATCTGGTCGACCAAACTCAGAAGTTGGTATGTGCTGTGCTGTTGGCGAAAGCCGAACTGCTCCGGCCGTATCACTGCTCGAGCGGCCAAGGCCAGTTGAAGCCTGGCAGCACCAGTTTCTGAAACACCTTACTGAGTGCTGGTAGCAGACTAATTGGTCTGTACCCAGCAGGTGTTTTAAGGTCTTTCCCCGGCTTAGGCTGGGTGTTTACCTTAATAAATCAAAAGCTGAGAAAGAACTGAGCAGGAGTTCAAGCCTGGTGACGGACCGCAGTTAAAAAAACCCACTTCTACACTCTATTGCAGCAGTGAAAGATTGTGTTTTCTTTGAAACAATCATTTTCCGATTAAACAGATACAAACGTAGTTCAATTAAACAAAAAAAAAAAGAAGAAGCAATGCAATTACCCGTCAATGAACCACAAGAGGCCATGGGTTCCTTGTATCTATACACTCCGTTTCTGCTAAAAATGGATCCCTAAATTCGGTTTCATTCAGTGTTTCAATAGCTTCAAAAATGCAACTAATTCCAACACTCCTTGTCCACCCATAGATATTTCATTAAAGCGTGTACTATTTCTTGCCTTCAGATCTGCCCCTATTTCTACCTACAGGTGGTCTCCCCTACACCACTTTCTATGGCAATTATCAACTCATTTGGCATGCTTTTTTCACCTCCAAACTATGGCAGCTATTATGTATGTACATTACAGTTTATTGTTGACTGTATTGTTGTCATTTTATCACGAAGTTGATTTTGAATGCTATTCCTCCTGGAGATTCTGTTAAATCTCCAACAAATTTAAAGTAATTGCAGATTTCACCACCCAAATTTCAACCTCACTATGTTGCGGTACTTTGAATTAGAACATTTAGTTTTTCCCATAAGAAATGCATGGTTGCTGATCAAAAAAGATTCAGTGACAATTTGTAAGTAACAATGCCGGGATTTGAAAAAGATTCGTACAATGTTTCGGATTGTATTGTTAAAAAAATAAAAAAGAAAGAAAACAATGTCCCCTCTGACGAAAAAATTTTACGTTAAAAATTGACATGGATGGAGCTCGAATCGGATTTTTGAACAAAGACGGAGAAATAATGACAGACGATGCAGAATGTCTGTGGCAAGAGCGTAATATTAACTACACTCGAGAAATTATGAAGAAACTTGTGGTAGAGCTTCTAAAGAATGTATTTTTCTTGCAAGATAACGCGCCATGCAATCAACTCTTGAATGTGTAGCAAAAAACTGATGCAACCTTTGAATGGATGGTTACATACATTTACTTAACCTCATTATTTATGCCTTCAAATAATTTATGCATTTTCACATGGCATTTTATTGGCTTGTATGTGTTAATTTTGACTAGGGAATTAAAACATTTCCTACTTTGAATTAGCGCACTGTCTGTAACCTAGATAACTGATCACTGATCACCAATAATATCGTCGAGGTCTGAAAGCGTGGTAGTGATTTTTCAAGTCATTGTCACTGACAGATGTAAGGGGGGGGGGGTGTCTTTCATGGAGTTTTCGTTACTGTTAGGCTAGCCTCGGACTCAGCTCAGCTGATTACTTCTGGCCTCTTCTGGGATTTTGTAGAACCTGAGGTCCAACAGAACGATCGGGATGCTGCAGATATCAATTTATAATGTTGAATTTCGCTATTTTTAGTTATATTGTGGTTATATGGATATAATTATTCTAACAGTAAATATTATTTACTGTCTTATTATTTTTAAAATCAATTCTTAACTTTCATTAATCCTATAGCTTACGCGGTACTGTGGATTTTATGATAGGTTGCTAACTCTTCATTTATAATAAATGTCTATATAATGGTCAAATGCTGCGGAACGGCGTGGTATTTTGCTAGATTTAGAGACGGAAGAAGAAGAGAGGATAAAAAACAGATCTTGGCTTATATACAGATTTAAGGTTGACTCATGGAATATTAGTTATTTTGTAATATTTTATGTAACTTAATTTAATCATTGACATCACAGTCACAATTCCGTTTTGAAACATGAAAAAATGTTATAGTAACATTACAGAGGCATTTTCATGGTATATTTAGCGTAAATTACATTTTCCATTCCATTCCATATCTCAGTCTACCCTATACAAAAAGTCACTCGTTGCCCGGCCACTGCAAGGGGAGGGGGACCCAAAAGCAATTGTTCGTTGATAGAAGCAACAATAATACATACTATGGTATTAGACTTACGACAACGCTTACAATTATGGTTTCTATGCTTAGTGTGCAGAGTTAGGAACATGCTGCATAAATAGAAAATAATTCAGAGATACCTTTTTCACGTTAGGGCTAAGGACTTATTTATGCTATTTCTTATTTACTAACGATTATTCAAAGTGAACGGAGATTTTTTAGTTGGTATGGCGAAATTACCTAGTTTATCAAACCGCTACAATGAAGATAAAGCGACACAATTCACATTCATGCAATGGCGAGGAAAAAACTGCGGGAATATCACGCTACCTCGTGTCCTACATAAGCTATTGAGACAGCGAACTTCAGAAATATTCCATGCACAAATTCAGCATTCTTTCTTGCAGTTACGTCGAATGTGTCATTATTATATCAATGTGATTCATATATTTAAATTATTTTATAACGGTTATAGCCCTTATCGGAATCCCGCCCCCGCTAATTAGCCCCACCTTCATAGACCGCGCTCCACGTCGAAGTGGGTCACGAGACATTGACCCCCATGCCACTTTCTGCAAGTGCCGCGTGAATGGTTGAGATATTTGCAAGGCCTCTCCTCCTAGTCTATAGATTTCTTTGTTGAGCAAAAAAGGCCTTCATAAATTTCCCTCCAAGCAAATGGAGTAGTTTTAATGGAAATATGTTTTTTTCACATACGCTGCTTGCAGGTTAAAGATGGAAAGTGAGGTTAAGCATATACCACTGCAGAGATTGAGCCTACCGAACTAGCATGACGACACCCCGGTTTGCACTTGCAAAATAGTTCCCGCTCCATATGCATCCGGTAGCCTTGAGCGATCTGTCTACGCACGATTCTCATCCAAAGACTTTCCATTTCTTTGATGCAACTATTTTTTTCTGCATACTAAAATAGTTCTCGAAAGTGAACATGTCCTTTTGAACTACCATCAGTTATTTCTTGTAATCCCATTCCTTCCATGTTTCCACAACAAACATTAATAATTAGGTTGTAAAACGACAGTATCAGTCATCTATTTGAGTTCGCTCCCAGCTGAGGACGATGAATTGTTATGTAAATGTTGTCCACAATTATTTAAACTCCTAATTATTAAAACAAATTAGAAAACGGAATTTCATACAATTAGATACCCTCAGCTGACCTTGGTCAAGGCTCTGTGAGAATAAAAACAACAGGAAAATTTGATAAACTTCATCCAACAATTTGTCTCAATTATAGAGCACCACGGACCCAATGGCTGGCATGCAATAACCTAAGGCACAAATGGTATAGTAATGCTCAACTAGAACAACCTTTAAAGTATAGCAAAATAATCCTATGCCAGGCTTAAGTTAGCAGTCACTGTGACTCCTGTCACAGGGAACCTGAATAATGACAAAGAGCACCGGTTCAACACAGTATTCAAGATTTTCATTTGTTAGGCAAAAGCCCGATATAGGAAGAGAACAAGTATTTTGGTATACTAAAGCATTACCAATATTTAATGTATCCCAGCAAGATGACTTGATCTCTGCAAGAAGATGATTGGAACTACAATCTTTATGCCCTATGAGCTTCTTAGGTATTAAATAGAGTCATTACAAAAGTAAGGAGCAACAATTATTTCTAAGAAAATCTGCAAGAGAAGAATGAATATTGTCTGGTAGGAGGCTTGCAAACTTTGAGTGACCTATGATGTCAATGCCTTGCATCATGCGATCACAAGAACTCCCAACAACATGCTGACAAAAACAGGAGCATCCAGGATCTTGAACAGCCTCAACTGAATTCAACAAGGAGAGAACTGTTGAGATCATTAATGAAGAGAAGCATGCGGCTGTGGACGAAATTGTGGAGAACACTATGGACAAAATGGTGATCAAGAGATTATTGAAAGCTATGGCTATAGAAAAATTTGAGTTTGCTGATTGAAGATAACAAAGATCAAAAAGTTCAATGCAAAAGCATGACCTCTGAGGTGCTAGAGATATTGAAACATTTCAGCCTGAAATGAAATGCCAGAGCATAGAGGGCACCATATCTTGAGATACAGAGGGGTGGGCTTTGATCGATTTTTTGCAAATGGGACAAACATAGTACAAATTCTATCATGTATTGCACGATTGACATCCTGGAAGAGAGATCTACAGCTTGATTCACATAGAAAATCAACTGGGAGAGAGTTTCTCATTCCTTCTACAGTGATTGCAAGCAATCCAGAAAACAAATGTGTTAGCTTCTTCAGCATGGAGTTCAAGGGAATTGTTCTACTTCAAGGGAATATCCTAGAATATGGGAAAAATGCATACAATGAAACGAAATTATGCGCAAAAAGTAAAATAAAAATGTTTTTTCAATAATAAAGCACAATAATTTATAAAAAAGTTAATTATTTTTGGTATTAGCCTTGTACTAGTTAACAATTTCTTTGCCTAATCTGCAAAAAACTTTTTCATCACTACCAACTTCATAATGCCTTTTGTCCTATTCTTATCTGACTTATTAATTAAAGAAGTTCATATATTCCTTAACTAAAGTGCATCCCTTCAGCCCAAAGGTTTATAATTTCTTTATTTATACTTAAAAGATATGCATCAAAATGCATACAATGAAATTCAGTTACAATAACATTCTCAGTCATTATAAAAATTTCTGGAAACCTCTAGTTCCTAATTATATTTTTCCTCTATTACTGTCTCCAATATTTTATCAGTTTAATAGAAAATCAGTTCATGCAACAAATGGAATGATATATTACATTAGTAATGAAATATGTTACCTCAATAACAGATTTTATATACACAATTTCCACCATTCTATACTTAATGCTACCAATCTTTCTCCTTTTGTCTTGGACTGTAAAATTGTGATAGCAAAATTCTGAAAAGAAAAGTTAAAGAACTATTTCTTTAATGCTAATATAGAATTGGTTTGGTGACATTTATATTTCACTTACTTGAGTCTTTAATTAGACATGTTTCAGAAACATTCATTCCCATCCTTCGCAGAAGATCAACTATGGGCAGTCATAGAAATTACCTGAATATATCAATGATGGTGTCTTGAAGTTCACAATGAAGATTTTATTTTTGATGACAAACATTTTTTCCAATGTTGTTAGTTCCAAAGGTTTGCAAGTGTGTTTAATATTTTAAATTTCTATATTTTTCTTTTTAAAAATTTTTCTGTTTCTGACCACTATTTTTTGCTCTATATCTCTTTAATTATAACTATTATAACTATTCAAGCATATTTCAAATACAAAAATACAATATTAAGCTTAGCAGAGTTTATAAGATAAGATAATCTAGACCATAACTTAAAGCTAAGTTTTATAAAATACAAAAGAAAAGGCAGCCTTCCCAATTGATTTAAAGGATCTTAACTTACCTGCTGACATGTCAGGAACAGGGCAACCCATACAAAGGCACCTGCAATGCCTTGCGCTGCCTTGGTCTGAAGGAAGATGGGTGCCACTACAGCTGGTACAATGGTGGGGCCTGCTGCTGTTGTTGAGCTCACTGCTGTTGTTGTGTTGTTCAATATGGCCGCCACAGTAGTGCTCATTGTGGCACTCAGTGTAGTTGAAGTGGTGCTACTACTGCTCATATCTGCCAACACCATCAAACAAGTTTGAGCACTTGACTCTATGGGTAGTCTTAATTATGTATTTGTGTTTGACTTGATGATCAATATGATTGACAAAAGGACACAGCATAATAGCACATACTTATCAATAAATTCTATTTTAGAAAGCAACATTACAAAACTAATAATAAAAACAAATGCTCATATTTATAATGAACAATCTGCAATTGTCTAAAACAAAAGAACTTACAAACTGAGAAAATTGTTTTTAAAAAGACTGAAAGACATTAAAACGCTTATGACCAAAGATAAATTTAGCACCTAGATGTTCCTTTTCAACTGTTATTATGAGATCCACTTAAAAGTAACCTACAATAATAATTACTGTTGTCATCGACTTTAATCGTGGGTCTTAAGGTCTGTTACAGATTTTGTACTTATCAGATTAAGGTAACCATTTGTCCCTAAAATAAATCAAATATCCTGAACTGATTTGTACCAGATTTCAATAATAAATTAATATAAACTGAAAAATAGTCAACATTCAAATTAAATATTTAAATGAGCTATCAATTACTGGAAAGCAGCTGTTTTGAATTGCAACAAGTACAACAAAAGGCAAACGAGGTGGAATTAGTAAGCTGTTCCCAGCTGCAGCTGGTCCTGAACAATCATTTGAGGCTGTGTCTGCGATGTTGATGTATATTATGAATTTGAGCATAAAAATGTGAAGAAGTCTTAGCATTCCATCATGCTTTCATTAAAACATGTTATTTCAGGACTCATTGAAAGTGCAATTTCCATTTATTATACATATTAATTTATAGAATGCAACACAAGTGAAATGTTCTGTATGTATTCAAATTTTTCAATACCTAATGTTGGAAGGGCACTAATATCTGATCATTTATAAGCGAAAAATCAAAGATTGAGCTGCTTACTAAATCTCAGTCTGGATGTAGCATGACAAACTACTTTTGTAAACTGGAACCTTCAAAAAATGAATATAACTTAGCTGTTTACGAAAGAATGCACATATACCATACTATACTGCACAACCATAATTTTTGCAGCATGAATTGTGCAACAAATAAAAAAAAACATATATTGTTATGCCTTCGAATGTAGGATCTCCAGATTTGCAGTCAGACACCCTCACCAGAAGACTATGGAGATACAGTATTTATAAAATTGTAGTGAGGTGGTTAGATTGACAGACATTGTTCAGAGTAGAATCCCGTGGAATCAAAATTTTCTTCTATATTGGCCTAGTTCCTGCATTAAACAAAATAAATGCACTAATGTTGTAGTAAAATTTTGTTTTAAGTATTGTGGGGTGGTATGAAGTAATGTAAAAATGTTTAATAATACATGATTATTCAATTAAAATATGAATCATTGATTTGTACTGTTTCAGAGCTATGGATGTGTATTGACTGCACCAATATTATATGCTTTATTAACAACAATGTAACAGCTGCTTTGATTTATAAACCACTGTATTTTCTACCCACACAATCAAAAAGATAAGATTATTTGTGTTTTTTTTAACGTTTTATTTATTGTAATCTTAAAAGAAGTTAGGAACAGTGAAGTTGTTACATATACAAATGAGTCAGTATATATGTAACAACTTCACTGTTCCTAACTTCTTGTAAGATTACAATTTCATACGAGCACACAAGCCGTTAATAAGTAACCTACATTAAATAAACTGACAACACGTGGTGGCAACAGAAATACAAGATGGCTGTCCAAGAGATAGGATCCAACTATTTTACTTTTAATGAAGACTTCCTAAAAAATAAACATAGAGTTATGAATTTTGACATTCCACCAATGGACTTCTTGTTCCGTTATCTAATGGAACCACCAGATAACACTACGTCACCTGCTAGAGTTAGTCAGTCCCCAGCTGAAGATGAGAGTGAATGCTCTTGAAACATGTTCTGAAGAATTAACCAGTTAGTGAAGTTTTAGTGTCACCTAATACTGACTCATTTGTATATGTCTTATTTATTGTCACACTGACTTCATTGGTGTTCTCGCAACATCTGTAAATTGTGGACTAAATACTATAAGGTGTTAATCGGTGACTGCATTGGTATTCTCATGATGTCTGTAGATTGTGGACTGAGTCCTATAGATGTAAGTCTATAGAGTTAAATGAAATGAGCTTTGAGTCCTTGGTGCCTTAAAGTCATCTGGCATTCACCTTCTTGGGGTAAGGAAGGAAGGAAGGAAGGAAGGAAAGAAAGAAAGAAAAAACCAAACAAACAAAAAAAACCCTCCTTACCCAGGCAGCTTGAACTGACAGATATTCGAACTCAAAACCTCAGGAATGCTACTACTAGACATGGAAGCAGTATATTTGTATTTTATTTTTTAAAATTTTTTTCAATATAATTTTATCTTTCTCTTTAGTTGGTATCTTCTGAGAATATAATATAGATTTATACCATCTGTTTATAGACTTCAGAACAGTGTATGATAGTATTAATATATAGGATCATGCATCAGCAAGGAATTCATTAAAATAATTTGACTTGTTAAGATGACGATGGCAGATTCCATAGCCCAAGTTAAGATCTATGGGGGTAAAACAGACTTATTTGGTATTAATACTGGGCTGAGGCAAGGTGATGGTCTAGCACTCATGCTTTTTAATATTGTTCTTCAGTGGGTGGTTAAGCAGACAAAGATAGATTACAACAATACATTATTGTATAAGAGCATACAAATTGTTGGATATGCAGATGACCTTGATATAATGGGATGGACATTAACAATGATTATAGGAGTATATAAAAACCAGGAACACAGAGTGGCTATATTGGGGTGCTGATTAATGAAGTAAAAACTAAACGGATGATACCAACCAGAGATGGATAGAGAGTAAGGATGGAATCTAATTTGAGAATTATTGTATTTGAGGAACTGAATAAGACCAAATATCTAGGGATAATATTGACTAACAATAATAATGGATTGATTGAAGTTCAAAAATGGATAGCAGCAGTCAAAAGAGTTTACTTTGCATTGATTGGAATTATGAGATCTAATATGTGCATAAAATTTAGAATATACAAAAGGATAATCAGAAGTATTCTTCATTATGCACGTGAAATGTGGACCTTACATAAAGAGATGAAAAGAGACAGGGTGTGTTTGAAAGGAAAATTTTAAGAAGAATTTTTGGGCCAGTACAAGAGACCTCACAATGGAGGATTAGATATAATCGGGAGCTGTATGAACTGGACAGAAGTCCAGATATTGCAACTTATATTAGACTGAAAAGACTGGAATGGGCTGGACATGTTTATCGAATGGAGGAACATAAGATCCCAAAGACGGTGTTAGAGGGTAAGATTTATGGTAACAGGCCAGTCTGAAGATCAAGGAATAGATGGATGGATGCAGTGAAATATGATTCCAGGATATTACTAGGGATGGCAGATTGGAAAGTGGCAAGTGGTAGGGAAAGATGGAGGAGGCTAGGGCCCAAACTTGGGCTATAAGGAGGAGGAGGCAGCAGTGGCAGAGGCAGTAGCAGCAATTGGGAAAGTAGGTACTTCATAAGTTATAATTGATCAAATATCAATTAGGAAGATAGTAACACAGAGCTGACAAATTAAAGGCTTAGATGAGCATATATTGAAGATAAAAATAGATGTCAGTGCAATAGAACAGTAGCATGCATCGCAAAGAAGATAGGGGATTAACACAGACACAGTTGACACCAGAAATGACTATGAAGGAGAAATAATGTGTCACAACATTATAAGTTAGTGAAAATGGAAATATATAAATAAAAAATGCTAGAATAAAACTCAGATTCACTGGATAGGAAGCTGCCATACCTAAGCTACAAAAACAGACCACAGTTACTGGTTCCAATAGTCCTGCTCATTGTAGTGTCACAGTGTATTTCAGTGTTACTGCAGACATGAGCTCATATACGCTCATATAAACAGAAATTCCAGACACATTTTAGTCTTCATTTGGATGCATGGATGGCTTAACAGGTATTTTCCTGCCCTGTTTCTAACCAGTTCTGCTCTTCCCTTCACTTTGCTGCCTCTCCATGTATCGGCTAATCAGTTGATGCAAAGTCTTTGAATGTTGGGAGACCATGTGTTTCAGTGTTATAGTGTGTTAGTGCTACTATAATGCCAAAGAGTCTGTATACTTTAGCACACAGAATCTTCATGTATGATTACTATGTGAACACACATTCTTGTAGAGAAGTGAGATATCCATTTATATACTAATTCCCTGCTATTCATGTGCCTCACAGGGAAACAATTCGTAATCTTGTGAATAGTTTAAGAGAAACAGGGCCTGTTCTTGATAAGAAACCAAAATTAAAACACCTTGTTGCTACAGAGGAAAAACACAATGACATCTGAGAAAAGTTGCAATGAGATCCAAAAAAGTTTCTGGGAAGCTTGAACAGGAATCAGGAATTTTGCAAATTTCCGCTTGGAAAGGCACTAAACTTTTAAAATTAAAACCCCATAAGATAACTATAGTTCAGGAATTGCAAACACACAATAATGTGAATAGAGTTAATTTTTGCAATTGGGCATTGGGTAATGTTAATGTTCGCTCTCTAGAATCACGTTTAATTTTTTTACAGACAAAGCATCGTTTTATTCACATGGCCATTTAGCTACATAAAACAATAGATACTGGAATCTAGAACAGCCCAATCCTGTACATGAGATACCATTGTATGACTAAAAATTTGGTGTTTGGTGTACTGTGAATACTTACAGAAATCTATGCACTTGAATTTATGGGGTATGGATATTCGACTCTGCCAGCAAACAGCATGCCTACCAGTGCCAAGCAAATCCCCGTTAAACTGGCCACATGTCCAAACAAGGGCTCTGTATGAATAATGTAACAATGTTTTGGGGCCCACTTGTTATCTTGATCACCAACTTTGCATCCAAAATAGTGAATGTAAGCCATTTTTGCCCATTTTATACAATTTTTTTCCTTGGTGTGAACTTTTGACAAACATAAAAAAAAAAAAAAAAAAAAAAATCTGGTTGATTATGACATGAATGTTGCTCACTTTCATCTATGCTGAAAACAAAAATAAAGTCACTACACCAACCAACAATAACACACTAATATCTTGCTTCAAAGAACAACAGCATTAGACTAAATCATCAAACCAAAACTCCTAACAAAATTTTCACTCAGATCAATTTTAAAAGAACCAATAACATGTTTAGCAGTACACTTATCTCTTAAGATTTACCCTGGTTTTCATATAACTTCAGCGCCGGCACTCCCATTCCAACAAGAGATTTCTGGTAATAGTGTTGTATGTGACACACAAAAAAATTTAGAAAAAGGGAAATAGCAAAATAGGAATATTACCATGCGTAATAATTGTGTTTTAAACTGCATTTATTTAGTATCCATTCTATAAAATATAAGTAACAAAGCCTCAGTATTTACTATACATATTACTTTTGCCATAGTCTGAATCACATATAAATAAAAACTGAGACTTGATAGGCTAATTTAAAGGACTTATTTGGTTTTTACATATAAAATTGACAAACAGTAATTGTCTTGGGGGTAAAAATAGTGTTTCCAAGTGTAATATTAAAATACAACACAGTTAATAACACAGATGAAAGAATGTATAGTTTAATTGTTAAAGGATATAGATCAACTCTCTATGAAATCAAGCAAAAATGTATTTATATTATTTAACAAACTTCCTATTTGCATTAAAATCAGTCTATAACTGAACAGAGATAGGATATGAAATGAAGCTTCTCAATTGCCGGTCTCAAGCTCTTGTGATTGCATTTAAGCTGATAGTATAAGGAAAAAGCTTTGAAGATTTTGTGGCTGGCTAGATTTCCTCCAAAATAGGAGTCTTTTTTAGAAAGAAAGTTGGTCATGAGCCAAAATTTGAAATATGAAGAACAACTCTCCAAAATGTGAGAACAGGTGTTTGTCAACATCATAGTGTTTATATCTCTAATGGCATCTTACTGAGTAGTTAGAAAATTTGGAGACTTGATGTTTAGCAATTATTTAGTAATGGTTTTTCTATTGCGCAGATTTACTTTAATATTCAAGAGAGCATAAACAATGAATGAACTAAATCACAATCTCTTATAATGACAGAAGTAAGTCCTTATAAACTGGCCATTCTGAAACAAGTGCTTTATAATAATATTTGAGATAGTAAAAGAATTTTTGGTATACACACTTTCATTAAATTGAGGACTATGTTGACAAATGAACAATGATTTTCTTCACTAAATGGCACAAAATAATTTTGAAAAATATATGAGGTAATGCAATCACTACATGGTCATCAGTAAAAAGGTTAATCCATAGCATTTGTTGGTAAATTTGCTGCTGTTAAAGGTGGGTATGATGTACAAGTTCCTAAACAAACCTAGATGCATATTACTTTTCCATATTTACAGCTGGTAACTTTGATGCTTTCTTTCCAAACAATTGCAAAAGCTGCTCCTTAGCTTCAACCCAGACTATATGCATCTTGATGACACAAATAACATATAAATAATAGTTTTACCTAGAGGATAGCCCACAAAGAGCTCTTCATTGCACTTAAGAAATAACAGAAGAGCTTGCATGCTGGCAGCTTTACTAGAATATATATAGAAGCTATTACTTAGTTTGTTACTAAATATTTTATATTTTCACAGGCTTTTAAAAACAAATGAATCATGAAAAGGAATATTACTACTGCTAAAAATGTGTTATATTCCACAAACTAAATAAGAGTAATAGCAATTTTGGTAATTTCTTGTAAGCACTTGATAAAATACTGTGTTGATACTATGTACATTTTAAAACAAAGGAGGGCCAAATGCTTCAGGAATAAAGTTGTCATGCAACATGAACAAAATACATCTATTTATATGGCAACTATGAAATGCGTCATAAAAGTGAATCTAATATTAATAAAATTTGTGCCTTGAGATTTTAAAGCGTTCTAAGGAATGAAACGACACTAATAAAATTCTTTATCCTTACATCCTTTTTATTCTAAAAATTGCATAAGATTGGAATAAAACAAGTTCTGCTAGTACTGTGCGCCGAATATTAGTGGAAAATGAATAAGATAAAAGAGTGATTGCATCCTTTGAAATACATACCGTGGACTCGCTAGCACTGTCAAATCCGGAAATCCAAACAAATGGTAAGGTCACACGCAAGGAAATCAATCACCACAAGATATATTTCTTTCACATATACTCATTTAAGATAGAAATGTCGTTTAATTAACATTTTGATTTGTGAAATATACGTTTACCCGTCACATATTTCGATTTCACAAAACTGTTACAACAGTTACCTTCCTGTCAAATGTCACCATTTTTCGTACTTTCTTTGCGCATGCGCTACCTTGTAACTTTTACAACCACGTTCTTAAACTCAGCAATTGTTTTCCTTGCAAGCTAGGACACCGAAATCTCTACCAATCATCCCGGCTTCAGATCGGTTCCCCCGGCATTTACTAGCATCTAGTGGAGAGCTATAGAACTAATTGGTCACGGTAGCTCAACCGCTAATACAGAAGGTAGTTTCCGATTTAAGTGTATAGCTGATTAGTTGCAATGATGTATAAGGAAATTAAACCTTACCGGCAAGGCTACGTCAGTGGCCTTTACGATTCTAACATTAGTTATGTAGCTATTTAGTAACTTGCAAAATACGAAATGTTATTGGTACAAGGAAAGGGAATCA
Organism: Metallyticus violacea; assembly: GCA_030762175.1. NCBI lineage: Eukaryota > Metazoa > Arthropoda > Insecta > Mantodea > Metallyticidae > Metallyticus > Metallyticus violacea. Next base: position 72,479,534 of record CM060836.1, read on the forward strand.
GCCATGTTTTCAGTAAAATGGGATTAACTGCTAAAATTAAGAAACAGGCAGACCCACAACCAGGATCCGTTTCATAAAAGTTGACAATTCAACAGGTGACGGGGAATAGTTTCACAATTCAATATCTTGACAAATTGTTGTTTGATAAGACATGAAAAATACAAAATTATGACAAATTGTCAAAATGTTGCGACAAATTTGTCATACTCTGTTTCATAAACATTTAAGTTCGTCACGTAGGAGCTGCGTAAACTAATGCATTCCTCAGCAAGTAGAATAACTTTAAAAAAGAATATAAATTCGAAATTATTGCCTTATTAATTAATAAAATAAGTTATGGCATTACTGTGTGTTATTTAGCATGATAAACCCTAAAGATAATAAAAGAAAAACTTAACTATAAAACATTACATAACTAGGTATGTCTATTTTTTCCGCCCTTCAAAATCACTTGGAAATGTCAATAGTGAAATTAATCTAATTTTTAAAAGTAAGGGAAACAAAATTAAAATGCTTGCAATCTATAAGTATTTCAAAAAATAAACTAAACTTTTACAATTATTATTATTATTATTATTATTATTATTATTATTATTATTATTATTATTATTATTGTTGTTGTTGTTGTTGTCGTCGTCGTCGTCATCGAGATTAAACCACAAAAATTAATTGTATTCTATTAATTAACAGAAATATATTACCGCTGACAGATAAGGCTGGTATTTTTAAATTCAACCACATTTATGCGCTGAGCCCTTGATATCACATTCACTAAAAGTCCGTCATGCAGGAGCTGCATAAACTAAGCGAATTCCTGGCAGAGTTGAATAACTTTTAGTAAAAATGACTATAAAATCCAAATTAGGCCTTAATAATTCATGAAATGAATTTTGGTATTAGGGGAACAAAATTAGAATTCCTGCAACCTATAATTATTACAAAAGAGAAACTACTGTTTTAGGATTATCATTATTTCTGAGATTAAATAAAAAAAATAATGGTATAATATTAATAAAATAAAATATATGACCACTGATAGAAAAACTATACTGTTGGGTATTTTAAACCTTTTTTAAATGTAACCGTGCTTGTAACTGAGCCCTTGGTATCATCTTTATTTACATTCACTAAAATAGGGAGAAATAACAGAATTTTCGAGTTACATTGTGCATTTAAGAAAATGTTACAATGTTTTAATAAAACAAAACCGTCTTACTATTCTGAAACAATTACAATGTACAAAGAAAAAAATCGAAAGCTACATCGATTTTCATTGGCTTTGAAATTTAATTTAAATATTATTGTAGTAAAAACGTGTATCGAAAGTAGTATGGGTCCCTTTTTAACGCACTCTCCTGGAATGGTGCCTACCCTACTGCGGTGCTTAACCAGCAGGTTCAGTGTTGTAGGCGACCATACGGGAAAGATACGCTAAGAAGGGACATTTTTATTTATTATAAAATGGGTGGGTTAATGCAGTGTCCATGTTTTTTCATGGAGTGGGGTGAGAATTTTCATGTTCCTGTCTTAAGCAGATTTTTGTCGACCTTCAAAGAATTGATGGTACCTTCTGGGTTTTTATTTTATTTAATGTTGACCTTCGAGGTTTTACTTTTATTTTTATGGGGAGAGCATTGTTTTAGTGGATGTTATAAAAATATTTCTAAGTTGCGCGTTTTAAATTTTGGATCTCAGGAATACCCCTATTCCTAAAGATTCAATCTCCCTAAGTTTTAGAAATTATTTTTCTTATTTTAATTAAATGACATATAGGGAAGTTTGTTGTGCTGAAACAAATGTTCATGCCGCTAGAGCGATATTTAAATGCTGGATTTCAGGCAAACCTTCACTACTAATGGCCCGATTTCCCTGATTTTTCGGAAACTATTTGTCTTATTTCATTCAAATGTTATATAAGGAGTTTCGCTGAGAAAAAATAAAACAAAAAAACAAATATTGACATAGCTATAGCGGGTTTTAAATTTTGGAACCCTGCAAACATTTCGATTTCATTGATTTTCAAAAAAATTTTTCACTTATTTTATTTCAATGGCATGTCCGAGTTTCTTTAAAAAAAAAAAAAAAAAAAAAAAAATAATAATAATAATAATAATAATAATAATAATAATAATAATAAGTATGTGGCCGCTAGAGCGATTTCAAAATTTCAGTTAACTCTCATTCGTTTTTTCAGGTAAATCTTCACTCCTAATAATCTCATTTCACATATTTTCAGAAACTATTTTTCTTATTTGATTAAATGGTATATGACGAGATTAGTTGTGGAAGAAAAATATTGGTGCTGCTAGAGCGATTTTAATTTTTTGGTATCAGGTTAACTTCCACTCCTAATTGCCCGATTTTCCTGATTTTCAGAAACTATTTTACTTATTTTATTTCAATGGCATATACAAAGTTTCTTTTAAAAAAAAATTAAAAGTGGCCGCTAGAGCGATTTTAAATTTTTGCTTTAACTTCCACTCGTTTATCAGGTAAACCCGCAATCCTAATAATCTTATTTCACTGATTCTTTGAGACTATTTTTCTTATTTTATTTCATTGGCATATATCGAGTTTCATTAAAAAAAATTAAATTGCTGCTGCTAGAGCGATTTTAAAATTTCGCTTTAACCCTCACTTCTAATGGCTCGATTGCCGTGCTTTTCAAAAACAAATTTTATCGATTTATTTTACAGAAATTTACCGAATTTCGTTAAGAAACAACAACAGTTTCAACTGCTAGAGCATTTTTTTTATAAAATTTTTGCTTTAGATAAATCTCCTTCTCCAATGGTTCAATTTTTCTGACTAATGAACTCGATGGATCGTTTGCTAATTGATGGTTATATGCAGAGTCTCGTTGATAAAAAATAAAAATTACGACCGCTAGAGCGTTAGCAGATAGACACACACACACACACATATTTTCGGTGTCTAGCAGCTAGGATTGATGGAGATTTGTAAATTTTATTCAAAACGATATACATGGTACAACCACAATTCTTTCGGAATTCACTTAATATTAAAAAACATAAATAAAAAATTAAAGAAATACAACTTTAGGGTAGCTGCAATAGTTTCATTCCTTCGGAATTCGCTAAAGTGAGAGAAATAACGTTACGTCTTATCTTTTATAAAATGTTCGTATGTACCAATAAAACAAAAACATGTTACTATTTAAAAACAATTATAACATACTGAACAAATATACACAATCAACAATATATACTCGAAAGTTCCATAGATTTTCAGTGGCTTTCAAATTTAATGTAATTTTGTTGTAGTAAAAATATGTAATTCAAATATTTTCTGGAGGTTATTACCAAGTACTCTTACATATAAATATAATTCTCATGCTGCTCTTCAAAGGTTGGAGTAGCATGAAGCAGTATAATGCACTGAAATCAATTAAATATGGTTTCAATTTGGAGCCTTGCTGACCAAAATAGCTTCATTTTCCATTTTCAAGTATATCAGAGCAAGGAAGTAAAAATTAATGAAGAATATGCTGCATTTGGTCTAGGCGAGAGAGTATTTTTAGAGCTAACAAAACATTTAAAAAATAAGAATTCAATTATACGTTTTTTCATAACTTTTTTACTTCCCTTAGGTTACTAGTTGAAGACAAATAGCATAGTAGCTTGTGGCACTATTAGGAAAGAAAGAAAAGGTATGCCACCAATGTTAGAAGACAAAAAGATCCAAAGCGGTGTCTTTGATCACAGAAGTTCGAGTCTTGGTATACCTATATTCAAATGGCTGGATAATAGACTCGTCTCTAATTGCCATGGCAATGAGTCTACTACCATCATCAGTAAACAAAGAGATGGAAACAAGATAAATATTTACTGTCCATTTGTAGTTCATAACTACAATCTGTATATGGTGGAACAAATTTGGCAGATAACTATAACAAGATAAATATTTACTGTTCATTTGCAGTTCTTAACTACAATCTGTATATGGGTGGAACAAATTATGCAGATCAAATTAGGTCATTATGTCACGCCAATCATAAGTCTCCCAAATGGTGGCATAGGATATTTTGGGCAATTATTGATTTAGTCAACTCTTATGTCTTATATTACAAGATATCTGTGTCAGAATTTAGGAGGTTAGTTGCTCAAGGACTAATGACTAAGAAAAAGATATGAAATAAAGGAAACAAAAGATCAAAAAAATCACAAAATGGTAGCCAGAATATTATGCAGAAAACAAAAAGGAGAAGAGGATCTTCCTTTTACATGCTGAAAGATATTAGATTGGATAATAGAGTGCACTGGCTCATATTTGTAAAGGAAAGAGGATGGTGTGCTCCAACAATAACATTGAGTCAAGACCTCACACTAAATCCTCTATCCTCTATGTGCAAGATTTTCTTGTTTTTTATATATAATAAAAATAAACTTTTTTTTTAACGTTTTGTGTTTTTATTGTATTTTGAGACAATACTTCCAAAAAGGGGGGGGGGAATCTGCAATGCTCCTATATATGGGCAGGAAAGGGTAAATTGGTACTTACCAAGTTTAAAAATGTAATATTGGTGCCGCTAGAGCGATTTTCAAATTTTGATTTTCAAAAGTGGCCCAATTTCCCTGATTTTCAGGAACTATATATATATATTTTTTTATTTAAACAGTGTATACCGAGCTTCACAGTGAAAACACAAATATTACTGCCCCTGGAACAATTTTTAAATTTCAGGCAATTCCTCATTCCTTATAACCTGATTTCACAGATTTTCGGAAACAATTTTTAAACTGGAACAATTTTTAAATTTCAGGCAATTCCTCATTCCTTATAACCTGATTTCACAGATTTTCAGAAACTATTTTGTGGCATTTTCTGAGTTTCCTTAAAAATAAATAAATAAATCTAGAACAATTTTTAAATTTTGCTTTAATTCCCCCTCTTAATTTCGGTTTTCATGTATACTCTATTCCTAATGGACCCAATTACTCTGATTTTCAGAAACTATTATTTTATTTAAATGGTATGTACTTAGTTTTGTTACCAAAAACTGGTGTAGTTAGAGCAATTTTTAAATTTTGGATTTCAGGTAAACCCCCACTCCTAATATTCTGATTTTCGGAAACTATTTTTGTAAATTTATTTCAATGGCATATACCGAGTTTCATTGGGAAAAAAAAAAATTGCGGCCATTAGAGCATTAATGCACACAAGTGCACACAAAGCATCACTTTAGCATGAACTGCCCACTAATGATCCAATTTTGTTGGATTTTGAACTCGGAGTATTGTTTGTTAATTGATGGTTATATGTTCAGTTTTGTATAATCTTCTCTGTATAAAATAACTAAAGAAGAAATCAATAACACAAAACTCATAAATAGGCGATAAAAAGCAAAATTGCAGCCACTTGAGCATCAACACACACGCACGCATATTTTTTGATTGTAATTTTTTATGCCAAATAGATAGGACTAAGGGAGATTTGAAAAACATTTTCAAACATTTTTCATGGGTATAACTGCAATAGCTCATTCCTTTGGAATTTGCTAAAAAGTGCAAATCATTAATGATAATTTACAACACAAAACAGTAAGCATACATGGTAACCGAAAAGGAGGAGGAGGAGGAGGAGGAGGAGGAGAATTCACTTTTCTAGGGGGCTGAGCCAATCAAATTGGAATAAATTTTGATTGGATTCAGTGCCTTCTGGTATTGCCGAAGGCACTGTTCCTAATTGTTGCATTTAAAAGTAATGTTTTTTTTAATTTGTGTCTATTTTGTATTTAAAAAAAATGTATATGATACAGGAGAAATACATACTACTACTTCTTAAAGAAGTGGAACTGTAGATAATGCCTTAGGGAGATCTGTTATAACTTATTTGTAATACTGTACAATTAAATACAATGGGTTCTTCAATGTTTATTGTACCATTTTATCTGCTGATTTAATACCAGAAAAAAGGCTGCAATGATCATTCAAATTTATTTCAAAGACCATAACTCCATAATATTCATTTTTGATTATGAATATAATCAAAAAATCAATTATGAATATAAATTTTATCTTATTGTGATTATCCAATATTGTTATCTCATACACTCTAGTACTTCACTTACTTTTAAAATATGGTGAGACTAATCCTCTGCGAAACCAGTGCCACCATATTTTAAAAATAAGTGAAGCACAAGAGCATATAAGATGACAATATTGGATAATCATTATATTTTATCTGGCTTCACTGTGTTGGTTCCAATAGAATTTTTTAAAAAAAATTATCTTATTGGAAGATTTCCAGTGCTATTTGAGAGGTCCTGAAATGTTTGATACATGAAATGGTTGTGGTCTCTTTGCAGCATAGCTGAGGCTATCGAGTGCTGTTTATTCTATATTCACTAATGACCGCTCTCAGAAATTTGCATTTGAAAGATACTTAAAAATTCCTTTGCTAGTTCACGATTACTATGTTGCTTAATAACCACAATTTTCCTCACTCTGAATTGACATTTTTATACAATGGGTATCCATGACAAATAATGCTGTACTTTACCATGCCATTAATACCCAATAATATACTATCTCTCTCTAACAAAATCCCTAGCCACAACTATGCTCTTCAGATTTTCCATTGATACAAAAAAAAAAAAAAAAAAAAAAAAAAAAAAAAAAAAAAAAAAAACAAACAAACGATGTAATGTTGTACTATATTCTTTTAATGCAAAAACATTAAGTTATCACAGAATTTGAAAAAAGTACATTAGAGTCATTGCATTTCTAAGATGCTAACCTTTCCAAAACAGGTTTACTCTTTAAACCAAGAGAATTTAGTAGTGCCTTGGGTGTCGGATCCCGACCTCGGAACCTACGAAACACTTCTCCAGAGTGACAGCTTCCACCTAACTCCAAGAATGTTGATCTAAACCTGAAAGTATAAATGTAAACACATTTTAAGCATTATTTTACAAGTATGGTCAATTAAATATATGTAAAAATATATAATACCTTTTCCCAGCTATGTCATAATTACAAGAGTTGGATAAAAAGTAGCGCAACCATGGCTATTCAAGATGATGAGAGCTCAGAGCATCCCAAAACTGCTATGACCAATGAGATTGTGACAAAAATTCATAATGCTGTACTCCATGATTGCTGACTGAAGGTATGCCAGTAGGCTGGCATTGCAAATACTTCAATAGGCCATGTCTAATTACATTTTACATGAAGTTTTGGATATGAGAAAGCTCTCTGCTTGATGGATGCCACATTTGTTAACAATGGACCAAAAATGCATTCTAATCAACATTTTTCAAGAGTGTTCAGTCTTGTTTAAATGCTATTCCAGTAAGTTTGGCTGATGTTTCATAACAATAGACAAAACATAGATTCATCACAACACATCAGAGGAAACTGTGGATAAAATACGCTGTTTATTTTGCAAAGAAATTCTCAGCCTACCAATTGCAGCTGTAAAAGAAGTTGCCCAAATACAAATGGGAAGAGCTACAAGAAAAGGTTTAATTGTGGAGAGAGTTTTAAAATACTGGCATGTGATTCTAAACCTAAATGAGGATAATCTAGTACAGCAATGTTTGATATATCAAGAATCATTTTTAACTAAGGAGTGGTTGAGTAGTTTAAAAAATATTTTAGAGAGCAATGGATTAAGGTATACATGTAAAGGAAAAGAGATACGAGATACGTTAGAGGTTTTTGGAAAGAGGCCAGAAGATGCTTTGAAGATATAAAGATAAAAAAACTATTTAGTAATTTAACTGGGAAGACATCACTGGAACTTTATGTTAAGATAAAATGGGCATGGGAAAGGGAAATTTATTTAGATAAAACAAATGAGGAGGAAAGAGAGGGTATAGCATGGACAATATCGAGCTTTTCTGTTAGGATTTCATGACACATTTGCACAGAAATATTACACTCTTTAGAAATTCGTCAAACAGTCAGGGTCATCTCAAGAGTCTCAGTAAAGGATTTACAAATTTTCACTCAAAATCTAATCAGTTATTTATGGTCAATGGACTTGTGTACACAAGTTTCTGACTTTGTCAAACTACAATATACAAGGTATCCAGTGATACTTTCACAAATTTATGTAGCAATCTTGAACTCAATATTGTTTGCAGTTGAAGTTATTTAGGTTATTGTCTCTTGAGTCTGTGTATCCCATCTTATCGTATCTTATCGATAAGATGGAATACACAGACTCAAGAGACAATAACCTAAATAACTTCAACTGCAATTTTAATAACTTAAAAAAGGACATTAATAGACTCAATATTGTTTTCTATACCAGTTATATACACATGAAGTCAACACTCAGATTACAATGAAATTACTTTGGAGCTTAATCCATACGGATATTTTAATGATAATAATAATAGTTATGAATAATAATAATTTGTTGGATGTCAATAGATCTGCATTTACAAGTACTGTCTTAGTCGAAAAGGAAACTAACATATTTACAAGTAACATTACAAATGTAAATGCATTGCTTATGATAGCCTGCCACTTCAATAATTGCAGAAATTCACAGCACTGATGCAAAGAAAGTACAATGGTACTCAATATAAGATAACACATTGCCGCAAATGGGAGGCATCTCATTAAGATCAGAGCTAATCAGTGCTACCAATAAAATTTTGCTATGACAGTTCTTTGAGGCAGATCTATGAAAGTTTGGATATTTTTTATTAAATTTATGGTAAAGCAGTGCCTAGAAAGCCAAAAGGAAGAGAAGTCTGCTAACAGGTGTCATCTGAATTAGAAGATATTTATCCTCATTGATAAAAACTTGTGAGAGGATTTGTTCATCCCATAGAAAGATGGCCATGGTGCTAGACAAAGAATTCTTCACACATCAGAGTTTCAGGTAGTACTGCATGTGACAAAAGCACCATTAATAAGCACTCCATTACACCCCATTGTACTGCATGCATTCAGGTTGCTAGTTACCACTTCGCACAATTATACTATGAGATATAAGTTGTTTATTGCAAATTATTTTCTTTGCTCTAAAAGTCAGGGAAAGTTTAATATATTAGTAAATGTAGTATTCTCAGCATATGCAAGTACTTTTAAGAGGTGGGAGTCCTATTTGTGAGTAAGCTTTCAGCCTCAAAACTGCTTGCAGATGCTACTAAGAAATTGATAATTACCTGCGTCCTATTGTAGCCTGCTCCTCACTGTTCTCAAGACCAGCTTCTAAAAATGCACTATACACATCAGCAGCCACAACCTGAGCCCATATGTGGCTGTAATATGCTGCACACCACTCACCACAGATAATAGATATTTGGGAACAAGGATGGCTGTCCTTGACATCCAGTGGAAATGCAAAATGCTTTGGCCACAATTGATGCATTATATCCCTCCAAAATAATTTTCTGGAACAATAAAAAACATTTTATAAGGATACCTTTAGAATTAACGATGATTAATAAACAAGAATTATACAAATGCAAGCATTCAAACCATTAGCTTATATCTATCTGCCATTTATTCTTAATCAAAGAGGAAATATTCTACATAAAACCTATGAAGTTTAGAGTCGCTGGGACTCTTAACTGGACATAAGGTTAATGCATACCCTAGTAGACCTGAGGTTAAGCCTATGCCCACTTATTGGCTCCATCCAAATCGCTCTGCAAAGCATCAGTATCACACTCAATTATCCGTACTTATGAAGCTGTTGACAATGGAGTGGTATATATACATAACCAATGTACTAAAATTTGTTCACACTAACTCCATTCACTTACATAAAAATTGGACATATGTTTCGGGAGTGATCCCTCCCATCTTCAGCCTGTATACAAACATTTTTTTATGTAAGTGAATGGAGTTAGTGTGAACAAATTTTAGTACATTGGTTATATCAGTATCACAGCTTTTCCTCATCTTTTTATACCTAATAGTTATCAGCAAAAACCTAACTTTATCAAGATCATTATGTAATTGAGTCAAACTACCACTCTTTTAAAATATTCAGGAATCAACAGTGTGAAAACAAATATAAAATCTCCAGTAGATAAAATATTTTAAAATGCTAAAAATATTTCTGTGGCTTCACTTCCAATGAACACAAAAGCACTCTGAGTTAAAACATTTAAAATATTGACACAATGATAAAACACTCTTAACGTTTCACTCTCAAAATTAAAAAGCTCAGGACATGTTTCGTGAGACCATTGTTGACACTGTCAACTGTTAAACGACTGGTGCATAGTGGATCATATTAGGTTGGAAAGGTAGGTGATTGTGATGAATCTGCTGATGAATTTGAATAAAATGTTGTCTGCTTCCGGAATGTCCAAATTCTTGAGTTTATATTCACATTTTTATATGAAAATCTTTTCCAATATGTCAAGTTCCTTGGGATGTTAAACAGCTTTTAATAAGGAGATACCTTTTTCTATTTCATGATTATCATTCCAGAAATGTGCTACTATGGCTGATTTTTCTATCTGTTTGTATAGAAGTAAAGCCACAGAAATGTTTTTAGCATTTTCAATTTTTTATCTACTGGAGATTTTTAACACTCTTTTGCTCCACTTACTTGTTTAAAAGAGTGTAGTTTGATTCAATCATACAATGATCTTAATATATTATTAGCTTCACTGTGCAATGTTCCAATTAACAATTTTAGTTAACCTAACTTTAGATTTCAAATATATTATACAGTAAATAGTTTATATAAATTGAAAGAGCACCTTCTTCTAAGGTGTATGTTATTAGTTTTGTCTTCTGTCAGTTTATTCTGCTGTAGTGATTTATTTTTTTTGGTAAAGTTTTTCATTCCTTGGGGTTCATAGACTTCACTACAGCATTTGGGGTACTGGGGCTCCTTATACAAATTTCTAGTGTTCTTATGCTGCATAAAATGTATGACAAAAAGGGGGGGGGGAACTGGGGATGATTGGATTCTATTTTGTTACCATATTCCCTCATGCTGTTTTTTATTTGCTACATCATTTTAATGTGATATATAAAGTTAGTTAAAAAAATGAGAAGATTTTAAAGATATAACGAGCATAGAAGCAAAACTCACATTTTCCATGATTTATGATAAAGATGAAAAAACTCAAATGTGAATATCTGGATAAATTGTGTGCATTAAATTTTCTTCTTACATCTTTACTGTGATAATTAATGTCAGAAGGTCGGTCCTGGCGGTGTAGTGGTTACCATACTTGCTTCATAAACCCAACATGGTTATCAATATTGGAAAATGTTTGCTAAATGAGTACTATAGGCTCCAAAAATATATATCAGGTACCAAAAGCAAATCTCACTAAAAAAAAAAAGATCGCGGGTTCAAACTAAGCCAGAACCAATGGATTTTTTTCGGGAGTAAAAATCCTAAGTATGGCTTCCTTTGGAAGGGAAGTAAAGCCATGGGTCCCGTGTCATACATTTACGGCACGAAAAAGATCCTCAAGCCTGAAAGAGAGGCCTCTGAGCAAAATTTGTCGGCTGTTTCACGCCCTGAGCTGAATGGGTTGCTGATGACCTGAGATGTTAAAGAGCATCCATAAATAACATCAATCAAAAAAAAAAAATATCAGAAGGTAACTTTATATTTCCCTGATAGAAACAACATTTAAATTTGGAGAATATGAATTTTGCTTCATTACCCCTCATATAATTGTGAATAAATTTTATACAAAACAAATAGTTTGAAAATTCTTCATATTATAAATTATGGCAATTACCATACCTAATACATTAGAAATAAATCATAAATGGATTGACCTTTAAAATATCTATATTTCCTAAGATATCTAATTTAAACCATCTGTTCACATATATTTAAATTTGCAATGCTGAACACAAACTACTTACGAAGTCTGCAGCTCCATATCAAGATTTGCTAGATAAAGTTCCTTACACAGTTTGAAACCAGCCATGTGCTTGCGAACTTGATCCAATTGCTCAAGCATTTGTGAGGGAAGTGTTTCTCCAGTTTCCACATGCCTACTGATCAGCTTCATTGTACTGCTGTCATATAACCTACAACCACATCAAATTTTGTATATATATATATATACTTTTTTCTGTTTTATTTTAATTATTGAATCTTTTATCATTATTACTGTAAAATAAAATTTTATACAAATTTGCAAAACAGGTGCAATATTGCACAGTCACCAAAATAGGATTTTGTTTAGAGGTTTACTTGTTATACGCTAGCTACTCAGATTATTATTAAACTGAATGCGGTGAGTTAAGATTTATTTTCATCTAGAGTCTCAAAGAATACTAAGAGTAGCAAGACCCATTGCATCTCGGCCCATCTGTTAAGCTGACATTATGAACAACTAAGACAATGATGACAATTTACATTAAGTATACCCCTTTTTTATGGTTCTGTCACAAGCTTCACTTATGTAAATATTTCATAACAAAGGAAGCTAGTAAGGAGTATTTGTATATAATTAGAAGTTAGTAATGGTGAAGCACAACATTATTATACAAAATAGAATATCAGCAAATCATAATACTATACTTCACTTATATTTATTGGTTAGAACTTATTCTGAAAGCCCTTGTTCACATCATCAGGTAGAGGGACTGGTGTTGTGGATGGATGATTGGAGACATCTGGTGGTTCCAATGCGAGTTGACACAAGTTGTCCATTAGTGGAATTTTGAATTTCATTACTGAAAATCTATTTTTTAGAATAAAAATCTTCTCCAAAATTGATAACTCAAAAGGAGTTTTTTACAGCCTTCAATAATTCTGCGTCGGTCCTGGTGGTCTAGTGGTAACCATACTTGCTTCCTAAACCCAAGATCATGGGTTCAAACCCGGCCAGGATCAATGGATTTTTCCTGGGCGTAAAAGACCTAAGTATGGCTTCTTTCGGAAGGGAAGTAAAGCTGTGGGTCCCGTGTCGTACATTTACGGCACGAAAAAGAACCTTAAGCCTGAAAGAAGAGGTCTCTGAGCAAAATTTGTTGACCATTTCATGCCCTATATTGAATGGGATGCTGATGACCTGAGATGTTAAAGAGTGTCCGTAATTAAACCAAATTAACAATAATTTTGCTGCTTTTGTCAGGTTTGATTTTTTTGTCCAAAAATATGCTGCAACCACTGATTTATCCATTTTTTTATATTTAATATTCCTAAATATAGGCAGAAGTATAAGGAATTCAGAAACTAGAACAAAAAAACACTTTAAACCAATGATTTATCTGTTTGTTTGTATCTGATATTCCTGAATTGTTCTTTAAGTCTGACATTAATATTTCTTTTTGTTTTCCAATGTATATTTTATTATAATCTGAACAATTAGTACCTGAGAATGTGGACAAGAATCCATGAAACATGTCCTGCAAATATACGTTGGTAAGTAAAGAAATACAGTGTAATTCATTCACCAGCTAAAACATTTAATTTATAACTGATTATAGCTTTAAGATTTTCCAGCAACTGATTAAATTTATTTAATGGCAATAATTAAAACTGTGTCTTTGCAGAAAGCTAGAGTAACAACTTACCAGTGAACCATGAAATTACTGCACACTTCAACTGCATCCCACTCTACACTTGAGAGACCAGATACTTCACTGTATACTGACTTTGTCAGCAGATACTGCAGCACATGGCCAAACTGTGTTCAGTAGAAAGATATTCATTATTAATTTCTTTTACAAACAACAACAACAACAATAATAATAATAATCCAGATTTAATCAAATGCTGTTCATTAGATTATAAAACCTCATAATTTTACACATTTCTTTGGAAATATACTTTTCTATGCAGACAGAAATCAATCAACTGCTATTATTTTACATAAATTTAAAGGGATCTTTTAGAGTCAGATGAATTTTATTCAGTATGTCACGTAATATGTATGCATTTAATAGCTGGTATATTTTCTTATGAAATACTAATTTTTAGTGAGTAGTTTCAAATAGGCTATGAGCAAACTACCTATCCAGCAATAATACTCTGTAGCTGATGAGACCAACTACTGGTGATTGTGATTTACACAATAATTCTGTTTTGGTAGATTCAGCTTTAGGGAATTACGTTCCTTAAAATTAAATTTAAATAAATGCAGAGTAGTAAAATGTAACAACTATCTTAAAAGTTTACAGCTTATGTAATACTTTCAAATCATTGAATGTGCACAAGTGGCAACATATCTATAAACATGTATTAGAATTTTGAAATAATTTAAAGATATCTTTAGCTTCATGCCTTGCTTACCAAAACAAATCCATTAACATTTCATATAAAAATATTAATACATAACTACTAAGCAAAGCAAATACTCTATAAAAAAAGATATTCTATTATAAGCAATTTCATTGCTTTCTTATAAATCTGAATCCCCTCTTATACTCTTTTCTTTCGTTCTAATTGATTTAATTCATTTCTCCTTCACTCATACTAAGAACTTCCACAATTTACTAATTTGTACATTGTAAAAATATGTTACAGCTATAGTCTTGGAGTTGATATAGAATTGGTACTGTAACACATTTCACTTACTTGGTTTTAAATATATCTTGCACAGCAAGTAAAATATGAGCCATGAAAAGAAAATATGCATCATATTCCAAATATAATGATTTGGAAGATATAGTAAAAAGTTGGTTTGAAACTTCAAGGATAGCATCAATTAGAGATAAATGTGTTTTAATGTTGTAAATACAATAGCAGTTAAAAAAAAAAAATTAAAACATTTCATTCAGAGAATGAAAATTTATTGCACTGTTTTATTTCCTACCCATAGTAAGAAAGATATGCAAATTAATTTGCATTGGACCTTTATTTAAGGTAAGTATTAGGGATTAAGAGTGAAATACTAAAATGCATATAGCTTTTTTCTGACATTATTACACATGTTCATACTTTCCAATGATTTACACTTTCCCCTGCTTTATCCCACTATTCTTTCAGTCCCTTGAAAAGTGTAAAAAAGGGGTAATACTATAATTGACATTTTCTTTAAAATTCAGTTTTTTGTTTTATATTTGTAAGCTTTTTATCAATTTGGAGTAGAATACACATATAATTTATTTATATAAAAAAGGTGGTTTGCTACATTAACTTATATAAGAGATTTAAAGTTTAAAAGTTAATGGTGTGGCAATTATTTATTTTACTGGCATCCCCATGCTATTTTTTTTCTGTAGAGTGTTCTTTAAGGAATCTGAATTGATGTACACTTCTACAACGCACATAGATATTGAAATAATGGAGCTATATGAGAAATGATTAAGAGAAGTAATATTATTGTTTTCAAACCTGGAAAAGATTACAGTTGATTGGGTTAGATTTGTCTGCCAGTAAGGCTTGACAATGCTTCTAATGATCAGTGATAAGACATTACACACTTAGTTCATGGCATAAAATGGTGAAAGTGTTCTGGTTGCCTCTAACCCCTCTCCCACATGTTAGATTTAAGCAATACAAATTCCACAGGTACTTATTTGAATAATGGGCTGAGTGAATCTATGCCAGTTTAATAAAGATGGCAAAAAAGGTGGCAGATGGGCTAATAAAGAACTAAATTTAAACATTTACAACTAATGAGGAAAATTTAAAAAATTAACATTGACAATTTTCTCTAATTAATTCAAGATGAAGCAGCGTGTTTTACTTAGACCATCTGAGATCATGGTTCAGGTTTTTATTTTTAAAAATAACATTTTAGGAAATTAAAATTGAGTCAAACTGCACACTCTTATTGCTCCACTTACTTGTTTATAATATGTAGTACTAGTTTCACGAACTCTTTGTTCACATCCTCAGCTACTGGACGACTCAAGTGGAGCAATAAGAGTGTTCAGTGCTACTCAATCATACAATGATTTTAATTGTATGATTAGCTTTAGTGTATAAGTTCCAAAAAACATTTCTAGTTAATATTTCAGGAATTTTACTTTCATACCTTTGGCCATTATTAATGCAAGGAGCTGCTTTAATAATTGTTTAATACTTTCCTCTCCAAATTGTTCTATGTTCTAACTCTTATGTTCAAATGAAGAGAATGCTGAATGTTTGTATATATGCAGTAATAATTAAAATACTGCACCTTTTGAAACAAAACTGTAACAGCAGGGAAGGAGAGCAGTAAAGGCTTATCATTTTGTGGTGGAGGAAGATCCAACACTAGAGCTGTCAGTGGAGTCATGTCAGCAATAACACTGCAATTCCTCAGTCCTACCACAATGCCAACTTCTTCCATGCTATATGACCACACTTTTTCCTTCCTGGAAACAATAAAAAAATGGTAGGCTAGAGAATATGATCATAGAGATATCCTTTAATATCTGATAAGGAGATATGTATTTAACTTTTATATATCCAAGCATTTTACTGCCACTGGCACACTAACACATTTTTTGCTGTACAAAGGGTAGTCAAAATATAAGTTTTCTACATTTGTGTCTCTCATTTACCACAGTCATATGGCATGGGCAATATGTTGCACTTACAGGTATTATCTCTCTTTCATTTTGTGATACACAACTTTGACTAGGAATCAGTGGCAGCTTGCAAACTCTAAAAAAGTGGGTAACATAATATAACTAATTTTGTGACACTATGCATGAACCTCATAAACCTCAAGCTGTAAACTTTTGACATAATGGCAACAATTTTTTTCTTTTCTTTCTTTTTTTTCCCCCTAATCTTTCAATTCAAAATCACAACCACAATTCCTAAATCAGTACAGATGTTCCACAATAAGAGATCATCAATTTTTAGTTCATGTAATTATGTTAATTTTAATGCTATTTTCTCAAAACTATGTTTATGTGGTTTGCAGGATTCATGCTTGGAGTCACAGAATTGAATTTGGTATAAAATATTTGCCTATAATTTCCTGTATCTTCCTTTCATTTAAGCAAATTCTATGGCATTTATTTGTGTAACTTTATTATTGTTTCACAAATGAAACTAAAGGCGACTGTATTACACATTCTAATAAAGGTAGCACACAAACTTAGAATAAAATTTCACTTCATGAGACAAGTTATTACAACTGACTACATTTTCCAAACCAGCCACTTCACAAAGAATTCAGAAACTGGAGGCAATGGCAAATTAGCGAGGACTATGCTTAATGACATATCTTTGTTACTCACTTAAACATCTCTAGGTTAGGCAGGGGTAAGTAATTTTCTTCAATGTTGCAGCTAGTAATACGGTAGCACCTTCTGGTTTCGTCAGTCCTGGTGGTTAGTGGTTACCATACTTGCCTCCTAAACCCAAAATCGCGGGTTCAATACTGGCCAGGACCAATGGATTTTTTTGGGCATAAAAATCCTAAGTATGGCTTCCTTTGGAAGGGAAGTAAAGCTGTGGGTCTGGTGTCATACATTTATGTCATAATAAAGAACCTCAAGCCTGAAAAAAGAGGTCTCTGAGCAAAATTTGTCGGCCATTTTACGCCCCAATTTGAATGGGACGCTGATGACCTAAGATGTTAAAGAGCGTCCATAAATAAACCAAATAAAAAAAAACCTTCTGGTTTCTAAAATGAGTACTTTTTGGAGATATGTGGTCACAAATTCATTATGACTGTTGAGCCCATAAAGATAGATCTAACCATACACCATCATTTAGATCCTGAAGGCAAGTACAAAACATGTGGATGGTCCACAGAAGACTTGTGACCAACTCTATGTTGGCAGTTCTCATTAAGACATTCCAGTAATGCTACATAGTGATGTTTAAAGAAAACAGAGTGCTTTTTCAAAACAGAGTTAAGAAAACATTAACTAATATTCTTTTCGTTTGCAATTTGGAGGCCAATGGGTTACTGTAATCATGAATGAAAGATGAATTACAGGTTGTTGTTTGCTATGAATGGGCATGAGCAATATAATACTGACTTTTATAATTGACTGATGCAAGGGAGTAGTCCAAACATAATGTCAAAGCAATTGCTAAAGGATGAAGAGTAACAAGAACCTGGCATCACCATCAACAACCATATTAGATCATAAAATATGTTGGCGACTGATTAACCCTCTTTTCACCATTATATTATGGATGGAATGCTTCTGCCAAATCACATGGCCTTTTGCACATTATGGACAAAACAGTTCCAAAAGCTGTTGTTAGTTGCATTAATTTATGAACACTTATTCTACACTACTTTTTACAGTATACTTCTTATTATATGATTCTGGAATAGATGTACCATGTGATGAATTGAGCTGCATCCTGTCAGACATAATATACTGGCTTACACAAAGTACTTCCATCTGCCTACTCTTAAACAGTGGCTATTTCGATTCCTTTCTGGATCATTATACTTGACTGAGGTTTCTTCTAGGTTTTCCTCAGCTATCAATGGCAAACACTGTGAAGGCACCCCTAATAATGCCTTTTCCAAACAAAATAATCCTTTTTAAGTAGTTTTTTATATCGGGGATTTTCACAGTGAAATACAGTATAACATGACAAATTAATATTACGAAATCACAAAATTAGTGAAATTAGTGAAATTTAGTGATTTTGTAATATTAATTTGTCATGTTATTACAATCCTTTCCCAACTTATTTCACCTCAAGTGCCATTAGTATCCATTGCCTGTGATCCCGCAAATTTTGCTTTAAATCTTACCACACAAAGAGGAATTATTGGAAATAAGGATAGGCTGCATAATCATTTTTCTTTGTCCCATAATGAGAAACATATTTCATTTCAGTACAAGCCATCTATAGAAATTTCATTCATTGTTGGTCACCCCTGTAGCAGTTGGTATTTTACTATTTTTTTAATGCCCGTGTTTACTGCTGAGGCACCACAAGTGGTGGACACTGATGATATATTGGGAAAGATTTTTTTTTAAGGAAGGAAACGTTCCAGGCCTAAGTTTAGGGTCCTCCCTGGCATTTGCCATTTATGAGGACTAAGGAAAACCTGGAAAAAACCTCAGTCAGGGAGGATGATCTTGGCACAATTCGAACCCCAGACATCCTGCTCACGAGCCCATGCCTTAACAATCTCGGCACCCATGGCGATACTACTATGGTTATGAAAGCTGTGATTTGTTACTTTCTTTGTCCCATAACACGTGTATGGTTCCATAGGTCTAATAGCTACCTTATACTTGGACCACAATCTGAAATCAATGTACAAGTTCTGACATCTGTACATTCATTCTCCAGCTCTGCTACACATCATAAAGTAGAGCTGAATATGTCTACTCAACAAATTCATTTGATGTACAGGTAATGGAGCTAAAAAGTTTCCTTATTCATGTTTAAATCTAACATTGGATATAAATGTTAACTAAAAATTAATAAAAGTTCATTTATCCTATAAACTTGCAAAAATGCAATAATTTGTTTTTTAAGAAACAACTGTAGTTTTAGTTCCAACTAAGATTTATATAAATATTGGCTGATATGTGGTAGTAATGGGGACATTTAAATAGCTGATGGTGTAAGGATTAAAGCAAACCAGGTGTTTGACTGTGGATAACATTATCACTGAATTTGATATTGGTGTTCATCAATCCACAAAATCATGGTGTTAATCAATCCACAAAATCAATCACAAAATACTGCAGTTCTATAAAATGCCAACAGGATGGACACACCTGATCACAAGTCAGAACGATTGCAATAAAGATGCAGCATCTCATATGGCACCAAAGGAAGAGAAAAACAAATTGTTTTCTGAATTATGACTAGACAAGAGCTGGGTTCACCATTTTGCTCCAGAAGTGAAGATCACCTCCAGGCAGTGGAAGCATACACTTTCCTGCATCACCAAGAAGTTCAAAGTAACCCCATCAGCAGGCAAGGTGCTTTTGACCATTTTTGATGTTACGGGGGGAGGGATTGATTTATCAGACTTTTAGGACAGGGGAACTGTCAATGCTGATTGATATTGACATTGACAAGTCTGAAGACTGCCATTTTAAAAAAGGGACCATGTTTTGAACTTCAGGAGGCCTCATACTAGATGACAATAAGTAACT
Organism: Metallyticus violacea; assembly: GCA_030762175.1. Taxonomy (NCBI): domain Eukaryota; kingdom Metazoa; phylum Arthropoda; class Insecta; order Mantodea; family Metallyticidae; genus Metallyticus; species Metallyticus violacea. Next base: position 72,499,486 of record CM060836.1, read on the forward strand.
ACACATAGCAGCAGCAACAGTTAACCAACTTACCATCTTACTACCATTGGCTGGGAGTGCTTGGACCATGCAGCCTATAGTTGATGTCCAGTAATTTCCACTTCTTTCCTTTTTGAAAAAGGCTCTGGAATGGTAGCTTTCAACAGAAATGAAGAAGTTGAAACTACTTTACTAATTAGTCCCTAATCAAATATGCATTTCTTATTAACAGGGATTTTTTAATCTTGTGAAGCAGTACGACAAGTACATTGGTCGGGATTGTGTCAAAAAAGGTCTCTTTCTATCTATACTACATAATATCTCTAAAATGAATATTCATGTAGATGGCACAGTAGGAAACTTATTTTCCATTTATGCCACATATTATTCTTGATGTTATTTGCATAATTAATTTCCATGACATTTTTTTAATTTTCTTATGATCTGTTCAAGGAAATGTGTGAATGTCTGTTAATCATGCACTATTCACAAACTTAAAACCACCAGTATCTAATTAAAGCTTGGCAAATTTTTGTTCTCTTAAAGTCTCACTTACCGATTATAAGGATCAAAGAAGAAGCCAGCAATGGGTTTTCCACTCTTTTCTGTGAAAATATCAAAATATTGCACATCAGGGTGCCATGTTGTTATGCCTTTTCTCTCTCTTATGTATATTCCAAACAGCTGTTCACACAATGTAAACAAACCAGAGAGCACATGAGGTAATGGAAAATACTTGTTTAGCTGCTTCTCAAGATCACTGAAACACAAAGCAATTGAGATTATGAGAGCATAACAAAATTTCCAATGAGTGCAAATACAGAGTGATCTATTTGGAAAGATATAAACAATAAATAATATATGAGAATGACTTATTTATTGTTAAATTATTTGTACATGGATTCTAAAGATTAGGGGTTTTGTCCAAATTAGATCTCAAAATATCCAACATTAAATAAATGGTGGAGTGCATATTCTGAGGCTAATACTACCAAGTGTGACCTATTCAGAAAATCTTTTTTCTGAGATCATAAAATCTACAGGTCACTCCCCAAAGAAAGAAATTAGATGGTATTATTAAATTTGATTAATTTGGAGGTCACTAACTTACCCCCAATTAGGTACTTTAGTTTTTGCCAAATATATGATGCAAATAATCACAGATGTCTGTTGCCCATTCAGGTGATTTACTATCCTGTTTCAACATAATACCTATTATGCTTAAATATTTTAAGATTATTGTTTGAATAAGTCAAACTAATACTCTTTTGCTCCACTTACTTGTTTAAATATGTAGAACCGGTTTCAGGAACCCTTCATTCGCATCCTCAGCCCCATTGTCAACTGGAGGATAAACCTGTGCGGATATGTAATCTGCTCTGGTGGAGGTGTGATGAACTTGAAGTTATTTTCATCACGGGAAGTGTCAAAGTTCATTAAACTGTCTTTGTACTTGTAAATGTTAAAAATGGTTATAACAAAGAACTAATAACACAAAAAAGTACAGAAATTCAAGAGGCAAAAACTTATTAAAGAAACCATAACACTTTCAATAAAAAAAGATAAGCTAATTTTTAAAAACTTCACTTATGGACTACAAAAATTTTTCAGAATATTCTTGAAGATTTTAATATCAGGTTAGCACCTGTAAACAGATTTAATGCTAAAAATCTCCTGATTGATAATGTTAATGATAGTATTCCACAAGAGAAAATAGCAGGTATTTATAAAAATTTGTTGTGCAGAGTGTGAAATAATGTATAATAGAAAAACAAAGAGAAACATAGGCACATGGTTAAAAGAATATTTCAGAACATAAAATACAAGCCTTGGAGAAATCAGCAGTGGCATTGCATTTCAGGAAAGAAAACTACAACATATTGAAAAAAAAAACAAAATTATTAAAATCGGTGCAAAGACCTACAGAAATAGCAACTTGGGAGAAAATCTACATTTACAAGTACAAAGACAGTTTAATGAACTTCGACACTTCCAGAGATGAAAACATAAACTTCAAGTTCATCACACCTCCATCAGAGCAGATTACACATCCCCACAGCATAACGGTTTATCCTCCAGTTGACAATGGGGCTGACGATGTGAACGAAGGGTTTGCGAAACCAGTTCTACATATTTAAACAAGTGGAGCAAAAGATTGTTAGTTTGACTCATTCACACAATGATCTCAATATATGATTAGCTTCACTGTGCAATGTTCCCATTAACAATTTTAGTTTATTTAAATATGTGTTTAGAGGCTATCGATAGTGATGTAATAATACTTTAAAAAATTGAACATGTTCAAAATGTTGACATGAGTTTCACTTACAAGCCCTTTAAGTGGAACATGTTTGAGGAGCCTGGTCCCCTGGAATTCCAGTAGGCTGCTGCTGATGAACCGGGGACTGGGGACCGAAGCAATCATGGTGGAAATATTATATTGTTCAATTATGTTAGAACTCGGATAAAGGTGACAGAATAAAACTAATTATCTTATTTCTATTTTTGTAATTGTAAGGGGGATATCCTAAAATGGCTTGGGCCAGATAGACAGAGGCTCCCTGGTAGTTTGTATTTGTATTGTTTGTATTTGTTCTTAGCATCAATAAATTTCAATTTCAACCTTAAGTCTGACAACCCTCCATATAAATGATAAATATGCTCTCCAGTGGAAGAGGAAAAAAATATTTTGGTTTCTCAAAAAAGTACATTAAGGAAGTGCCAATAGGTATCCTTTTAACATACTGGACTTCATGGTCACAAAGCAAAACATTAAAGTGGCAGATATACATACCTAAATACTGTACAGCACTGTACTCTTGTCCAATAAGCAACATCCCAGAATTGTACCACTGAATTGAACCCTTGAGAATTGGCAAAATCCTGCAGTGCTCCAATTTCTCTCTCCTGAACTGGCCATGCTGAAAGTACATCACAGCAAAACCAAATTATTCTCATGAAATTGTCACATAAAAAAATAGTAACAAAAGATTATTTATTAAATTAAAATGTGAATTGGAACTCGCATAGTGAAGCTAATCATATAATTGATATCAGTGTATGATGTAGATGAACTATACGCTCTTAATGTTTCACTTACTTGTCATAATGTATGGAACTGGTTTCGAGAACATTTAGTAAGTAAGTGAAGCATTAAGAGTGTGTAGTTCAACTAAATCATACCAATATATCAATTAAAAGATTATTTGCTTCATTTTTTTATTCTGCATTTAGAAAGATATCACAGCTCTGTTCTAAGCACTAAACCTTTAATTTTCTGATTTTTGTATGATCCACTATACCAAATGCTTGGACTACTTACTAATAGCATGCATACTATACTAGTAAGTATAGCATGCATGCATGAGAAAATTAATCATTATCTCTCTATTTTCTGTTAGCCAAGTGATTTTAACTAACAGGTTTTGTGGCTTTAGTGAGGCAATTTTAATGAATTACAAAGCAAATACTATTGGATCTTTGTTTTATTTTTCATTGCATGCGAACAGGTCACAGCTGCATACATCCACAATCAAGATGCATATTTCTGCTGATAAGACAGGTTGGTGCTTATTTAGATTTGGAATAGTGAGGAGTTATCACATTTCATTTCTCTATTTGCAATGGTTTGAAAATTTAATACAGAACAATGCATTTTATTTGCTGTAGCTTTTTAAAAAACGGTCAATTGTTTAGTGTCTTAGAGAATTTCAAGAACCTTTTTCAGGGTTCGTCCATTTGATAGATACACAGTTTATAAAACAATGCTTAAATTGAAAACAACAGGATCAGTGTTGGACTGCAAAATGATGCAGATATCATGTATTAACAGAGGAACAAGTATTAATATCATTGTTCAATTAGAACATCACTATAAAAATCTCTTGCAAAGTTAGCACAGCAAGCAGGGGGATCAGTTGTACATTTGTACATTTTGCTAAATTGCTAATATCATCTCAACAGAATTATTGAAGTGCATGCCTAACAGTCCAGATTTCATTTCCTGTAAAAAAGATAAGCATGTTTTCAGTAGTAGTAATCTTAAAAGAAGTTAGGAACAGTGAAGTTGTTAAATATACAAATAAGTTAGTATTAGATGATACTAAAACTTCACTAACTGATTAATTCTTCAGAACATGTTTCAAAAGCATTTGCTCTCATCCTCAGCAGGGGACTGACTAACTCTGGCAGGTGACGTAGTGATCTCTGGTGGTTCCATTAGATAACGGAACAGGAAGTTCATTGGTGGAATGTCAAAATTCATAGCCCTATATTTTTTTTTAAAATATAAATCTTTTCCCATATTGCCAATTTCTTGGGATTGGTGGTAGCTTTTAACAGTTTGGCTTCTCCTGCGATGTCATGATCGTAAGTCCAAAAATGATCTGCAACTGCCGATTTATCCACTTGTTTATATCTTACATTTCTGAAGTGTTCTTTGGTCCTTGTCACCAAATTTAGTATTGTTTTGCCTATATATATCTGATCACACTCCAAACAATCTATCCAATACAATCCTGCCTTTTTGCTGGGTGGAATAACATCTTTTATGGTGCTGTTCAGAAGCTTTCCAATACTAAATTTATTTTGTGCTGCCAAACGAATAACATAATTTTTAAACTTAAGATTTTTGGAACTTACGATCATGACATTGCAGGAGAAGTCAAACTGTTAAAAGCTACCACCAATCCCAAGGAACTGGCAATATGGGAAAAGATTTATATTTTAAAAAATAAATATAGTTATGAATTTTGACATTCTTCCAATGGACTTCCTGCTCCATTATCTAGGAACCACCAGAGGTCACTACGTCACCTGCCAGGGTTAGTCGGTCCCCAGCTGAGGATGAGAGCAAATGCTCTTGAAACATGTTTTGAAGAATTAACCAGTTAGTGAAGTTTTAGTGTCACCTAATATTGACTCATTTGTATGTTTTCAGTACTTTGCCAAATAGCAGTGGGTTGAGTGTGGGCAGCTGCACTGTGTACTCCTAGCTGCTAGCCTAGTCTACATGTGGAGAAAAACAAAATGAAGACTAGGTATAAAATGTAAACATGTCCATAATTTGAAAAAATATATTAATTATCTGATTTTTTCTAACAATTAAAAGTTACCCTTCTCTAGCAGGATATCTAGCATCTTGTTGACATTTTCCACAGCACCAGCCATCTTTGTTTCCATAGACAATACAGCATAATTTTCAAAACCTAAGACTTCTGCTTGCAGCCTTCTGCAAAGAGAAATGTAGGAAAAGAATTATTAATGGGAACACACTCTAGGGACGTCATTTGATAAGTACATTAAGGATAATGAAAATATACTGCAAACAGCTTTATTTGAACTTCAGAGATAATTTATGATAGCATCTATGAATAAAGCTAACAATGGCATTTCAAATACATTTCATTAGAATTTATTCGTATTAAATTACTATATTTATTACATATGAAATTAGACATCTTCTATAGAACATTTATATATAATGGGGTCTGAAATCTTTTAATAAAATAAATTCCAGATTATTTGTGTGCAGATGTCTATGAATATACTTGTCCTTATTTTAAATAAACTGATAAAAGATTAATTAAAGAAAAATTTAATTCAAATTAAAAAAACTAATAAAAAAGAAAAATTAAAATTGATCAGTAAGCTTTAGCAAGGGTGAAGTCAAGCAAATTTGGCTTCAAATAGTGGTGTATATGTGTAAATTGATATGTGATAGACCACCTGTATATAAGGTAAACTGCTTTTGATTGCTGTGAAATTATTTCTGCAATAAAAATTTGCACAGCAATTAGAAAAAATTAGTAGCTCACATAAAAAATCACATAGTTCATTAAATCAGTAAAAACGTGATTTTCTGTTTACATACATTCATTACGTTAAAGTAATGCTTTTTCATTTTCATGTATACCATAGATTGGAGGGCCCAGGCTTGAAGCCTGTTTGAGAAAAGATAACTTTGCATTTTATGTTCAACTGAGGTACAAATTTATGGTATCATATTCTGGAAACATTACCCTACAGTATAAGGAACACATGAAAAATGTAAAATATAAACATACAGAAAAATCTGCAATAGCGGACCATTTCTGGCAAAAGAACCACAAATTCCAGAAGAAACCAAAACTCTTAAAAGCTCTTTAAAAACTCATAGAATTAACAGTGTGGGGAAATATATTCATAAACAAAAACAAGGAAAATTTGGTTAATTTTGATCTCCCAAAAAATAGTAACCTCATCACTCAGTTTGTAAAATCCACAGAGCAACATATTAATATTACACTGGGAAACCAACAGTTGAACCATGTTGATGATAAGGCTACGAAAACCTGCACTGATTTGTCACAACTCCTTGTTGCCATTCTCAAAATTTTCAGTGACCCTCATATTGTGGTCTTACCTTTTTGTTAAGCATACAGAGATGCTTTTCTTGGAGATAGTGAAACCATTCCTTTTACATTTCTTGATAATCTCGGAATAAGATAATTTTGCATCTGAAAGGGCATAATATATCCTTTCCAGAAACATTCTATTTTTGGTGTCACAAATTACAGCACATTTCAGTATATTACCTATATATCAGTAACATTGTTCAAGTTAGATCAAGTTAGATCTAAGTTAGATCAACCTGCTTAAACAGAATATTCCTAAAACTTCTTTTCTCCGAATTTCCAAATTTCTCTTCATTTTTCCAATGTATCTCTGATCACAATCTGCACATTTGATTTCATAATTCCTCATTTCTGTTCTGTTGGTATACTGCACATTTATTAGATTGCATAGTAAAAGACACCATACCAATAGAAGAGAAATTAGGAATTTATGAAATCAACGTGCAGATTGTGATCAGAGATACGCTGGAAAAATGAAGAGAAATTTGGAGAAAAGAACACTTTAGGAATACTTGGTTTAAGCAGGTTGATAAATCAGCAGTAGTAGCTCACTTTTGGATCAAAAATCATGAAATTAAACCAGAGATTAATCTGCTGAAACAGTTCAAAACCCAATGGAACTATCTGCTTGGGAAAAAACTTTAATTATAAAAAATAAAGAAAATTTAATGAACTTTGATTTTCCTCCTATGGATTAACTTAGCAAGTTCCTACTACAATCACCAGGCATCATTGCAGAAGCATCTAGGTATCCAGCTTCCATTTTGTGTAACAGTAGTCGGTCAACAACTGAAGATGAGAGTGATTACTCCGGAAACGTATCTTAGTTTTATGTAAGTGGAGTTTAGTGTAAGCAAGTTAAATACATAATGGTAGGTGCAATGATACTGTGTACTTTTAAACTGGTTACCATAGGTCACAAACAACCCTCCGTAATCTTTAGAGAGGATATGAGGTAAGACTTACCTTCCAGAAAGCTACCAAAAATCTTTATAAGAGCTATATTATACTACACACACACATATATATATATATATATATATATATATATATATAATAGCTATATTATACTATATATTCAATAGCAACTTACTTGAGATATCTTAACTCTTCTAAATTAACACTGTTGTCCAAATTCTGATTTGCAAATTTGGATGCTCTCCTGTTGTAGGCTTGCCAAACATTCCAGCGCAAATCTCTGTTTGGGCAGTATTCCAAGAATTTCTCATACAGCATGGGTTCTAGAGTCACCTTCCAAGGCCCCTGTGAACTATGTCATACTATTATTAATGTCCACAATATTTAATTCATTAAAGAGAAATTAAAGTACAAGATATGAGGTATAGTTAAAAAGTAATAATACTGAGTGCATGACTTGAAAACTTAGCAATCTTTCAACATTCATTGGTCATTTAAGCATTTGGGCGAGTGTGATGCATGTTTTTAGCAGCATGAAATCTCAAGCATCATTTTGTGACTCAATTTTTCATCAAACTTACGTAAAATGCAACAGAATATTTTGAAAAATTAAAAGAGGCTTATGGAAAACATATTTTATTGAAGACTTTTAGTTGCTATATTTCGATTGGTATAAGAGTGTAAAAATGAACCTGATTCTGCAAAAACTTGCATGTCAAAATAAGATACAAATGTGGCCAAAGTGAGAGATTTCAATAGATCTGGTCACTGTAAGATAATAAGAATGAATGTCAGAGAGGTGTAGTTTAATGATCAAGCTTTGAATTATTCAGAAAATTATTTAAAACATATCTGGCCAGAGATCACAAATTCCTGGATTCTATATTATGATTATGCTCTCTATAACATTACCATCTGCATGGCAACATTTTTTTACCAAAAATGATATTCCAAAGATTCTGCACCTTTCATTAGATTGGACTGTTTAGGACAGAGGATAATTTGGTACTTAGGCCTTGTTCACTGCTGGCCCTTTGCACATATGAATGGTGTTTAATGCCCATTTTTGCTACAGAGGCACCACAGGCGATGGACATTGATGATACATGAGATGAAATGATATATTGGGAAAGGATTTATTTTTTTTAAGGAAGGAATCATTCCAGGCCTAAATTTAGGGTACCTCCCTGGCATTTGCCATTTATGAGGAAAAACCTGGAAAAAACCTCAGTCAGGAAGGACGGTCCTGGCGGTATTCGCACCCAGACCTCCCGCTCACGAGTCCGCGACCTAACGACCTCGGCCACGCATTGCGGTTTTTGCACATATGTCCCCAATGGTGGCACCCCTGGGAGAAGGGCTAATATGACTGTAAATGTCATACAGTTAAGCTAAATATCCTTTACTTGTTTGCTTTCCCCCTTATTATTAATCTATTTTAAGTTCCTTCTCTATTTGCCAAATGTTTATTGTTCTTTATTCATCAATTTTATATATATCTTATCAATTAACCATGTCAATTTACTCTTTACTTCGTATGAATATTCTCCTAAGGTCTTCATTTTCACATGTTTTCAACAATTTTTTTTACTTGCTATTTATTTATTCCTTTTTAATCAATTTTGTTTTAGTGAATTCGACCTCCTTTGCTCTGTTTCCATACATTAAAACAATATATGCATAAAATTCTTTTCATTTTCACAAATTAAGACACTCTGTTTGCTCTAGATTTCTTCTTAATCCTTTACCTCTAATCTCAACCTTTCTCTCTCCCTTATATAACAATTATTCACATAACATTTTCTATAAGGGTTCATCTTAATTTCCACATAAAATATAAATGAGCTTTCTTAATAGTCCAAGGATGCATTTATGAGGTCTTGTGAAAATCAAATTGGAACAGAAACCCATATTTACTTATGGGCGAAGAATTTGTTTTATAGTAGGATATTAATCTCAAACATACTTCTTTGTTAAAAGTATGTCCAATTGAAAGAAAGACAAATAATTCTGTAAAATATGATTTTATCACTTCAGAGTTCAGATTGCAAAAATTGTTCAAGTATTATACGATCATTTTGACCAAGAGGTGTATAAGATGAAAATAACCAAAATTTCCATCTTTGGAAGTACGAATGGGAGTAAATTATCTTAGAAACTCTGTATAGAAAATAAAATAAAAAAGAAAATATCTTATAACATTGATGTTGATTTTTTTGATTTGGTTTATTTATGGACATTTTCACATCTCAAGTCATCAGTGTCCCATTTAATTCAGGGCTTGAAAAGACCAAAATTTTTGCTCAGAGGCCTCTTCTTTCAGGCTTGAGGTTCTTTTATATGCCACAAATCCTTCCAAAGGAAGCCATAATTAGGGCTTTTACGCCCTAAAAATCCACTGCCTGGCTGGAATTGAACCTGCAATCTTGGGTATAGGAGGCAAGTATGGTTACCACTACACCACCAGGACAGACTTTATAACATGGTGCAATTATCAGAGCTTATGGAGGATATTTTGAGGAAACCAAAATATAGGAAAATTGTCTTTTTTTTTAAGTTATAAAAATGTAAATTGTTTTTATTTACTTACAAGAAATTTTACAAGAGATAGATATGGGTGATATATGAATTAATAATATCAAAATAGAGGTTTCTGGAAAGAAGTGAAATTGAGACTGGAAGGTATGGAAAACAGGAAAGTTTTAGTAGTTTTAAAAATAAGAGCTCTGTGAGGTTCTAATCAGGAAATAAAACCTGTGTGGGGAAGGAAAAGTATTTGGAACTTTGTGACAGATATGCCTGGCTAGAACTGGAATTATGAATCTAAAAGGTTTAAGGGATGACAAAAATATAGGAAAGTGCTCAATGTGTGGAAAGTCAATCATGGACTTTCATTATGTACTGTATTGCAAACAAAGAAAGAAAGATATGAAGAAACAGGTATGGCTAAAAAAGTGTAATAACTTAGATGGAATGAATGAATAGTGTTTAATGCCCGTTTTTGCTACATAGGCACCACAGGCGATGGACACTGATGACACATGATATGAAACATTTTGGGAAAGGATTTATTTTAAAAGAAGGAATTGTTCCAGGCCTAAGTATTAGGGTACCTCCCCAGCATTTGCCATTTATGAGGACTGAGGAAAACCTGGAAAAAACTTTTGACGGAGAGGATGGTCCTGGTGGGATTCGAACGCCAGACCTCCCGCTCACGAGTCTGCGCCTTAACGACCTCAGCCACCTTTGGCGGTACTTAGATGGAGAAATACTAATGAAAAATATTTTGACTGGTAAAGGAAATAGATTATATGGGCAAAGTCAGGGAGAAATGGTTAAGAAGAAAGAATTTAAAAGAGAAGGAATTTTAGAAAATTAGTAATGTAGATAATTAAAAAATTAAAAGGACTATAGTATGAAATTATGATCACCAATGCACTAATTACCAGGAGTTATGTGTATTGGGACAAGGATAAGATAGACAAATAACTGTATAAAGAATTACATTTGGAGAGGATATTCAGAGTATTCTTTAAATTAAATAAATTGTATGTGTTTAATTTTGGAGCTGTTTACAGTGAAGGTATTATATATTCATTTATATAATGTGGGTAAATGTTTTACACACTTCACTTACTGTATTTAAGTTGGGACATGTTTCGGGAACCCATCCTCAGCTGTTGACTTACTGTTTCTTGGAGCTCGTGTTCATCCCATGGAAGCTTTTGTGTTGCATGTTATGACCTCAGGTGAATATGAAATGAATTTAGAAAGCAAATACCATGGAGCAAGGTTGAAATTCATTGTGATTTTTCGGTTTTTTGGATGAAGATATTCTCCCAGGTGGCCAATTCATAAGGGTTGTTTAATTCTTTAAGAATCTGGGTCTATATCATGATTTTGGCTCCAATATTGGTGTGCTATTGCAGATTTTTCCATCTGTTTTAATTTGATATTTCTAATATGTTCTTTTTCCATAATTGTTAAATTTCTTTAAGTTTTTGCCATGTATTTAAATTTGTAGTCTAAACACTCTAAGGCATATATCCCTGATTTCTTTTCTGTAGGTATCTTGTCTTTTAATTTTGATCCTAGGAGATGTTTGATGTTGAATCTGTTGATTGGGGCTAACTTTATATTGAACTTTTTGAAAAACTTTTTTTGTAGTGTAATTGTGGGTTTTAAGTGAATTTGCAATATCTTTGATTACTTCGAGGGTCGAAGCCTCTTTTATGGATTTTTTGAGTTATACTTATTGATCCTTTTTATTATGGGAGGTGTTAAAACCTTTGGTTCCTGAAACATGTTTTAATTTAAATACAGCAGTGAAGTGTGTAAAGAATTTACTTGCAATATATAAATTAATAAATAAATTATACTTATGAAGCTGTAGACAATGGAGTGGTAATATAGCATACACTTATGTATTCAACTTGTTTACATTACATTCCACTTGCTTAGCTAAAATACTGCTGTATTTTAGCTAAGTAAGTGGAGTGTAGTGTAAACAAGTTGAATACATAAGTGTAGAGTATTCTTTTTGGTTTTATGCTACTTGACAAAGGGGTTAAAGTTATAGGTTGATGTATTTATTTTTTAAATATTTGTATCTAATTAGTTTAAATGGTACATTAATAAAGAGAATGTTTAATTAAGATATCTGCACTCTAGTCTCTTGGAATTCAAGCAGACTACTGCTGATGAGCCTTAGTATGGGCTTGCAGTGCAGTTAAGAAATATTTAAAAGTTATCAATTTTTTTACTTATATACAGTATTGTATATTTGATTGTATTGCAATATTATGTAGCTTGTTGCTAATGTTTTCAATAAATTCTATTCAATACTTACAATAAATAAATTTTTGTGAGGTCATATTAACATGTTTGTTTAAAATTTCTTTCAAATACAATATGCAGCACTTATTAAACTAATTCAGCAATAATAAGCTATAAAGTACAAAATACATTTTTGATTAATAAATATACAATTTATCAGTAACATTTATTAACATACCTGGTACCTCCCATCATCTGCAATACATTTTCAGGAAAGTGTTTGACAAGGCCTTTATTACGTTCACTAATAACATGCTGGAAAACCTTTGTAGATGCCTGTAATTATTAAAATAAACTGAATGACCTTGTAAACAGTCACAATTAGTTTTAAAAATAATTCTTACCTATTTTTATAGTTTCATAATAGCTGAGTCGAACTAAACACTCTTTTGCTCCACTTACTTGCAAATACTTCTAGAAATAGTTAATTCTGAATATGAGGATATGTACTTGAATTTTGAGATTCTACTATGTAGAAGGCCATATCTCACTATCTGCCTATTTCTTTATAATGTATTGGCAGTACAAAGTTGCATCCTCTGGAACCAACCATAGAAGCAGCCATGTCATGCTTCTTTAGCGATAGCACCAACCTCCTCTTTGTAGGATGCAACAGCTTTTTCGGACTCTGAAAATGATAGCCCTCTCAGTTTTCCCTTGACAGTTGAAAATAAGGAAAAGTCACAGAAAGGCAGGTCTAGACTGTATAGTATCACTCCTAGAAATTCCGTTGTTTCCAAAGTGATATTGCAGAAACACTGTCAAGATGAAGCAGTAATTCTCGCAAGTCAGACTTTGGTCTTCTTTCTGTTAGTGTTTTGAAGAATCTGGGGAAGCAAATTGAGGTGTACTAATTGGCAATGTCTGTTTTTTTCTTGGATTGGAATGGTTGCAATATAGTCGCTTGCTGAGAAGAAATTGAAAACATCTTCTGCCTACATTTTGATATTGCTTAATCTTCACTGGGGGATTGTAATTTTGGAAAACCCAGTTTGCTGACAACCTTTTTGATTCTGAGACATATTAGTAAATTCAGCTTTTGCCACCTGTGAAGATATTAGGAAAAATTGGGAACTGCCATTGTTATAATGACAAACCATTTCCTGATATTTTACTCTTGCCCCTTTTGTTATTTTGTGAGGTTGTGGGGTACCCAACAATAACAAAGTTTCCTCACACAAAAATATTTCTGTAGGATTTCTGACACTTGTGGTAGAGAATCCTCCATCTCCCTGTAAATAACTTGAGTCATTCTACAACTATGGCTTCTACATGAGCAATATTTTTATATTGCTGGATGCTTTCTGCGCTCCTTATCTTTCAAGGCTATTTTTCCTTGCTTAAATCTAGAAACCAGTTGTAGATTTTTGTGCATGAAACAGCAGAGTATGGATAAGCTCTCTGTAATTTTTCCAAGCACTCTTTGTTGACTCAGGCCACACTTATAATATCTTTGCACAGAAATGCTCTTGAGTCACCTCCATCTTAAAATATTGGTCAGCAAGCACAAGACCACAACTAACATTTTGCTGCAACTGCAACAATGGGCGCTGCACACTAACTTTCACTATGGCTACTAATCAAGACAAGCTCTTTCCAGTGCTGGCAACAGGAAACTTATATCTCTCTTAGTTTCTTCAAATTCCAAAAATTAAACAGTAACTCTTATATTATATTTCATTAGAAGTGGAGAACATGGAAGATAATAATACTGAAAATAATGGTATAATGAATGTGCTCCTTCAAGTAATACATGTACACACACAAGTATTTTAACAAATCATAAAAGAATAAAAAGAATACCAGGCAAGCAGAGGCAGCTGAGCTACCCAAAATTTGAGTGCTGGTTTATATATGTTCATTTTATTGGTGGAATGAAATATTTTTTAATTTGAACTAGTTTGTAGATAACTGATTGGCAATAATATGGTTGACAGCTTAGCCTGTCTTGTGCAAGTGTGCAGAAGTGATTTTCTACATCAATGTCAGGGAGAAGTGAAGGCAATCTTTAATGGAGTATTCATTACTCTGCCCGCTAGCCTAGATCAAGCCCTGATTATTCTGCCCTCTCTGGAATTTTATAGAACCTTAAGCCTTATAGAAGGATCAGGATGCAGATGGTTAAATTTAAAACAAAGAATTTCACTATTTTTAGTTTTAGTGTGACAATATTATGTTGTTTTATTTTAATATTGAATACTATTTATTATGACTAATTGTTTTCAAAACTCAATCTTAAACTGTATTTTACTATATGCAGGACAGTGGTCTGTATGATAGGTTGGTTCATCTACAACTCCCTTTTCTTTCATTTCTATGGTTTTTTTAAATAGTGTTTAACTATTCACTGTTTTTCAAATAAACTAATGAAACTATTTCACCTTGTATTCCATGTATAACTGTAATGGATAATGCTGGTTATCACTCAAGGTTACATTTTAGAGCATGTAATAGATCTACCAGACAGACATTAGAAAGAGGCTAATATCAAGTGTTTATCACTGACAGAATTAAAACAGATTATGGTCATGAGGATTTCCAGTTCCTTCATACTGCTGTAATGTTAACCTTGCTGAAATGGTCTGGGTCTTCTTCAAAGTTGAGGTAAGAAAAAGAAATGTGAATCCAATACAAAAAGTGAGAATGTGTGAACTCATAGATTCCATACTATAAAAATAGCATGTGGATACAAGGTTTGCAACACTTAAAATGACAGGCAAATGTACTATCAATATAAATGACTCTGATAGAGAAGAGGAAATCAGTTCAAATGAAAACTAGAATCCAGAATAAATAAATCAATTAAATTTTAAATTAAAACATAAATTGGAACTTGCACAGTTAAGCTAATCATATAATTTACATTATTATATGATTCAGTTAACTACACATTGTTAATGCTTCACTTACTTGTCATAAATGTATGGAACCGGTTTCGAGAACAGTTTGTTTTCATCTTCAGCTGGTTGAACTTTAGCCTGGCTGAAGATGAGAACTAAATGTTCTCGAAACCGGCTCCATACATTATGAAAAGTAAATGTAGCATTAAAGAGTGTGTAGTTAAACTGAATCATACAATGATATCAATTAAATTAAATTTTATTTATTTTGATTAATGTCAATAATTCTCTTTTAAATTTAAAATTAATTTCTTGTCAGAACTGACACAATGAGTCAACTCACAGTTGATGAGGCAGGTGAAAGCCTGAGAAATATGTTCTATATAATTCAATGGTAAGTGGAGCATAAGAGTTTTAAATTGACTCAAGTGCTAATAAAGAATAATTCTCTTTTGTTTTCTTTTTGTTCTTCCTCTCTATTACTTATAAAGCAAACTCTTAAGAAAAATAGATGTAGCAAAATTTTGTTTTTTCAAAAAGGAATGACATTTCAACTCTTTGTTGACCATTTCCTTTTACTTTCAGTTTCTTAACCATGATATCAAAAGTTATTTGAGCATACCTAAGGTACAGGGAGAATTGACAGCAGCATATTTACAGAATTTGCACTGAATTTCTTTATGTGCAGACTGTTAATAAGGATAGTCCATCTCTGCAGAAATTGCAATCCTGTGTAATGTTTTTATTATATAATACAAAAGAGAATTTATACAAGGGCTGATCAACAAAGACTGAGACTGATTTTTTTTCACAGATGTTTATTACTGCAATTCAATGGTTACATGATCTTTTTCAAAGAAGTCCCCTTCTACTTCAATGCACTTTTTATAGCGTCTTTGCCAGTCCTTGAACATGTGCTGCAGACCATTCTTTGTCAGGTCCTTGAGAATCGCCTCACTTTTCTTGAGCACTGCTTCAGAGTTCTCAAATCGAATACCCCTAAGCTTTGCCTTTAGTGATGGGAATAAAAAAGGTCACAGGGTGCAAGATTGGGGCTATAAGGTGGATGTGGTACACAGGTAATTTTGAATTGAGCCAGAAACTGCATGACTTGATTTGCGACGTGAGGCCGTGCATTGTCATGATGAAGTTGCCACCCAGTCCGAGAAAGCTCTGGTCGTTTCTTTGCAATGTGCTTCCTCAGTGTAGCCAATACTGATGTGTAGTATGCTGCTGTAACAGTAGTGTGAGGGGGAACTGCATGCTGGTAAATCATTCCATTACAGTCAAAAAATGTGATCACCATCACTTTCCCTGCAGATGGAAAACTTTTGCCTTTTTTGGTGCTGGAGAACCTGGCGATTTCCACACTGTGATGGCTTGTTTTCCTTCAGGATCATAATGATGCAGCCATGACTCATCATCGGTGATAATCAATTTAAAAAATGCATCCCCTCCATCAGCAAAGAGACGCAGCACCTCACGGCTTGTCTCCATTCGCACAGCCTTTTGTTTGGGAGTCAACAGACGTGGCACCCAACGAGCACAAACTTGGGTCATATGGAGATGGTCGTGCATAATTGTAAACACACTGCCCATATAAAATTCTCAACACTTCACTGAGGTTATGTAATGTTATATGCCAATCCTCTCGGACAATCACAGCAGCTGTGTTGATGTTGACTTCAGTCACAGCAGAAGCCGAAACACTGCTTAACACTGACAAGTTGGCCATCTTTGAAGTCCTTGAACCACCTAAACACTGTTGCACAAGGTAGTGCATCTTCACTGTACGCTTGCTTCCGCTTTTCATAAGTTTTGGTGGCTGTATGGTTTAAATGAAAACAGAATTTGATTGCACTGTACTACTCCTCTCGCTCACCTCCATTGTCTGGTATGCGAAATGCACGTAGGGTCTACAAAATAGAGCATTACTACCAACCTACCAATACGAGAGTGCTGCCGCCTACCAACATTATACATAAAAACCCGCTCTTTTCAAATATTTATGTTACAGATACGAAACTATCACGGAAGCTACAGGAAAAAATCAGTCTCAGTCTTTGTTGATCAGCCCTCGTATATATGGTAATTTAGAAATTTTAAAATAAATAATTTTTAATGAAATAAACCCATTGTTGTATAACTTCATAACATTAGAAACTAGAAAACAGTTAGATTAAAATTTCCCATAATTCACCTCCATAATAATTGTTATTTTAATAATAATACTTGCAAGATGATAATGGTGGAATGGTGGCAATGGTGTTTGATAATATGGATTTCTAAGGTTTCAAGAGAAACCTGAAAACCGTGCATATATCTGTGATTTCCAAATTAAACTTATGACTAAATTAACAAAATAACCTCCATATAATCTAACAATATTTCAGACAATGCATTATTGATGTCAATAGGTTTCCTAGAAGATAAAAAGTAAATCTCTTTCAACACTTACGTGCACATTTGAAATAAATTTCTCTCTTTCTTTAGTCATTTTTGCAAGAGTCTGACCCAGCTTCAAAGCACCCAAGCTGTCCAAATTCATGCCATTAAGTTGACCTTCTATAAGGTATTTCCCTACAACACGCTGCTGCTCCTCTGTCATTCTAGTGGTGTCTGCCTCCTATAAACAAAGTTAAAATTCCCTTATTACTGATTATTAAATAATTGAAATTAATAATCATGCTCAAGTAAAGTATTTAGTAATCAATAATCTGTAAAACAGTAAGATGTAAAATTATGAAAAAGAAAAAAAAAAATGTTAGGTGGACATATTTTTTCCACAATGTTATTTGAGTTACAGGCTGCTTGAGTGCAGCTGCTTACTGCTGCTGCAACTAGAAAACGGGATATTAGAGTAATAGTGTGTAAAGTTAGTATTTATATTTTTACTGAAAGAAGCATAAAATGATACTGTATTAAAAACTGATAATAATAAGAGCTAACCTGTATTATTGCTGCCCCTCTGCACCAATTATCTGCATAGGAAATTTCCGTATTTCATGTAACTTATATTTTATGAAAACATGGTTGTTTGGAAAATATTTCTTGTCAATAACAGCAACAATAATAATAAATTTATTGCTGTCAATAGACTCGTGTATGCAAGTTCCAGACATTGTCAAAATCTAGAGTTAATAAAGTATGTATAAGTTTAAAACATTAGTAGAAATAATTCATAATTTAATTATAAAGTATAGCATAAGAATAGCAAAATTTAACAGAATAAATATACAATAACTTATTCTTTGATCATTTTAGTGAACATTTGCAAGAATTAAAGGAAAAGAATACATTTTATCTACAATTATCTACAATACATCCACCCTGTATAGGCATATCTCAATCATGAATACTTTTAGATCTCTCTTAAATTTTCCTGTTTCTCATAACTTTTTAACAAGTTGGTGAAGAGTTTCTCTACTTGGTACATGATTGCCATTACAATGATATGTGGCACAACTAACAAAGAACAATTAGCACACAATTTACACACAATGAAAGAACCAAATACGATATGACTGCACAATCACTCATTGACAAAGTCTCCCTCAAACCAGTTACAAGTTTCTACATGCAAATACATTATATAATCTTAATGACTTGCTTTTCCCAGTATGCAGCAATACTCTGCTGACCCATAACTCAAATAACCTCACTGTAAAAGGAAAAAGAAAGCTGAACAATCTGAAACTAACATTGGTAAAGCACTGTTGTTATTATAAAAACTATTTATTATTGTTAAGTCACTGTTCTATAAATAGTTTTGAATAACAAGAATTTTCACAGTGAGATATAGTATAATATAACGAATTATTTTTGAGGAAATCACTCAAATTTCACTAATTTTATTCCACTTACTTGGACATGTTTCTGCTATATTTCACTGTTCTATATTTTGTAAGAGCAGGTAACTGTTTTCTTAAGGTACCCAAAAGTCAAAATTCTTTATCCTAATGGCATTCTGCTTCTGACTATGGAAAACAAACAAAATGTGTTTACAACTTAATACACAATAGGATTAATACATTTAGATGAATACCCATGCCATTATGACCATATTGCTTAACTCTGAGACCACTAAAAATGGCTTGAATCACTATGAGAGTGATTTTGTATAGTTTTCAGAATTACCTTAGATGGCATAGTAGTTTGAAGCTAACTTGTTACTGTATCAAATTATGCCATCTTCTGTAGGAATACCAGTGCAATAATATTCACTCTGGAGGAGAGCTGTAGTATGAATGAATGCTTTATTTCTATGTAATTCTCTTACACTAACTTTACAAATTATATAACTAATCTTGGAGTGCTTGTTATTTTAGGATCTATACACTTAACACCCTGGTTGTAAATGCAATTGATTCTACTTTCCACTCTCTACCCCTTTTCACTATTCTCTTATATATCCTCTTTCTTTAATCACCAATAAATACCTCTAAGCACTTATTTTCCATTTCTTTCATATAAAGTGCTTTAATTTCGCCTTTGCTCTTGTATCCCTTTTATCTGTCCCTGAGTTTTTAGCACCATCTATTTCGATAATACTCCCCAAGGGCAATGACACCATGTTACACATTTCTCCCGGCCCATTTGCTGACCAGTTAATTCCCCCCTTCAATTTTTCCCCACCATGTCATTTACCACACCCAGCTGTTTCACTGGAGTTGCACTCGGTGACGTCCTTAACTGCTCACTACTATACACTCCTCTCCTCTCTGCTGGATGCTAGTTCCTTGTCTGCAGGTTGTTCCCCTTTCTTCTCTCCTAGTTGTTATTCCTTGACCTTGAGGATGCGTCATCAGATTTCTATCTATCCATAACTGCATACAATGCATAACGGCTCTTCCTCCTTCATTTCTGGCTTTCTTCATCTCTTTTGACAGCTCCGGTAGTTTGTTGCTGTACATTTGTCTATTTGTTGGAAAATGGAAAGTATGTCGTGTAGTGATTAAATATTTGGTGAAGATGAGTAGTGAAAGGAGCAGAAACTTATACCATCGTGTGACCAAAAAATTATGTTGGTTTCAGATTAAAGATATCAAAGCATTATATCTGTACATAATAATGTCTTTAGTATTGAATATAGCTACCACAATTATTACAGGCCTTCTGCCAACATGATGGAAGATTGTGAATTTCACTATGATAGAATTCTTTGAGGTAGGAAGCAAAAACTCCAACCAGTGAGGTTTCCACATTGGCAAAGGTTCAGAATTGCAATCCTCTGAGATGATTATCCAAAGACATGAAAATATGGTAATATAATGGTGCAACTCTGTAGAATATAGCGAGTGCACTGAAACCTACCAACCAACACAATTAATGGTTTAATGATCTATCTTAGCTGTATAACATTTTGCATTAGCAAAAGAATAACATCTTTGCAATTTATGAGAGCAGCTTCTTAGTTTCAGCTTTTCATGAGCATTTTCCAGCTGGTTAGAAGGCATAATCATATTGATTCAATGTCCAGCTGACAGTGGTTCATAATGTACATAGAACAAATCTTTTTGTGCAGTGGTAGTTATGTTTGTTTGGGACAGAGTCATGGGCGTCCAACAGTGATAGCAGTGTCTTAAGAGTGTTGTAAAGGATCCATTTCTTATCACATGCCAGTAGCCTATCAAGATTCTTCTGCTGATATGACAACAATATCAAACAGGATCAGATCTTGCCACCTTCTGAATCATTGTAAACTCATGTGGAACCTAGCCACACGGTGTATATTTTTTTCTTGGCTGGTGAACATGGACATGGAGCCAGATGATTTGAATTGCTGAGCCATGTTCTTATAAATCAATATTTGCTAAGAGAATATCCTTGAGGATTTCTTTGCTATCGTGGAACTTTGCAAACCTTCTTTCACTGTCTGCTTATTCACAGCTTGAACACCGAAGACCTGGCATATTTTCCATGATACTGCAGTTGCACTGTTTCCCAGTTTTAATCATCTTTGGAAAACTCATGTTTAAAAAATGCACTTCTCTGAATACTGGTTAACACTAGGAAAAATTGAACCTATCAGCTTAACAGTTCTACTGTTAGCAACAATTTGTTCCTGCCTTAGCTTTATTTGTTTGCATTTAATTGTTGCCATGCTTAAAATTAGATAATTGTGAAAAAAATAAACTGTATATCTATCCTTTCTACATTACCTTTAGCCTTCTACTTTATCCATTCTTCTAATAAGGCTGTAACATTGAAACATTTTTTGGACTAAAAGGATCTGTTTACCTAATATGAAGAATCCAGGACAATTGCACTACGAAAATGCTATTGCACATATGGCCAATTTCAACATTCTTGTTTCTTGAATGAATGAATAGTGTTTAACGCCCGTTTTTGCTACAGAGGCACCACAGGCGATGGACACTGATGATACATGAGATGAAATGATATATTGGGAAAGGATTTATTTTTAAGGAAGGAATCGTTCCAGGCCTAAGTTTAGGGTACCTCCCCGGCATTTGCCATTTATGAGAACTGAGGAAAACCTGGAAAAAACCTCAGTCAGGAAGGACGGTCCTGGCGGTATTCGAACCCAGACCTCCCGCTCACGAGTCCGAGACTTAACGACATCGGCCACCCATGGCGGTCTTGTTTCTTGAGAAAACTTGTATGAAATTATTGAAAGCAGCTTATCCCTCTTCCCAAAGCTGAAAGTTTTCTTATCCAGTTCAGAAGAAGCTTATACTACCTTTGATCAGTTTATATCTGAGAATGAGTTTCAAAAGTTTCAATGATGTACAGAATATGCTGGAGAGTTTATATTTAAAAAAAAAACAACAGATATGGCATAAATTTTGTATGATCATTGTAATATATATAAAAGCTTTTCAAAAAAGCTGTACAATATATGGTGTGCTAATGCATTACTATAGAAAAATAAAGAAAAAATTGACTTTTGAGAGTGTAGTGATATTAGAAATTGATGTACTTACCTTGCATGCTTTGTAAATGGGTAAACTCCTAAATCTAGATGCTCTGCATCGTTTGGCTTGCTCATGTACCAATAGATATGGTTTGCTGGGCATCAGTTCTTTGTTTGTTATATAAAGTGTCTTGACCAAACCCCAAGATGTATCAAGAGGGGCTCCTGCCTTCTCAAGTGGGTCCAGAACATCCTTGAAAATATCTTTTGCAGGAACTTCTGAAAAAACATTTTTGTTTGCCTTTTCAAATTTGATGTCTTGTTTCATTATGATCTGGATTTAGTTGCTCAGAAATTTATGAACTTCATATTTTTATTTTATGATTAAGATTCAGCCATTATGCAATAATTTAAAAGGGTATTTTCAAATGATACATTTTTTTTGTAATTACTATGACAAAAATACTACATTTGATTTAAAAACTCTGAAATATTTCTATGTTATTCGTAAACTACCAAAATATTTTTTTTAGATACATTATAAATTTTGTATATAGTCTGTGCTTTCGGCTTAATTAATAATTTACTATAAAAGTCAACCGTACCTTTAAGCTTATCCTCTATCTTCCATACTTCTGACTCAAAATCAAAAGCATATTTTTTGACTGCGTTTAAACATTTCTCGGTAGTAAGAGTATTTAGGTCAGGAATGCCCTCAGCCTTCAATAGGGGATCATCTGGTATGTCTACAGGAACTTCTGGGAGTCTGAGGAAAAATAATTAAGATGTCCCATGTTATCTTCCAGAGAAGAATTTCATAATGCCTACAGTTCAAGATCCACTTCTTTAGTTTTTAAATTGAAATTTGCTTCACACCTATTCCTTAGCAGCACACCAATGTGGACAGAATAATTGTTCTGATGTCTGCTCAATGGAAGGATGAATTTTTAGGTAACTTAATATTGAATCTCTGAAAGCTTTGCTGCTGGTTAGGTATAATTTTAAGCAATTAAATGAAAAGATACTAATAAGTATGTGCTGAACAGGACTGATTTATTTGGAAAAGTTTTCTATCATAGAAGCAATCTCATCTCTTAACCTATACAAAGATATGTTTTGTAGAATAACATGTTGTTTAAATGGATTGAAACTACACACATTAGGTTATACCAATAGTTCATTTTAGAAAAGCTGATATTTAATGAAAGAACAATATTTTATCATCTAATACATATGGATAACATTTCATTTACAGATCAAACTGTCCTACATTTTGGTGCAAAGCCATCTATTATAGGTCTCAATGTCCAATTTTTGAGCAGTGATCTTCTTGTCTGCCTACCACAGACATATAATATTCCATTATTACAATGAAAACTTAAGAAAATTCTCAAAAAAAAGGGGGGGATATGGGAAAAGTGGCAGTACCAAAGTGGCACAACATATGCCACTAAATTTTATTCTGCTAGATACTTTTTGCAGATGCATGCTAATGCCATTATTTGAAATATAGTGTTCATTCCATGCTGAGAGTGGCCATCAGAAATATTAAACTAAAATGGGACGAAATATTTCCGGTTCTCAGTTATTAAGTTCTTCAATGCAACTTGGAACCAGCAGATTAACAAGTTTTTCAGTTTGAATAGTTTGGGATTTTCACAGTGAAATATAGTATCACACAACAAATTTGTTATATGAAGTTTTCAGTGTTCAATTTAAAATCCAATCAGTCAGTGTTTGGTTTAGAATACTTAGAAATTAGACGCCACTATTCGAAAAATTTAAGTATCAGAATTTTAATTAAACAATGGTCTCCTAAATATTTTTATTCTCAGCTTTACATTCTTACCGTAGTAGAATAGGAAGGAAAACATAAAATTAGACATGTTAGAAATTATATTTGTACGAGTGTAATTAATTCTATAAATATCACTATTTAAGATTACGATATTACTGCATATTACACATTCAGAGGTTGTTAGATTACAGAGTTGACTCATTTTTTCACAAAAATGGTAATTTTTCTAACCCAGGCAACAAATTTCAAGGTTTCACAATTTAACATACTTTGGTAGGAAAAAAAAATAAGATAGAACTGAGTTATTTCCACTTAAAATATGGTAAAGAGAAGTTCACAATTTTGAACATAACCTTACAAAAATTTGTACTAATTGTTATACACTTACAGGACTATGTATCCAGTTCTTGCCGGCAATAAATTTACTTTTCTTGTAACTAATAACGTTCTTGTCGCGTAGGTCAAAGCCATAATAGCATATATACTATATATAAATAATATTACTTTTTTTATATTTATTTGTCATTTCGGCTACCTATTGATTTCAAATTCCTTACATACGGCCAATGACCAAGGCAATGTATCCAACATACATGAGAGAATAAATGCATTTGGTTGCATGGATTGACTACAGATGGCATCAGTGAGATTGATTTCTGTCGAAACTCCCGGGAAATTTGAAAATATTTCTGAATGTATATGTGAATTTCGCTTTCAAGAGTTCGACTAAGAATACCTGCAGTTTACCATAGGTTATAAATTTTAAACAAAATTTTATAAGAATTCCATAGGCCTGGGAAAATGGAGGGTTATGTGAACTCTTCATTCTTTTTCTTACCATATTTCTTGTAGAATTTTTTGCAAGAAATTTGCATTTTTTCGTTTTTGGATGTTATCCTTTATGGCCATGGCTATGCTTCCATTGAAGAATGATGATCGATGTTCAACATTTCAGAATTTTTACTGCCTAGTAACTATGTTTTTTTCCATCACTTCCCCCCCCCCCCCCCCAACATTCTTAGCAAACTTCCAGCAAGAATATTCCAAATGCTATTTTATATCTTTTACTTTTATATTTTTTGCTGTTGTCAAAATTGAAAAGCTACTCTTAATTTAAATATCTCAAACTTCCCTTCAAGTCATGATTGTTTAGCAAGTCGACACAATGTAATGAAAAGAGTATTTACTTTGTCAATGTTTATTCTTGAAGATCACTTCATAAAACTCTCTTAACTTTTGATATAAGTTTATGAACCCCAAATATGTTTGTATACAAGTTTCTTCACTCTGAAAGTTATGAATCAGCACTGGTTTGCAGCAGCTAGGATCTGCAACTTTATTACTTCTACAGCTATTGTTGAATGTGGATTGCAAGCTTCTAAAATCTTAATAACTAGAATATGTGCATGGCTAAACATACACAATGAATGAAAGAGAAAATTTGATAAAAATATTACATAACTCATTTATTTAAATTAAAAAAAAAATTACATTCTGCTGGTTTTCATGGCAGTAAACTGATAAATTATCTTTTAATTAAAATATGGAATCTGCAGGATGAAGTCAGTTGCTGCAGAAAACAATATACACCTACCTCTTATGTTTTTAAATCACAGTTTGATCCAAATTAATACTTGGAATTGGCTTACCCTTCTTTTCAATTTCAATTTTCTCTTCCAATGGTTGCAATGAAAAAGGTTTAGAATTTGAGTTATTTTGTAGAGTTCATTTTCTTTACATTCAATATACACAAAATGAAATAAAGCAACTAATTTATGAAACTTTGCTGTATCCAGCAAAGCTTAATACAAATGAAATGACTGATTATCACTGCTGTAATGTGTCTGCATGAGAGCATTGTTACTTCAAATGTAATACTATTTGATAATAAAATAACTGTTAGTTTTCCAATATATAATGTTTATAAATGTGGTCAATGAAATTTCTTACTTATCGCTTGCCAGACAACTGTAGTAATGTAGAGGGAACAACATGGCTTCTGAGCTGCAAGACAGTTTCAAATCCAACTTGAGTAAGCTTCTGGTTTCCATATATTTTTATGTTCATGGTTTTTGCTCATGTAATTTAATAATGCATTCACTACATTTGCTCATGAATTTTTTGGTTCATCTATTATAAGGCATCTCAGGCTAAATGATTTTATGTAAAAAGGGGTTTATTTATTTTTAATTTCAAGTATATGTGCACATTTTCCTTGAAAATTAGAAATATTTTATTATATGAATTGGTTTTATTCTATGATATGCAATAACAAATTATGTGTACAAAAAGACACATTATATGCACAGAAACATTCTCAGAGGTATTGAAATGACAATTTTTTACAGAGTTTTTTGCTTATACAAGAATCACATACAAATTTTTACATGCCAAACAACTGTCTTTTCTTTTGTTTTACTTGTTGATGTGTCTTGTGTTTAGCGCGGCCTTTGGTGTTCCTTTATTCCTATCATCACCATATATGATGGTGACAGTAGTCGACGTGGGCATGAATTCCTATATGGCATAGTCAGTTCTTCCAACTTTCATTATGAAAGGCTGTCTAGACATTGTAGAGTTCATTATCAGCTTATACAAGGTATGAGCATTGATCTTGCTAGGTCTAGAATGTTATAGAACACTTGAATAGGCCAGCATCTTGTCATGGCTCTAACACTGTATTTGTGAGACATCTGAGCTATAACATCTGCACTACATTTGATGTTATTGCAAAAATTGACCACTTCAGGGGTTTTCTTATTAGAAGATTCATCTAAAGTCACACTGGAATACATAGTGATAAGAATAAGTACCATTTTCTTCACCTTACCTTGGTAAGATGTGAGAGAAATATCACCAAACTTGAATAAAGTACATATTAGCCCTTTTTCACAGAGGTAGGCACTTCCTGTCTAGCCCTATTAAAGGTACCAACAATGCTTATACTTCTCTTTTGGATTTCTCTTGCCAGTTTGATAAATGTGAATGAACTATCAGTTGTGACGTTTTCTGCCTTTCCTAAAAAGGGTTCCATGAGACATAGAGCAACATGCTTTCCCAGATTGGTATTTATACTTCTAGTTTCATCTTTACCCAGCTATGGAAATCCATTTAGAATGTATCTCACTTTAGCATAGGTAAGCAACCAGTATTTCATGCCATACTTGTTCAGCTTGCTACTCATGTACTTAGTGAAGGGGCATCAACATTTTGTTGGAAACAGATTCATCCACAATAATGGATTCAGATGGCCTGGCATATGATGCAATTGTTTATGAATTTGGTCCAAATATTAGAGGCCAAAGACTGTTCTGAGAAGGTAGATCACACTCATTACCAGAACTCTCACTTTCCTAAATGCACTCCCGTACAAATTTGTTCACTTCTGATTGCTTTGAAGATGTATTCTGAAGAGCTTCCAGAATTCAGCTTCAGAAAGACTGTGATTGTGAAAGGGATGCATTATATGCACTTAGTAAATAGCCTACCCCACTACAAATGTCAAAACAAAGCTCAAGTATAAAATGAAAGCTATGTAACAATGAAAAGCTAAGCAAAATTTTAGATATGAATACAAGAGCTGATAAACAATGACTCACACACTATGCTATAATGAGTTTGTATTTGTTGTGCAGTGATGATTATTGTCAGTTACAACTATGCAATTAGTGTTGTAAGAAATGAGTGTAAGGAAGTGGTCAATTGACCACCTCCAGGACCGATGATAAATTTGCTATTACTTTGAAAAGCGCAAAATGCAAAAATAATATAAAAAAAATTGGTGAGCTAAACATCATTGAAAGGGGTTAAAAGTCACAAATCCATAAAAAAATACTTAAAAAAACAGTGAAAATGTCAGCATTCGAAAATCAAAATGGGCATTCTAGTGTTAAACTTTTGCCTATTTTGGGAGAATTCTTTCTTGTTATCAATGTTTTGTACAACTCTTCCACTTATCAATGACATGTAGCTGCAGATTACATCCATGATTTGAAAATACTTTTATAATATGATATAATCTCTTTGACATCTCCAAAACCCGATATCCAAGTAAAAATAAATACTTTGTATTTATTCATTAACTTAATATTAATAAATCACAATGCAATAACAAAACTGTGAACATGTTAATTCTTTTTATATTTTTATTCAAAAAGTTCCTGTAAGCAGAATTCATATGATTGCTACTTTTCCAACACAGAGGGCATTTAAATTTCGGTTTGCTGGATATTCTTTCATTCTATCTTATGCATAACAAAAAAACTCTTTTAGTTGATGAATAAAGTCAAACAATGAAAAACCGAATGATAATACTTCACATGAATTGGACGAGGAAGACAAAAAAGCATGTTTACAGGTGTACATTTTTACATCTTTTTCATAAAAAAGATGAAGGAGAGAGCTGAAATCAAACACCATACTTAAATAACTTCAAATAATATCTGGCCATCATTTAAAGCCTCTACTTTTCGGATTTATGTAGAAAACAGTTTTAGGCCATACTTCACATACATCAGGTTTATCAAGAATGGTTTCAGGAAATTGGACTTACAACTGTTGAAAGAAAGAGGTGTTGGATTGTAAAAATATTTCCGTCTCCCAGGCAAGAAAAGATCAATGCGACTACTGTGTTTCATACAAAGAGGAAAATTTGCCAGAAGAGGACTACAGGTTGCACATAACTAAAAAGTAAGAAGCAAAAGCAAAGTGCTATAGCTTCAGCTGATTCTGCTTCTTGTTGCAAGTATAGACATATAGAGTGTCTGAACTTGCCTCAAATTATTAGTGTCAAAGCATTTTTATAGTCACAAGCTGCAAGTACATAACTTCACGATATATGTCTCTAACAACAAAGATGTTTACATATACATATGGCATGAAGGTGAAGGAAAGGTAACATCAAATAAGTTCAATATGTATTGTTTACTTCATAAAGTTAAACATCAATTAAAAGAAGATTGTCCTTATTTCTGATGGATGTGCACATGAGAACAAATACAGTCTTGACAAGTACCCTGGCTGATATTTCCAAAATTTGAAAAATAGAAATTGAACAGCTGATATTCAAGAAAGGGTATTCAGTGTAAAATATTTATTCACTTCACCACTGTATTCACCTGCTGACTACAAGAATAGAAGGGGCAAGAAGAAACAAGAAGAATAAAAATTATGAAAAACAGGAATTCAATTTTCAATCATTCAGGCCATAGAGGAAAATAGGTGATCTCACAGTGGCAAAAATAAGAGCATTAAAGGACATAGAAGAAGTATTGTACAAGATAAGACACAAACACCCCTGGCAACAGCTTTCAAAATGGAGAAAAATAAATGAAATGGAGCCTAATGCCCTGTATACTGAACAGAGGAAAATTGATCGCAGTAAATTTGAAAGCCTTCAGGGCTTGAAACCCTTTATGCATAAAGACTATACAACTAATTTAATTTCAAATAAATATAAAATAATTTAACATACTGTTAGTATGCTGAGAACATGTAGTTACTTATTTGTATTTTAAGTGTTGATATGTTACATTTTTTTTTATTTTTAATTAATGATAAAAATCCTGCATGATTATGAATAAATTTACTTGTTTGATTAAAATAAATAACATTATTTAAGTGGTATTATACAGTGATACATTTATGAAAAGTTAATAGTTTAACATTATAAACTTTATCTTTATCAGAAACATACTATTGAATAGCAGCAATTTGTATTTGAAAGCAAACGCTCACTGCAGCTTCACTGCATTTCACTTTCATGAATCTCATTTATTGTAACTATTATATTTTGAGAGAAAATGTGATAATACTTGTTACATATAAATAAACATTTTGATTATTAATAAAATATTATTTAAGTCAGCTATACTTTCATTGTTAGCACATGAATACCATATATTCTAATTCAGGTTGATGATCAAATTTCTATTATTTGTTAATACAAAGCCAATATTAATGATAAAAATGAATAATAATATCACTGCATATTGTGTCACTATGATTCATAGTTGCAATAATTGAAATGCGGCAGAAAATGCCAGCAGTAATGTTCATCTGTGCAGTCAGCTGATAGTGTGGGAAGTGATGGTCATGCTCCCTTTCATACATGCTATATTGTTAAAGAAGATGTCTTTCATATAATTTATTAAATTTCTATACATGTTGAACAAATTTTTATCTAACTCATGATGCATTTCACTACTAGTACTATGCACAGCAAAATACGCTGTCGAAATTGGCACAGCTAAAACCCACCATGTGCAGTAAAATCTAAAATTAAAATTGTTATAATTTTCAGTCTTTAAATGGCAACATTTTGTAGAATATTCCAACAATAAAGTATTTCAAGAAATGAAAAGGAATGGTAGTAAAAGTGACTTTACAAATGAAGGAAATGAAAAATTATGCTGTTTTTTGTGTCTCCTGAAAAATGTATTAAGATGCACATAGTGGGTGTTGGAGGTGCAGCGACGATTGGTGCTTTTGATAATGACACATCAGAGATAATGAAAAACATGAGATTGAATACTGGTTGGACATCTGCTGAACCACACAAGGTGTTCATGTAAAGATTTATTGACTCGCATAAAAACTTGAATTTCTTGTCTTTTGCAGCAAACAGCATTTAAATTTAAATTTGAATAGTTTAGGATTTTCACAGTGAAATATGGTATCATATAACAAATTTGTTATGAGGAAGTCACTCAAATTTCACTAGTTTTATTCCACTTACTTGGACATGTTTCAAAGGCAAATTTCCTTCATCTTCAGTGGAACCGTGCTGACGATGAAGAAAATTTACCTTTGAAACATGTCCAAGTAAGTGGAGTAAAACTAGTGAAATTTGAGTGACTTCCCCATAAATAAAGCATGTAAATTATTTAATTAGTTCTTGAGTTATAAGGATTTCTTATTGGGGTTTTTATCCTGAACATCTTGTATATATTTTTGGTGAGATTGTATAGCATAAAGCAATTATAGCAATAAATACTGGATTGTTATCATTTAAATCTTTTACATTATGGATAATTTAAAGTGTTACAAACAAATAAACACATACATATCTATTGATTAACAGAGTCCAACACAGATAAACAGAAATTCATCCTTGTACATCATTCTTTTATAATTCATTTTTCACAGGGAAGATAACATTTTCCAGAAGGTTAGACCCGATGTTAGGGAGCGGTGCATGTAAATAAGTGGTCCAAAAAGTGAGAGTAAGTTCATATAATTTGTATATTGTACAGTAATTCTAATCCTACATACATTTTACAAATAAATTACACTCTTTCCATAGTTGTTGGCATTTCCACTTGAGAAGTAGTACACAGAATGTCCTGCAGCATGCATCTGTTAATGGAATATTGCTACATAACACGTTGTGATAGCTTGGATATACTGGACATTATCAGTAACATTATTTGACTTAGCCACAAATCTAAATAGGTACACTAATAACACTGAATCCTGGTAGTTTAGTCACAGGTATCTCTTCACACATACCCAAGGTTGCTTTGTGCTTTCTCAAACATTTGTTGCTTCACTCCTGGTTGTGTTCATACACTGGTCCAAAGGAAAGATTCAGAGGAAATTACATCATTTATTTAGCTCTGTCCACTTAAAAGTCTCATAAAAAGAACTTAAGTTCTGCATATATTTGTTCAAATATCTCATAAAATGGGAAAAAAAAAAAAAAAAAAAAAAATAAATACAAAATGAAAAACCTGTAGTTTAATTAGTAATTACAATATTTATTGATATGTACTTAAAATGAAACTGTATATTTCTATATTATACACACTTATGCAACATTTCACATAAAAGATTAAAAATCTCACATCAATTCATGTTTTAGTTTTCTAGTAGCATTACATTACTATGATGTAAATCACACTGTAAGTACATCGAGACTGACCGACGAACCAACACATTTAATACAGTTACATAGCAGTGTAGGAACTTGCTTGCTTCTGAATAAACTGGAAGGGTAATACTGGTTTGTACCGGCATAGCAGAGTGCTCAAAATGGAAACCAGTATCTACACAAAATAAATATATACAATAAGATTCTCCTTACACTCTGCAGTTACTAGGTTAATTTCTCTGTACTTTAACACACATAGAAATTGAAATTAAAATAAAAAATTATACCTAGGAATACTTGTTGGAATTCTACAAGAAGGAGTGTAGTATTTGGCAGCATAATGCTTTAACTTTATGCACTATACAGTTTATCTTTTTATATATCTTTTATTTTAAATTTCATTAAAATCAAAATCAGACAGCTAATATTTTCTTATACTTCTATATTTTTATAAGCCTGTATTTTTCAGATATGTACAGAATTCTGCAGTTAGCCAATCCTTGTATTCTTAGAACATGCTAATTAATAAAAAACTGCATATGCAATATACCTTACTATTAGTAGTAATCAAATAAATTATATCCTTTTGTGCTCTTCTTAGAATAGGAAAGCTCACTTTTTGATATGCCCTTTGACGTGAGAGTGAGTTGAATAATTTAAATGTAAATTACTGTATAATTAAAATGCTCTTAATATTAATGCTATTCATTTCTCAGATTGTAAGTAACCTCTCTAACCTAACTCCAATTATTCTTTCATACGTAGCTGATTATCCAGATTGAAAATATTCTTATTTCAAAGCTATTGTCACTACTTTTCATATTTACAAGTCTAAGATCACCTTGCAAACATTAATATCTGGGTCACTGTATAACTGTAGCTGTAGCTGTATAACTTTAAAGAAAATGTATTTTATATAATAATTTCTTATTTACTGTGTAATGATTAAAATATTAAACTGCTGCAGCAAATATTAACAAGGAATTAAAGTGATTTAAGAAAAAAAAAACATCATTAGGGAACGTATTACACATGAAGCATTAAATTTGTATATTTGATAAATATACAAAATGTAGATAATTTGAAGAGATTTTCAAAAAATTTGCTAATGAAGAATGAAGTGTTATATAGACTGTCTACAAATATGAAATTATTAGAAGGAAACAAATGGAAGTCAATACTATTTAGAATAATATGAAATATTAACATGCTATATGTCATATATGAAAGTAGAAATTAGCTGACATATGACATATAAAGCATTAGAGATTTTACAAAGAAGAGTCATATTACCTTCCTTGCAATTTTCATTAGACTCATTTGCATCTGTAAAATTCAATTTAAAAACAACTTATATTACCTGCTGCAGTTATTACTGTAGAAAGATAAAAATTTAGACACAGAACAATTATTTGTCTCAATCATGCAGGCCTGGTTGTGAGAATAAAATATTTTTATATGGGGGAAGTAAAATTTAAATATATGAGGAAAACTACTGAGTATTCTTGGGATCACAAGCTGGAAATGATTCAGAAATTTTTATTTTGCAAGATCCTTTCTCTGGAAGTTATTTATATTTATTTTAAAAAATGGATTATGTTAAAAAATCTGTATATACAAAACTGTGCTAAACTTTTATTTCTCCTCTTTCTTACACAATCATTTCTCAGTATCTTGCTGGACAAAAGGTAGTCTATACCTTCTTATTTTTTCTCTGCATAATAAATATTTAAACATTTTCCCAGAACCTCCCTCCAGCAACAATGTCTTCAAGAAAGAGCATATTAACAGGGAAGATAACAATGCAGATCTTTGATTAAAACATGAATGTCATTTAAACAATGAACACATATCTTTTGCTCATGGTTTAGAATTTTACTGTGTTTATTTTTATAAAAACAATCATATATGTTGGGTTTTTAAGATGAAAATAGTGATTTATAATATATTATTGATACAGGAAAAAGAAAAATATAAACGGAAATAAATTAGCAATGATGATAATGGCTGAACCGTTAATATTAACATGCTTTCTGGAGGAGTTCAGCTGCAGTAAAGATTGACAGGTTTTTGAAGTATCTAACTCTTAAAAGTTATGCAGATTTGCTTGAATCCTGTAAAGAGCACCACGTGCAGATCTCAAAACATCTTTTTAGAACAATTTTTAATTAATTGGTTAAAAATTCAGAAAAATGAAAATATGTCTGTTTGATTACTAGATTAAATGTGTATTATAATATCAGAAAATATTGCACATGTTTCAACAAGAGCTGTAAATGCAGTACTTTATGGCAGTTATAACTAATATGGACCTTTCCAGCTTTCTGTTATACCTTGTTTGACCTCTGTCCGTATCTCTTCACTTAGTTTTGTTACTGACAATTAGATGAATAGAATAATTATATTCCATATGAATTCAGATACCATATGTGAACATGTCCGCTTTTTTATAATAAGAATTGTCATTTTCATACTTTTTGGAAATTCTCTAGTTTGACTCCATTTTCACATAAACTCTTATACATTATATAACAAATTATTTATGAGGAAGTCACTCAAATTTCGCTGGTTTTTAAGTATATTATTAAAATAATTGACACCTCTATCATTCTTAAACTAAATGCACCATAGGAAAATCATATTATTCTGAATTAACTATGGTAAAGATTTTAACTGCATAGTCGGGTTGGGCAGCTATGTAACAAAGGTAAGATAATTGAAAGAGTATTAAAATCTGATTTAGGATTATGAAACTGGAATGATAATATTTTTAAACAAGTTTACTTATGCAAAATAAAATTATTACCAAAGGTAGTTGGTTTCTAGAATTCATGAATTTATGGAGGATATTGGGTTAGAAAAGGTGTTAAGAATATGAAAAGCATCAACAGAGGTATTTGGAGCGATAAGACAAAGAAAAGAAGCTACAGACAGGCAGGAAATTTTGCTAGTTTTAGAGATTAAAAATCCTTGAAATTGTTCAAAAGTCTGAAAATGGATTAGGGTAGAGAAAAATATGTTCATTTATGTAGTTCATTTACATAAAAAATAGGTGAGAGGAGACTTTATTTGGGCAAGATCAGGAGTAGAAAATTTAACAGAGATTAGGAGTGAGTTAAGAACAGAGATATTTCCTATGCGTCAAGAAAAAGGAGAATGACATACATCATATTCTAGTCTATGAAGAAACCATATTATGGATAAAACAGATGACTTACAAAATGGGTTCATTTACTACTGGAAATAGTACCTATCAAATCTTGAGTACTAGAGGAGATAAGAATATTGTATATATAGGTAATTATTTTGGAAAAGAAGAGAAAAGTGGGCGGGGAAAGTACAAAAAAGCAGGGGGGGAAATATAATTAATATTTAATTATATATTGTTTGGATTCCAGCATGCCAATAACCAAGATATTAGTTAATTATACTATAGTTGGAGAAAGAATGGATAGCAAGTAGGGGTGGATCTATGCCTTCTAGTTAACCAAAGTCACAGGAACCATGGGAATTAAAAAATAATGGTTACTGTAGTTATGAATTTCATTTTATTTAGTATGGTACTGATTGCTTGGTTTGTTAGAATTTGGCACTCTGTATAAGTTGAGATAAATCAATTTATTAATTCATTCACAGCAGTGTACTGCAAGAGCAATGGCTCACAATTATTGCAAGAAGTTCCAGATGAAGTTTTTTCGCTTTTTCTTAAATAAATAAACATAATAATATAAATAAATACAAATTAAAAACCCAAATGGATTAGGTCATATTTTAAACTAGACTCTTCACATCATTAATTGTTCAACATTGTTCATACTTTTGTTTTTATTATTTGTGATGGTTATAATATGAATTCTTTATTTCTGAGATTTACTTGTACCAAAATTGACAGTTCATTATTCTTATTGTTAATGAAGCATTTATTAAATCCTTTTATATTGTATCTGTAGTCACTAGGCTCTGCATATATTTTTTAAAATGCTGGGGAAAATAAAAAGCATATCAATATCTTCTTACATTACTCAATTCAATAAGTGAAAAAAACTCGCTGTTTTTACATAGGTTGTTTTTGTGTAATTTCTATATGTGTTAAAGACAGAGACTGCTGCAATTTGTGAACCTATTTATTTTAAAAATAGGAAGAATTAAAAACAAAAGCTAGTCCCATTAGGAGCACCATCTTGTGTTTTTCTATAGCTATGTAATACTTTTGTCACAACCATCAACTGCATGGACTGCAAAATGTACAGAGTTTTCTTGTTTTTGCACATAGAAAGGGATTACTCACTCATATGCACAGGCGCACACATACAGACATTCAAAACAATGCACTCTTTTAAAAAATTCGTTTCATGCGTCCACATAGATACATACAGACATCCACACATTTTCTCTTTTAAAGTTAGTTTTGCAAACTTGTGCAAATGGCTGCAAAAAGGAGCTAATGGCACAAACCAATATAGCCATTTGTTCAAGTTTTTTAGGATGGGCAGTGACCACAGCACAGATCTATGAAATATACCAAAAAGTGTAGTGCAAGCAATTATATTTATGAAAGATCAAAAATTAAATAATTGTATTAGGTATTTATAAAGTATTAATTCTATACTGATAACAATTCTGTGGAAGATAACAGATTCTGGACAAAGCTGTATTACTTTATCATATATTTGCAGGTGTCTATTGTACTGCAGACACCTGACTTCCTGAGCAATAAAGGTGTATATGGAAAGTAACCATACAACAATCACTATCTATCAATGAAAGGTGAAAAGTTAGTGGAAGCTAGTACATCCTCTGCAGCAGATAAAACTGCAAAGGTGAAGTCACAATTGCATCAATACCTCCAATAAAAATTATCATTTCTCATTGTTACAATATTTTATTTGTCAGAGTGACTTTGTATTTTTTATAGTTGTCTTCAAATTTTATACTGTGATGTATTACGTTTTGGCAAAAAATGCTATTCTATTCTACTTCTGGTAGTCAAAATTGGCAGTACATAGTTTTCTTTGAACTTCAGAAGCTTTTAGTACAAAGTGCAAACTATTTTCTTGCGGTAATAGTGGCAATGATGATAATGGTAGAACTGTTGGTATTCAATGCCAATCACTTGTTTCCAAATATCAGAATTTGAATTTTGAATGGCAGAGTCATTGGAGTAGTTCGTTTTCAGACCACACACCATAATTTAGTGAACTACATTATGCTAGATGATGAAGATGCTTATGGGATAAAGGTGATTCAGCAGTTAGCAGAGGAAATTTGAGTACCTGGAGAAAACATGGCCAAACATTGCTTTATAAATCACAAATTCCACATCCAGCCAAAATAATCATCATAGCAGCTGGCAGCCTTTCATAATACAAACATTGCACACCTTTTAAAACAGAATTTGTTTTTCTTTCAAATACTGTCTTGAAGAAAATTGCCTTTGATATCAAACAGATAATACTTTTAAAAATGCAAGTCTTAAAAAGGATAACATTTTATGACTCATTGTTTAATGATATCAAATCACTTGTTTCTTATTTTGCGCTGTCTCTGTTAATAAGTTTCATCCATAACTGAAGTAATATTCCACTTCTATGCTCTGAGGGAAAGTGTAGAGCAGTCAATCATGTTGTAAGAGTTTAAGAATATTCCTGTGCATATAACAATATTGACAATGAGCATTTATTCATTCTTTTAATTCAGTGTATTCATTCTTATGAATCATTGAATTTTCCAGACACACCAAGTGTTGTCCATTAGAAAGACTACAATAACAGATTTATTCCCTGGATTTTTCATGAAAAGTTTGATTCTATTATTAAGATGATTAATTTTATTTAATTTTCAAACTTCTTTAGCTTATTTATCTTTCTATTAATTCAAACTATAAACTGCTCACACAATTTTTTATGTTAAAAAATGTCTTTGCAGAATATATTGTAAATGAAACTTTTGTTTAATACATCTGAGCTGAATTAGGTAAAATAAAGTGCGAATTCAAAACTAATTCTTTTCATTTTGTTACTTAGGCAAATGCAAATTTTAACTTAAAAAAATGTACCTACATTTTAGGCTTTAGAAATGGAGTGGTTTTTCAAAGTTAAAAGTACATAACTCTCAGAAAAGTATTAGAAATATGTAAAAAGTTCTTACTTCTGCCCCTGTGTAAGGTGCTAAAGCAGTTTCATCAAGCCAAAAGTGATAAATTTAATTCATTAAAAATAATCTGTGAGTGGCACTGACCAAACTAAGTTAAAATATAAATAATTTGTAAGTCAGACTTTGAAAAATAAATAAGTAATATAATATCTGAAGATACAAGAAGTGCTTCATCTTACTCTTTAGGAATACATTGAATGAATTATTAAATAATATAATCATTGATACTAATGATAAGGTGTTGATGTTGATGATAGTTCAGCCTTAGTTGCTTGTCATGGTAACTCACTGAGGTTCTCATTTCACTGCATCTACTTGCACTTGCGGGAACGGTGCTGGAAACGTCGCATCCGCCTGTGCCACTCATCCTTCCACTCAATGACAATGGAGCGCCGGCTCACGGTCAGCCCTGGGTGCTCTCCTTCCTTCTCCTTACCCAGGATCAGATATGACCTAAAACAGGAACATAAGACCAAGCTTAATATTTGTCACTCTTTCAATCCAAATATTTGTTGATTGATACTGACAATCATTTGCTCATTGTGTTTTATTATAAGGGATATTTGTTCATTTAATTAATCTTCTTTATCTGTAAGTTCATTTTAAAAACATTTTAATTTATAAAATACATATCTTTATTTTATTTATCTGGAAATGAATTTAGTAGCTATTTACACACACGCACACACACACATACACACATATATAGATAGATAGATTGTAACTAAAATATCTGTGCCAATTTTGAAAATGAGTGTAAACTAATGCGTTATCTGCATATTCTACACTTTCTAACCCCTCTCGCAAACCCCAGTGAATATTTCTATGTTGTCTGTTGCAAATCCTTTTCATTCTGTCATCTAATACCAATATAAATAATAGTGGTGACAACAAACACCCCTGTTTGACTCCACTCAGCGAACCTTTATGTAAAATGAAAAATACACAAATTTCATAGATATCTTTAAGTTGTTGGTGATTTTACTAGACATTCAATTTGTTTTATTTTTTCCCATATATTTCTTCTATTTACCGCATCAAAGGCTTTAATAGAATCAATAAATGCAAAATATAATAGGCTATTCCATTTCAGTGACTGTTCTATAATAAAGCTCATTTTATTTATGAGGTCTGTACAGGATTTCCCAACTCTGAATCTAAATTTTATCCACTACATCTTTGATATGTTCAGGAGAAGCCTACAAAATATCTTGGTGGGAATAGATAATAAAGTGATTTTGCGCCAATTATCAAAGATAGACAGATCTCCCTTCTTAGGGATTTTCACTAATATACCCTACCTCCAATCTTGGGGGACTTTCTTGCTTTCCCAGATCCCTTGGATATAAAATATCAGTAGTTAAATTTATATCTGTTTTTAACATTTCAGTATTAATGCTATTGAGGTCCACTGCTTTATTGCTTCTGTTTCCATTATTGCTTTCTTAATTTCAAAATTTGTTATGGGACTTATGTTGATATTGAAACTTTCATTTCTTATTAATAGAGTTGCCTCAGGTTCTTCTAGTTCTAGGGGCATACAATTCAAAAATTCATTAAAGTGTTCTCTCTACTTTAGTTGTTCTGTTTCAGAAGTTAGAATGTTCCTGCCTTTATTCTTTATTGGTCTATTAGTAGAAAATGTTTATTTGTTAAAGTTTTAGTCCTTTTATACAACATTTTAGAATTATTGTTATTTGCAGCACTTGTACGTCATCTGTTAATTTTTCATATTTTTGTCTTTCATTAAGCTATTTTTAATTTCTTTATTTTTGGAGCCACATTGGTTTCTCACATATTTCACATCTGAGCTCTTATTTTAACTGCATTTAATTGATTTTTAAAGACTTTTTTTTTTCATAATTCAATTACAAGATTTGTCAGAGATCCATGGGTAGGTTCATAAGTTTCTGGCATTACTGATAACGATTATCACCTTCAAAAAAATCCTCATCTCGTGTCATAGCTTATCTGTAAAATAAATAAATGTAGCTGTAACTTTCGCTCCGCTGTGTTCAGTTGTTCAAATATAGAAGACTATGTGTACAAGATTGTGACATATTCAAAATGGAGTATCCAGCTATTATTAAGTTCTTTACAAAACAAGGATTTACTCCAAATAAAATTAAAGAGCGACTGGACGTGTATATGGGGAAGCAACCCCTCATAACGTTTTTGGATGGGTCGAGAAAGCATTGAACACGAAGAGTGTGCAGGTCGGCCCTTGGAAGTGCTCACTCCTGAAAACATCGCTCTTGTGGAAGGAGAAATTATGGAAGACCGGTGGCTCAAAGTTACAGGAATAGCACCAAGGTTGGGCCTTTCTAAAACAATAGTTCTCTGAATTATTCAGGAACATTTAAAC
Organism: Metallyticus violacea; assembly: GCA_030762175.1. Lineage (NCBI taxonomy): Eukaryota > Metazoa > Arthropoda > Insecta > Mantodea > Metallyticidae > Metallyticus > Metallyticus violacea. The sequence goes on from CM060836.1 coordinate 72,539,517, forward strand.
ATGAATAAGGTTAGTGCCAGATGGTGACTAGACTTCTTTCCTCAGTCCAAAAGCATCAACGAGTCATCTGTTGTCAGGCATTTTTAGAGCTCTGCCGTGACAACGAGAAAGAAGTTTGGCAAACCATTGATACAGGAGATGAAACCATGATCGACTACTATGATCCCTTGTCCAAAAGAGAATCAATGAAGTGGCGTAAACCTGGCGAAGCACCACCTCTAAAGGCCAAGATCATTCTATCAACCACAATCTTTTGGACTGTGAAGGAATACTCTTCATTGACTTCAAGGAGAGGAACACCATAGTAAATGAGGAGTACTATGCTGGCCTACTGCATAGACTACGTGCTTCCATCAAAGAGAAAAGGCCAGGGAAGCTGAGTGGTGGTGTGTGCCTTCATCACGACAACGCGCCTGTGCACACAGCTCTTGTTACAAAGGAAGCCGTGAAGAAATGTGGCTTCAAAGAGATCGACCATCTACCCTGCAGGCTATATCTAGTTCCCAGTGACTATTTCCTCTTCTCAAAACTTAAGAGGAAGGTTCGATAAAGGAAATTTAAGTGTGACGAAAAAGTGATGGATGCTGTTTATGCTCATTTTGCAGACATGACATCTGACTATTTTGAGGGGGGGGGGAATTAAAATGTTAATTCAAAGATGTGAGAAGTGTAGTGCAATAAAGGTAACTATATTGAAAAGTGAAATATAGTTTTTTGTCTTTATCACTCCTAGAAAATGGTTAGGCCGGAAAATTATGGACCTACTCTCGCACCTCTTTGTTTCGGATAAAATGACACTTTATGACTTGATTTGTGGGGAAAGATAGCTTCTTTAATGGTAAGATTAAAATTTCCGTATAATTCTAATAATCTTTCGCTATTCCCTTCACCGACTCATATCCATGGTTATCCTCTTCAAGCTGGCGTTAAACTCGCCCATTAACATCACGATATCTTGCTTTCTAACAGTTCCGAGATTTCCAACAAGTTGGTCATAAAACTTTTCTTTTTCTTCTTCGGTGACCATTTCACTAGGCGCATAGCACTGTATAAAGTAACTGGTTTAACTTTTGTCTTTAGTCTAATATACAAAATACTTCTGAAAGTGGTTGCCAAGACAATAAGTTTTTCTTTGTTTGTTGTTCCCCAAATGATCTCCATCTTCCTTCACTAATTCCTAGTATTTGGACATTCCTGCTTCTACTTTAGCTAATTTCTCAGTTTCCCACGTGATTCTAACATTCCAGTATCCAATTCGAATGCTAGGGGTCATTACCTTTATATCATTTCGGGGTACTTTCATTTTGGTTTCTTTGTAATGTAAATTTAAGAAGTGTGAGTTATCAGTCCACAGCTCTCGATTCTGATAATGGGGTTGCCATCCACGCATTCGGTTCTGTAAGCCCCAGTTCTTAAGGTGGAGTTGGTCATTTCCTCCAAAGCTCAGAAGTTATGGATTTCTCGCCAATTCTCGGGTGGCTGGTTACTGTGAAAACTACTGGGCGATGGGGTCGCCACGTCCATACGTCAAGAACACCACTAGTAACTATATACTTTGTATATTTCTTATGTGCGCCAATATTGTATCTATTGGTTGATTGATAAATAAATAAACATCCTTTCTGCATATTTTGAACTTTTTAAGCATCGTGGGTAGCGTGCGCTTACATTTGTGAACCCCGTTAATTTTTCACGGAAGTACATAAGGAGGCGGTTCGCTTCGTTTGGAATCACTTGTTCGTCACTCTAAGTTACTCTGTCATCACTTTTTAGACAAGACTTAGAACGCTTCGACTGAAGAACCACATAAATCGGTGTTAAGAGTTAAATTGTTGATGACTCGTTCGCCTAGTTCCGTGAGTAGCGGAAAGTTTTCGTATGTATTAGAGGGCCGATGACCCAAACGTGAGGACAGATACAGTCCTAAGATCAAAGTAAGATTCCAATTACGACTCCGTCGCAAAGTAATGTAACGAGGTTCGGATGTAGGTGAAGGTCACTATACCAAACCCGGTTATTTTCAGAAACGCCAGCTAATATAAACAATGTTACTATCAATAAGCTGTGTAGTGTAAAATGTTGCGTCGTGTAATTGCAACGGAAAAGTATCATCTCCCAGTCTAGTTGAGAGGGGCTCAACAAACAGCGAAAATTACCCTGAGATTCTGTTGTCTTGAAGCTTAGGCAACAGACAGAGGCAATCACAACAAACCGCTTAAAGTGTGGGGGCCGGTAAAGAAAACGCTTCAAATTGAGACTCAGCAGGCTGCCATACACAAAAGGCTTCAACATTTATACAGATATTTTAATTATATCTTATATAGCCATCACTAGGTGCACAATTAAACGATTTCTTTTCTTCTATTCACTGTCTTTATAGCCTCAAGCTATTTGACAACATATGTTTACTTTTATAGCTTCACATAGAATATTTTTTAAAGTAACTACATTCATAAAAAATTATTTTGAACGTAAGAATTTATTTTCCCCTTTCTTAGATTGCCTGCCCTTGAACTTTTGCATTTTCCTCTGAGGCCAGACCGCCTTCTAAGAGCAGCTGCATCAACTCAATGGGAATTAATAATTTATGCTTCATAATTGAAAAAAATCACCAAACTAGCAATTGGTCTCTTAGGGGATGTCCTCTTTCAATGCATTTATTGCATAATTGAGAAAGCTCCTTAAAATAAAAGTTATTCCAAGACAATTAGAAAAATTATAAAAATGGTAGAAAACAATAAAATGCGCTGTTTTCTTTAATTGAAAAAACCAGTTTAATTGACTCTGCTGACCATTTTATATAGCCATAATGCAAATACACACGTATGGCAAGTGGATGAACTTAACTTCATCTTTCTCAGCAAAGGCAAAATTTTCTTGTGTGGTAATGTTCTGCTTTAACTGGGCAGGCAAGCTATACGAGAGCAGGGTGTGTCAGAAAACTATGCTGATAAGCTTGTACTGCTGTACAAGCTGGTGGCTAGTAGTTAACATTTATTGTGTCTTGAAATTTAATTCACTGTTAGTATTTGATTAGCGTTATATTAATTTCGAATCTAAAATACTGTTTTATTAAATTCTTTAATAATTTATAAATGTAAATAATTACATATTTAGGATTAAGCTCAAGGTTCTGGTAAAATACTCATTGTTACCAATCGCTTTTTTTTTAGTAGTATTTAACGCCCGTTTTTACTATTGGGGCACCACAGGCGGTGGACACTGATGATACATGAGATGAAATTATATATTGGGAAAGGATTTTTTTTTTTAAGGAAGTAAACGTTCCAGGTTTAAGTTTAGGATACCTCCCTGGCATTTGCCATTTATGAGGACTGAGGAAAATCTGGAAAAAACCTCAGTCAGGGAGGACGGTCCTGGCGGGATTGGAACCCCAAACATCCCACTCATGAGTCCGCGTCTTGACGACCTCGGCCACCCGTGGCGGTTTATCAATCACAATCACACACTATAGTTGAAAAAATAAAACACCATCTATGAGCAATTCTAGAATTTTTCTTCTGCTACGGGTATATATTTTCTAGTATAAGGTAAATCCCGCTATCATTATGTACTCCTTGATATTTATTTTTATCTACCATTCATGATCTCCTCGTATTAACTCCTACTTTCTCCACTATTCCAGCAGGCGCTACTGTGAAGCTCTTTTTACCCGGTTTTCACAATTCACACTTCCCTGCTATTGCCGTAATCTGTGCCCCTCCCTTTAATGTGAGCAACTTACTTGTTGGTCTTGACCTTGGGACATTTGCAGGCGAGGTCCTTCATGTGTACCCACAGGTAGGTGTTGCCTCTGCGTAGCCTGGAGTCCCGCGCACGCTTGTAAACGGACTGCACGCTCATGGAAAACTTGATCCAGTCCTCCACCGTCTCCCTCTCCACCACCTTTCCCAATATAGCTGCAACATATAATGGGAATACCCGTTACATGTATTTGGAACATTTAAAATTATTTAATGATACCTAGTTTTGTTACAAAGTAATATAGACCTGTCATTGGTGGCTTGTTCAAATGTAAGTTTTCAATGCTTACTTAAGAGGGAACTTTAAACTGGACAATTGCATGCGGTCTACGAGGGTAGGTTCATACTTTTCCGGCCTAACGATTTTCTAGGTATGATAAAAGACAAAAACTATATTTCACTTTTCAATATAGTTATCCTTTATTGCAATACATTTCTCTAAGGTGAATGATCGATCTCCTTGAAGCCACATTTCTTCACAGCTTCCTTTGCAACAAGAGCTGTGTGCACAGGCGCGTTGTCTTAAAGGTGTACACCACCACTCAGCTTTCCTCGCCTTTTCTCTTTGATGGAAGCACGTAGTCTGTGCAGTAGGCCAGCATAGTACTCCCAATTTACTGTGGTGTTCCTCTCCTTGAAGTCAATGAAGAGTATTCCTTTACAGTCCCAAAACATTGTGGCCATGATCTTCTTGGTTGACTGAGTGACCTTGGCCTTTAGAGGCGGTGCTTCGCCAGGTTTATGCCTGCCACTTCATTGATTCTCTTTTGGACAAGGGATCATAGTAGAGGACCTTAGTTTCATCTTCTGTAACAATGATTTGCACAACTTCTCTCTCGTTGCCATGGCAGAGCTCCAAAAATGTCTGACAACAGGTGGCTCATTGCTACTTTTGGATTGAGGAAAGAAGTCTAGGCACTAACCTTATTCAGGTTTAAATGTTCATGAATAATTCGAAGGACTGTTGTTTTAGAAAGGCCCAACCTTGCTGCTATTTCTGTAACTTTGAGTCGCCGGTCTTCCATAATTTCTCCTTCCACAAGAGCGCTGTTTTCAGGAGTGAGCACCTCCAAGAGCCGACTTGCACGCTCTTCATCTTCAATGCTTTCTCGACCTAGTCGAAAAAGTTTGGCCCATTCTTTTACGGTAGAATATGAGGGGGATACTTCCCCATATACACCGTCCAATCGCTGTTTAGTTTCATTTGGAGTAGCTCCTTCTTTTGTGAAGAACTTAATAACAGTTAGTTACTCCATTTTGAATATGTCATAATCTTCTACACATAGCTTTCTTTATGCAACTATATCTGAACAACTGAACACAGCGGAGCTGAAGTTACAGCTGCAATTATTTACTTAACAGATAAAGTATGACACCAGATAAGTGTTTTGTGAAGGCGATAACCTTATCGGCGAGGCCGGAAACTTAATGGACCTTCACAAAACCCTTATCTGGTGTCATGCTTATCTCAAGTAAATAATTGCAGCTGTAGCTTCCGCTCCGCTGTGTTCAGTTGTTCAGATATAGTTACATGTTACCGAGGACTGTTATTTCGACAATTACGCTGCAAATAACAACAATAATCACAGTTTGTACTCCATGTGGGAGCTCCCCCTTTACTCCTGGCTTACTGCTCCGGGATATGAAAGAAAGAAATTTACTAGACGGTGCAGAAAACGAGCCTTTAAATTGTTTTCAATTTGATGAAACTGGATAAAAGAATGTAGCAACATATCTAACAACAAGGCATACATTTGTTTTATATTTTGTAGTGGCGCCGTGGCTGAGCCCGGGTGGTTAAACCGCTCGCCTTCCACAAGATGGCCTCGGTTTGATCTCAGTGGGCTTTATGGCGAACCTGCGGCATCTGTGACCTCAGGTTTCCTCTGCCACTCATTTCACCGTTGCTGCATCATCTTATCCCTATCTTCACCTTCATCATTCCGCAGATTCTCGATGCGCGCATTTAAAATGGACTACGCTACTGCTCTCTGCCGCTCGTGAGCGAAACTCAACGCCTGGCCAGCAAGTGAAGTTGGCATTAGCAACATACACTAGCGCTGTCCCACTTATTATTTTTTTAGTAATAACAGCATCATTTTATTTCCATATTAGCGATACTTGTACATCTCCATAATTAAATTCCATACAACAAATAATACAACATTACAGTGTGCATTTTTCATCATTCCACAATTTAAATAAAATGACTGGCGCCGTAGAACTTGTATATTAAAGCTGATATTTTTCCTAATAAAACCAATGTGTGCATTCCAAGACAAGGCTATTAGTAAATGTGATGTATGCGTACATGTATCGGGTCTTCGTTTTGTTTTTCTCCGCACACGAATTGGTCCGAAGCTAGCACGTCATAGCTGCACACATCGAAGGTGAAGAATGCTGCTGGTAACTCCCTTGTTTAGGTTCGGAACAATGAGTTACTGTGTTGTACTTTATTTCTATCCCATGTTACAAGACTTAACACAGTATTTATTTTCATTTGTTTTGAATTTTTAAGAAATAAACCAGTTGCATGTATATCCGAAATAACGATCACAATTTAGTTCAATTAGTACAATTTCAAAACGAAAACGTCATTAGCATTGCATGAATATGTGAAATTCCCTATTAACAATAAAATGCTCTCATGTGTTTACATCTACCGCAACCCCCAGCCGATATGAGGAGGATGGCCCGCCCTTCTCAGCAAAGCGTGAACGCGAACTGCGGATGTGTGATCCTGGAGGGGCAGTGCAAAGTTTAACTTGCCAATTCCCAGAGGAGCGACTGGAGAGTTACGGATTGCCTGCTATAAAAAGAATCGAATTCAGTCCCTAGGAGGCCATGAGGAGCGGGACGTGTCGATCTGTCGACAAGAAGGGGTGGCTGCCCCAAAATAGACACTTGGAGCAAAGCTTCATAAACAAATTCCGAGCGGTGTTGAAAGAGGCACTTTCGGAACCCTTAACGGCAACCAACTGCCAAGGAAACGTTTAAATGGCGGCGAGATGTATCACAGAGTGGCATTTCTACCTTCTGAACTAGAGAAGTCATATTTTAGAAAACTCACCATTAGCGTGGAGGAAGAAATCATGCATTATTAGCACCACAATGATTTGTTCTCAATTGTTAAAAAATATATGTTGCTATAGGTACTACGTGAAAATTAGTGCTCCGTGATGAGTTTTTCTCCTAATTAGAAGCCACAGCTGTAACTTAAGCTACATAACACGTTAAATGAGTTAACAGTTGTTCAATGCCGTATTGTCGTATTTCCCGCCTTTACACGTCGGACTCAAATCGACTTGAATACGCTTTCCGAATTTAATATGAACTCGGTTTTACCGCTGTTTACATGTTTTTCAATCTGTATTAAAACCTATTACAAATTTCTACATACGTTTTCAGTGTGTTAACCTACCTTACTTTACTTTCATTATGAATAAGCTGTTTAAACAACAATGAAAGGCACAAAGATTGAACGATAATTAATTATTGATTCAGAAAGTAAAATTTTAATACATAAAACAGATACAGAAGATTAAATGCAATAAAACAATGCACATTCGTACTTCGCGAGTAAATATGAAATGACAATCGAAGTTGCATGATAAAAATGACTAACGTTAGAGCGCATGAATATACTTAATCCAGTCTCTACACAATTCCCTTTTACATTGCAGTGGCATTTCCAGATGCTTAAAACTTGGGGGGAGGGGGATTGAAACAGAAAATTTGGGTAGTAAAATTCCAAAGAAAAGTGACAGTAGTTATGAAAATATAGTGGACAGCATTAGCACAACTATTTTTAAGGAAATTTGATCAGTAACATATTTTATTATATGATATTGTTTTTTAAAGAAAGTTTCATGCATTTAGAACTATGAACTGGAAATCTGAAGTTAGTTATCACGGTGCAGAGGAGGTTAAACCACAATAATGATCTAACATTAATATATTGCCTACATAGTATTGAACCTTTGATTCCTTACACATCAAAGCACTAAAATAAAAGACAGAAGAATTAGCGAATTCGAACACTTTAGCACTGAAGGACTCACGAACTTTTTTCCTTATTAGTACTTAAATGGCATTAAAATGAAAATTTAAAGAATACTAAACTCACCATTAAGTTACTTTTAAACTTTTTCATTTCATTGATTGTAATTTTAACCCCTATATGCTTTATACATACACTGTATAAAACATTTTAAAATCAATGTAAAATTATTTAAGTTCTTTCAATTAACGGTCTGTTATAAAATAAATTAGCAATTTATTAAACAATAGTTAGAATTTTTAAAATGATTTCATGAATACCGGGCAGGAGGGGGGGGGGCGACAACCCTAGTTGTTGATTTGTTTTATTTATGGACGCTCTTTTAACATCTCAGATCATAAGCGTCTCATTCTATTCCGAGCGTGAAATGGCTGACAAATTTTGCTCAGAGGCCTCTTCTTTCAGGCTTGAGGTTCTTCATCGTGACGTAAATGTACGACACGGGACCCACGGCTTTACTTCCCTTTCGAAGAAAGCCATACTTAAGATTTTTACGCCTGAAAAAATCCATCGACCCTGGCCGGGTTTGAACCCGCGATCTTTGGTATAGAAGGCAAGTATGGTTACCACTACACCATCAGGACCAACATTGGCAGCCCTAGACTTCTGTCAATCTGGAATGAATGAATTTAATTTCAATTTTAGGATCGAACTTGGCTCTTGAGTTTTAAGTGTACGGTTTCAGTCTAAAAGGTGTATTAAAATCGATTTGAATCCGACATGTAAAACAGACTATTAGTTCGAGATTTTAGAGATTTTTACTCTTAGAACTAAATCTTTAAAACGGTGATAACCAGCTATTAAAAAAATCTCACTATGGAGCAGGTTTGAAGAATTTGCAAGCCTTTTCTGTTATCCTATTTAACTTTAACATTGATTTATCAGCAACTACAACAACTGCCACTGGTGGCCGAGGTCCTTAAGGCATGGACTCATGAGCGGGAGGTCATCGAATCCCCCCTGGACCGTCATCCCTGACTGGCTTTTTTCCAGGTTTTTCTCAGTCATAAATGGCAAATGCTGGGGAGGTACCCTAAACGTAGCCCTGGAACGTTTCCTTCCTTAAAAACATTCTTTCCCTATATATCATTTCATCTCATTTATCATCAGTGTCCACTGCCTGGTGCCTCAGCAGTTAAACACTGTTAAAAAAAAAATCAAAAACTAATTTCAACTTCTTTACCCCTTATTTCTCTTCGTGAATCATTGCTTATCTATGACCGCTCTATAACCTCTAAAAGGATTGCGGTGTTGTTCATTTACGCCTTGAACAATCGTCACTAATTGAGAAAATGGGTTTTCATGCAGCAAATAAATAGAATAAACAATGTTCGTTAAGTGGTGTGGTTGGCAATCATGGCGCTCTACTTCAATGTAGGCGACTTATTTCTGCTGCGATGTTCGATTGTCACTGTCGATTTTGTTGTCAGTTACCGCAAATGCTCCTTGCAATTACTGTAAAAAATGAATCGCAAATCAATCACAGAGGAATGTGTTTTTGTTACAACTCTGATGGAAACATAAGCAAAGATTGAACAGAAAATTTCTGGTGTTCAATTGCCCAGACATTAAGACCACGTTAAAGTCCTACAGAAAAAAGCTTCTCGAACTGTGTTTTTTTTAATTGATTTATTTATGGACGTTCTTTAACATCTCAGGCCATCAGCGTCCCATTCAACTCAGGGCGTGAAACGGCCGACAAATTTTGCTCAGAGGCCTCTCTTTCAGGCTTGAGGTTCTTTTTCGTGCCGTAAATGTACGAAACGGGACCCACGGCTTTACTTCCCTTCCGAAGGAAGTCATACTTAGGGATTTTAATGCGAAAAAATCCATCGGTCCTGGCCGGGTTCGAACCCGGGATCTTAGGTGTAGGAGGCAAGTATGGTAACTACAACACCACCAGGCCGACGAACTGTGGGGTTAATCATTACAACTTAAAACATCTGTTTCAGACCACATCGACCTTAAATGTTACATAAAGATGATTCGAGTTAAGAAATTCATTACAAAAACATTTTAACTGTTATTCATGTTGACATTTTATGTTTCATAATAAGAAGAATAACATTTTCGATCATTTCCATGCATTCAGAGAAGTGTTCCAAAGAAACGAATAAAATAACAACCTCAACCGACTAGGGGCATCTGCTCAGTCAGTTCCATCTTCAACTGGTCCATAATAAAACTGAACTGAGTTATAGCCTGCGGAAAATTTCCCTGTGGACACATTTCGCAAGGTAGAAACCAACAATTCATGCCCTGTGTTAGTGTAGTAACATTTGTGCATCAATATTCTCCTAAACACTCGGGGAACTTTGCTGTGGATCAGTGATTTTCAAGGCGTGCTCTGGAAGAAGTGTCGTGAGATTTGAAGAGTTGGACAGATCGCCTCCGTGGTCTAGCGGTAACGTATGCGACTATTAACCCTGGAGGTCCTGAATTCGAATCCCGGTTAGATCAAGCTGTCTGAGTAAGGTTTTTTTTTTTTTTTTTTGGAAGGTTTTCCTTATCTGAGAATGTGAATGTCAGATAGCTTTAACGCGCCAAGGACTCCGAGCTCATTTGCACCATTTCATTTCATTCACCTCTACAGACTTACACCTATAGTATTCAGTCCACAACCCACAGAGAAGACCAATGCAATCAAAGCGACAACAAATAAAATATATATATATAAAATAGTTCCTCATGCAGAAACTGCAAAAAAATAAGCAAGTTGAATAGCGACGCTGTTAATTAAAAATTTCAATTTCAAAATCGTAAACCTCTTTTCCAAATATAAAATAATTCTATCAACTTTTTAGTGTATACTTTTTTCTATACAACTGCCGCTAGAGGCTTTTAATTTCGGTTTTCATGTATTTTTATTATTTTATTTTAATAGCATACACGGAGTTTTGATGCGAAAAAATAAACAAATAATGATGCCGCTAGAGCGTTTGAAAATTTGGATTTTAGGTAAACCCCCACTCCTAAAAGTTTTATTTCGCTGATTTTCAGAAAAGTTATTCTTATTTAATTTTTTTAATGATGTTTAACGCCTGTTTTTACTATTGAGGCACCACAGGCGGTGGACACTGAGGATGAAATGACATTTTGGGAACGGATTTATTTTTAAGGAAGGAAACGTTCCAGGCCTATGTTTAGGGTACCTCCCCGGCATTTTCCTGTTATGAGGACTGAGGAAAACCTGGAAAAAACCTCAGTCAGGGAGGACGGTCCTGGCGGGATTCGAACCCCAGACCTCCCGCTCACAAGTCCGCGCCTTAACGACCTCGGCCACCCATGACGGTAGAGTAGGATATAGAAAATGGAACCCCGGAGATATGTGTAGAGCTCTTGATGAATTTTTGAAGAAGAAATTAAAATTAAAACATTTTTTTATCGGAAATACAAAATTCGGAAGAAAAAAAAAACTTTCTTAGAGGTGAAGTAAAAATGAGGTGTAGAGGTTAACAAACCTTTGCATGGAAGGGACACAGCATTGCTGAGACAAGTTGAAAGTGAACTAGCCAATTTTATTTCTAGAAAAACGTATGTTTAGCCTCAAAAGGTAACTAGCACACGACTTTTTAAAATTCATTTAATCGCGACAAACAAGTTGCTGGGAAAGAATGATATTACGAATTTACAAAACGCCAACTCAACATAAGTTTACGTCAAACTGAGTGTGTCAGCAATACCAGAGGCTTTAACAGAAACGTTTTTTTAAATGCTGGAAAAAAAGTTTCTTTTAACAGTTATAGCGTCAAGTAGCTGTAGTATTAATTGATGAGAGGGATATCAACATAGAATTCGTGCGTGCGCATGCGCGTATTGTATACTGGAATCATTAAAGGCCTTAATTATACAATATGGACCACGCTTCATTTTGGGTCTAACCGTCTCTAACTCCCATAAGACTACGTGTTAAATTTCTGTCGTTTTACTCGATTGTCATACAGTTAATTCCTAAAATATTTATGGTATACTGTTGAATGATACCTTCTGCGCCGGCGCATGTTCTTCTTTTTGCACTAGAAGACATAGGACAGACAGAAAATGCATACTTTTGATACTATGTCAGTTATAGTTACGGCACTTTCGCGTAGTACCGCATCCGAACTCAGCGGCCAAGGACGGGTCATTTGCCGGCAGAGGAAAATATTGTCATCGGTTGAAACATAAATCATAATATTAAACATAGGCTTATTAATTACATTATTTTAACATGTGAAGCTGAAAATAAGAATTTGTCATTTTATTTTGCTATCACTATTTAAATTATTTGGCGTAATGCATTTATTATATCAGAACTGTATAAGGCCTACAGCTAACTTGTCAGTTGAATGAATTATAAGAATTATAGGGCTTAGAGGGCTTGGTACCAAATTAAATTTAGAACAAAAACTTTATGCAGTTTAACATTTCTCTGCTCTAAATTGGTTCAATGACAATGACTGTGACAATCAGAAATCTATATTTTTAATTGGTGTGTGAAAACAAGAGGTAAACAAACTAAATGATATGCCTGAAAATTTAAACTATTCATAATCCATAGATCTGCATTTTTTTTTTATTTCTTTTCTTCCAATTATGAATGTGCATTTAGTTAAATTGCAGTAGCGGGTTGCATTTTTTTTTTTTGCAATAGTGGCATTACAAATGAATTAAATGACTGTGGCAAACTATTTTTAGGTAAAAATAATTTAAAACACCTTCACAAATTACATACATTCATATAATTTTTTAAAGCTATGGCAAATGTATTCAAGAATAAGCGCAGAGTATACTGTAATACAGTATATTACACTTAGTAATAGTCAATGGAAATACAACGTAGCCAAGTTGACAAATTTTTATTTCATTACATAAGTTATTTTGAATGCAGTTTACATGTCAAATTAAACCTTGAAACCTTCTTTCCTTGAGTTGTACGACCAAATGCACAACAACCAGGCATATTAACTAAATTAAAGTAACATTTAAAATTTTTTCTTCATATAAGCATATGGCACAACACATACATCAGGCCCAAAATGGCGGCTGATGCTGGCGAACCAATCACGGGGCTCGGTTGTCGGCAAATTCCGCTGCAAAGCGTGTCCATACTTATATAACAGAGGGCTTTAGGTAGAATTAGTAACAAGTGGTGCTGACTTCGAGTCTTCGATCCGCCACCTCTTTACCATGGCGACGTACGACAGTAGTGATACGGACTAATACAAACCGGCGTAAAAAACTTACCTAGTGGGAATCACTGATACTAGTTCATAACAGTGGAGTAAGGTTATAGGTGTGTGCTTCGTAATTCTGTAAGCGCGTACTCGATTCTCGATTGGATCCAGTTGTCTCAATAAGTATTGTATCCTGCAAAAACAAATGCCAAGCAACCATCGACTCCATGATCCCCGGGCTCATAAACTAAACTTCTGTATTATTAAGGCAGCAAAACTTCACCCCCTCTTGCATTCTGTTACCAGGTCAATAATAATAATAATAATAATAATAATAATAATAATAATAATAATAATAATAATAAAGAATAAAGTACACAATATTGTCTCAGTGATGTTAAAAACAACAATAATACTGAAAGATCGCTAAAGAAACGTATTTCGTTTGTCTCATTATTGGAATTTGGAACGTCCCTTCTGCCAAGGTGGATCGACAAAACAGGTAAGAAACCTGTTTCCTTCGGACACCGCAAGCTCCTCGCAATACTTAACTTCTCAGTGAACAAGTGCAGCAGGGTTTTTGTGCCACCCAAAATTATTTTTAAAAGACAAATTATACATCCAACATTATTAGTTGACGCTCCTCCGGGATCGTTGATTGTATGGTTTGAGTCGGGGCACATCAGCAGTATGAACGAATAGTGTTTAACGCCCGTTTTTGCTACAGAGGCACCACAGGCGATGGGCACTGATGATACATGAGATGAAATGATATATTGGGAAAGTATTTATTTTTAGGGAAGGAATCGTTCCAGGCCTAAGTTTTGGGTACCTCCCCGGCATTTGCCTTTTAGGGAAGGAATCGTTCCAGGCCTAAGTTTTGGGTACCTCCCCGGCATTTGCCATTTATGAGGACTGAGGAAAACCTGGAAAAAACCTCAGTCAGGAAGGACGGTCCTGGCGGTATTCGAACCCAGACCTCCCGTTCACGAGCCCGAGACTTAACGACCTCGGCCACCCGTGGCAGTCACACACATCAGCAGTGAAAACTATTTGTTTAATAGCTGAAACAGTTTAATCGCTATATCAAGCCTGCCAGAAATAGTAATGCAATTTAGGAAAACTGGTTGCCTTCCTGGTACCATTGACAGGTGTTTCGTACATGACATTCTAAATGAAAAAACATGAAGAATAAATTAAAGGAAAACTTATATATTTTGAGAATAAAATGTTCAGGGAATGTGTCTATTTAAATAAATTTGAAAACAAAATAATGGATTTTGGGAAAAGTGGTATGCAATCTCATTCTAACTGGTGTTTACATGAACATTCGAACCAGAAAATACACAAACTATTCATGGTACCTTTCATAGTGACATAAAAGATTCATGCTTGTAAAACTGTTTAATTTCTGTAACTTGGGTTGAATCCGTTCTTTGGAAAAACAAAAACAAAGCAAAACAAAAAACAGTTTAAATAATTTATCAATTTGCAATTCTTTTTTGCTTTATCCAGTTTTAAATGAGAACTGAGAAAAGGAAAAAGGAAAAAAGCAAAGACGTATGAACCAAAAAAAAATTAAAAAGAAAAAAGAAAAGGAAATAATAAGCTCAGAAACAAGTGACTGAAAAAACTCCTCTTTGTTAAGAGATTCAGATTTCGCTCCAAGCTGTGAACAAATGAAACACGTGTTTAAGCCAGCCCAGTAGTACCAAACTCATGCACTTACCGTAATCTCTCCGGCAGTATTTATTGAGGTTGAGACGCCTGGTTCCTGCTCTGCATTTCCCACACTGGTCACGTTCTGCAACATAACAATCAACAGTAATTATAAAGCTTGAATATTGTGTTTGGGATGCGAGCATTAAAACGCAAATAATGCATTCTAAAAATGGAGCGACGGCGGCGGGTGGTAAATGAAACGTTTAATTTGCATCTATTGAAGTCCTGAGCATGGAAATTTATGAAAATTAGAGTGTAAATCTTGATTAGCGGTAAAAACTAAAAAAAATTACTTACATATAGTGAAACAGAAAGATAGACCCACTGGCCAGGTACTGAAGTATGGCGGTTTTCTTGCAAGCATCAGTTGCACACACCTATTTGTGTAAATAAATTCTACATTTACACTTCTTATGCCACTATGCTAATTCGTATCCAATTATATTTATATGCAGAGAAAACAACAATGTTACCTATGTATCCGTTTTTGTTTTTCATTCTTTTTATGTAAATACAGAATGGTCCACAATAGATGGTCCTTGATTTGTAAACAAAAGTGGGCATTGTACTGATACGTCGATTTATGTGCCGCCTTAGTGGGGTTTTTTGAGGATTCGTGCTTGAATATCCACACAATAATGCATTTTTGTTACATTTTTTCGCGTTTGTAGCTGATGCCATGTGCACAACTTTTCATAAAGTTTGCAGAAACACCAACACTACGAAATTTGGTGGCAACATTTTCCCTCGTTATGGAACCGATTTGTTGTAGCATAGCAAGGCTATGAACACTTTTTCACAACCCATACAGTTCCCTTCTTACTGATTGAAATAGTAATAACCTATAGGCTCCTTTCTCCTTTCCGCCAGTATTTCTTCATTATCTGGCCCGCCATGGCCTTGGTTGTATACACGCTAGAGGCTGACTACCCATAGTCGCGTTGATGTTTCGTGAGCTACTCAGTACTATTTAATAACTTTTTATCTCCTAAAATTATAGAATATTCAAAAATCAAAATTCCTAATATTGAGTATGAATATCACAATCTTGACGTTGTATAAAATATCCTTTAAATAGTTTTTTTTTTCACCTTTTTGAAATTGTCAAGCAAATACCGCGACAAAACAATTATAACAAATGTATTCGTATATTAATTTGTTGTCTAACACGTGTAGTGAGTGCGACATTGGAGGCTTCCCCCTCCACATAGACAGATTTTGACTTAAGATGTAATTGTACGAAATTAGTTATTTTTCAGTTGTTGGGAGTGAAGGTAAATTTCATTAAATATATAAAAAATACATGACTTCAGAAGAACATTACTTCAAACAATTGCTATAACAGATATTAGTACCTATTAGAAAATGAAATTAATATCGGTTACATGATATGATAAATCAAAATTGTGCGAGCAAAAATGGGAGGAAATGTGTCCAAATTCATCTGCGGAACTGGCGACTGATACAACCTTGATCTCGCGCGGCTTGCATTTAATTGCAGAAGCATGCAAAAAATAACTCTCTGTATTTTAAATATTTTCTCACAATTCCATAGATTCTTTGACCATTCCTAGGTTGAATATTAATGCTAATTCATTGCATTTCAGGATTTCTGATAGTGTTTAACACCCGATTTTACTAGTGAGACACCACAGGCGATGGACACTGATGATACATGAGATGAAATGATATATTGGGAAAGGATTTTTTTTTAAGGAAGTAAACGTTCCAGGTTTAGGTTTAGGATACCTCCCTGGCATTTGCCATTTATGAGGACTGAGGAAAATCAGGAAAAAACCTAAATCAGGGAGGACGGTCATGTTGGGATTCGAACCACAGACCTCCCGCTCATGAGTCTGCGCCAAAACCACCTCGGCCTCCTGTGGCGGTAGTTCAGGATGGAAAATGAGGGAATACTAAGGTATTATCGTTTAACTAATATAAATGTATTACACGGTTTATCTATGGTCAGCAGGAACGTATGTATCAGTGTCAGGTGTTATAAAATGCCTTCGTAAAATGTGATCTAGGAAATTAGGGTTGCTTTATTCTTGCACATTAGAAGAATAAGGGTTCTCAAATTATTTATAAAAGGTGTTTTCAAAGTAATTTTACAAGCTTTGGTGGAGAATTCCTCACACCAAAACAAGAAAAAGTACATATAAATATATGTCTGGAAATTCTTAGTTTTTGAGTTACCAGTGAAAGTTTACCAAAAACAAAAAAATTATCCCAAGTAATATCACGAGAGGGTCTGAGATTACCCATAAAATCCTGGAAAGCTCAGACCCTCAAATGATATTTGTTAGCATTATTTCACGAATAAAATAAGAATTTAATTAAACTTGGCTTACAAAACTGTAATAATTGTATATTTGTACTTAACCTTTTCAGGCAATCTTGGGACAGAAGAATGTCGATTGTCAGTAATATCAATAGAGAAGAGCAAAATACGTGCTTAGAACTATTTATTTAATAGAACAGGAATAAAAGTAACATATAAATGAAATGCGCGCACAAAATATTAACTCTTGTATAAAATGTTGTACTTATGAATATCTATTCTATTCAGAAACCACGAGACTGAAATGGACAAAAGTCGACTATTACAATCGCTACCGTTCGATTTTCTAATACCAACTGAGGGAGAGGGAGGGTGAAAAAAAGATAATATACAAAATCATTAAGGAAAAAATCACGTTTCCGAGAACGTTTGAAATGAACGAAAATAAAATGTTTATTTTCATCTTGTTTCTAATTTCTTTCACTGTAATTTTGTTTTCTAAGGCTATAAAACTAGAAAAATGAAAGAGAAAGAGTTCCCTGAAATAAAAAATAATTAAACAATGTCTCCGTTTTTCTTTGTATTCTATGGTTTGGAATTTCTAATGATGAGATCAATTTGCACATTTGACTCATCACCAAAACGCTTTGAAGAACCTTCCGTTTTGCGTTATGATTGTCGATTGTCCATGTTTTTGTTGCTATCAATAGCTCCCCGCCGCCTCTAGCAAAAGTGGTTAGTGATACGTGTTAAAAATTATATAGAAGTTGGCTACACTGACCCCAAGACAAATCTATACCCAAGATCGCGGGTTCCAACCCGGCCAGGATCGATGGATGTTTTCGGGCGTAAAAATCGTAAGTATGGCTTCCTTCGGAAGGGAAGTAAAGCCGTGGGTCCCGTGTCGTACATTTACGGCACGAAAAAGAACCTCAAGCCTGAAAGAGAGGCCTCTGAGCAAAATTTGTCGGCCGTTTCACGCCCTGAGTTGAATGGGA